>CM030364.1:198408024-198926443 GCA_017893485.1 Hemerocallis citrina
ACACACACATATATACTAATTTATTAAAACGTTCGACACATACAACTTTCTTCCACAGTGATCCTTCAATGCATAATAGCTGTCATCAATTTTCAATTTTCAATATCCATGTGGTACATAACTACATATGGTGGAACCACATTTATTCATCCAAGATATACAACCAACACACCCTTCTCAAATTATGTATTAAGTACGTGATATGGCTAAAAACAGGATTAAATCGGGCACGAATCTTAAAGCTCCCAGGGGTAAAACAGTAACTTCACCTACAAACGGGTCCAAATAGGAAATTGGGTCTTTCTTCAAAATTCAATAGCCCAAAAATGGATCTGTCCTACTGGGTATGGGTAGCAGCCCGCTACAAACCAACCCAGATGGATAAGAAGTGGCTCAAATTCGTGGTTATCCCTAAGAGACAGTTTCATCTATCCCCCTTATCACGAAACGAATCAAACTATTTTCTTATCCACAAACATCCGGAAGTAGAGATTTATCCTTATCTCGAAACTGGTTCCTAAGAAAACTATAAATACCCCTCTCCCCCCATCGTGACAAGGTAATCAATTTTTTTTACCTAAAGCTCTTTCATAATCCTTCAGATTACTGACAAGAACGTCGGAGGGTTCATCGCCGGGATCCATCCCGGTGTATCGAACTTTGTGCAGGTTCACGGTAGCAGCGAGAAACCAGTCAATGCGCAGGTGAAAGTCAACAGGTTTGCTTATTTGTTTTCTCGAAGAATCCACAAATTCATCTGTTTGCTCCCACACCAGAAATCAGCAGCAACAGATCGGCGCAGTCTGTGGAAAACAGAGACAGCAATCCAGTCCTATTTCATCAGCCAAAGTAGTTTCAAGCTATGCCTCCCAAGAAGGGGAAGACGACGGTCTCTAACCGCAGAGCCACTCCCGCTCCTTCTCTTCCTCCAGTCTAGGAGGTCCCCCCTCAACCCGCTCAACAAATCCAGCAGCCTGGACGACCTCTTCCTCAGCAACCTCAGCCCCAGTAGGCTCTTCAAGGGCCATAAAGGGCTGTTGCGGGACCCTCCCGCCGAAGTCGACAGGGGCAACCTCTTCATCACGACCATGTGTCGATACATAACCCCTCTTCCGACTCCATGGCCTCGCACAGTCCTCCAACTCCGAAGGATCTTCGGCACGTCATCGTCAACAGGCGGCAGGGAATAGATCTTCGGACTCGCTTGGATGAGAGGTAGACCCGTAACAACACGGATTTTCATATGAATATATGTATGATTTAATTACGCACTAAAATACTACATTTATTTATTTATTTTTCTTTTTGAAACTATTAGTATGGAATTATTTTATAAACTTCAACTAGACTCACCATGAGCTAGACATGGGCTCAAACCATGTTCTTTTGACCATTGAGCCATAAACACATACTTGTAGTGTGACATGACTTGTACAAAAAAAATGAAGCTCAAAGATTACATGAGCAAGGGAGGGAAAAGAATTAGGGTTAGGGCTTTGTTTGAACTCATATTGCTTCATGATGAGACTATCTCCACTCTTACACTCTACCTCCTTTCCACCCCAATCAAATTCAAGTTTTCCCTTCTCTTCCCCATGCCAAATCAGGTCAGATCTGAACCCCCTCCCACCATTTGCATTTTAACCCCCACAATGCAATAATTGTCATTTCACACTCCTATCTTCTCCTACTTTAAACCCTACACTCTTCTACTCTCATTCTCACCCCAAAACAAACCCTATACTGAAATTATAGCCAGGGAGAAGGAAAAAGAGTAGCCAAGCAAGGAGGAGGAGCCAAGGAGCCAAGAAGGCAATGAGCAAGGAGCAAGAAGGCCAATCTTGAAGCTAGGAGCTTGTAGGATCTCCTTTCCATCAAAACTCATCAAGGTGAGTATTTTTATCCTCTTTGTTTGTTTTTTTCTTGTTGAATGGTGATTGTGGTGACTGAAAAATGACATGCATGCTCTAGAATGAACCCTAATAACTTGTTTTGTGTAAAGAAATCCGAAACAAAAAATCCTGTTAAAAAGCTGAATTTTTTTTATTAGTCCGTAGCTCATAACTTGAACACTATTGGTTGGATTAACTTGAAATTTTTATATGATGTTCATTCATGTGTTTTGCACCTTCATTAATTTTCTGGACTTTTATGATTTCTCCTGCTATTAAAATAAAATGCAAACTTGCATGCTGGTCAGAAGAAAAAGAAACAGTTTTTGCTGTTACTGTTGTGAGAAAAGTGACTTGTATCTTGCTGCATGCTTATGGGAATGATATGAAATTTTAGTATTTCATTGTTAAATGTATCTAAGACCTATATTTCAAATTTTATGAGATTTGGACCACTGTAGCTATATTAATAAAATCATGCAAACTTAGCTAGTTATTTTAGTAAACAGAACTGTTGCTGTTATTGCTCTGTTTTTTATGTTATTCAAAGAGACATAATTATAAATCTACTTGGTAGAATCACCTGATTTCATAATGTTGGAAGCTAGAATCCATGTGTCAGAAGCTAGAATCTATAATTTCATAATGTTCTGACACCGTTTACTATTTTAAATTGAATTTATCCCACGACTGTATTAATATGTTGTTCTGTTCTGTGATTCTGTATACTTGTTAAAGATGGGACGACAGGAGCTTGTAAACAACCTTATCTGAAGAAACTTAAAACTAAGAAGTTGTAGTAAACACATAGACCTTTCTGGATTGACCAAGAAATCTTGATTTGAATAAGTGTACGATTTTATATGATTTTTGCAAGTGACAACAGAAACACATTGAATCTTAGAGCTCACTGTTTTGCACTATATTCATGGAAATGAGTTTGAATTTGTACTTTGTTAGCTTAGAGTTGTTGTTTGAGATCACAAATCATGTTATAGATGTGGACATAAGTTAGGACTTAAATGATCTAAAGTTCCATGCTAAGAGTAGCTTATAATTGCTTGTGGACCCTAATATAGACAACGTTGTTAACTGTTTTGAAGTAGAAATTGTATTGGATGTTGGGGTATTGTTGTTGACAACTTTGGTATGAAATCCATGTCCAAAGTGTGCTTATACTTGCTGTCTACCTTGAGTAGAAGTATGGGAGCGCCCGATCAAGATTTCTCAAAGAAACGGGATCAGGAATGACTCTGTTTTAGCATAAAAGCCAAATGTGTGCTTGCTATTTGGATTTAAAGATTGTCAATTTTAGGGATCTTAGAACTCCTTTTTGGGTATTCATGGATTATGACTTACTCCTAGTGTAGTGTACTTTGTTGGGATACATCAGTTAAGTATTTGAGACTCCAGGACTAAGTCCTGTTAACAAACCTAGATGGGTAGAATAAGACCCGTGTCGCATCGAACGCATTGGAAGAGATGACTCGTGCGCCGATGTATTCGCCGTGCACGGATGGATTCCATGGTTGTGTTTGGAGCTACCACTTGTCGGGAATTGTGGAGCATTAGGTTTAGTTGGAGCTACTTGTTGGTCGGACCGAGGTTGCGAACTCTAAGCGTAGATGGCGGTTGCGGCAATCGACGGGGACGATTTGTCGTTGGTTCGTGTCAAGTGTAGGCCGAGGCGGGCCAACCCTTGGGCCGGACTTGAGGACTAGTTGTGTCCTGTTGTGGGATGGGTTAAGATCCACTATTGATAAAGGTAACTAAATAGAAAGAGTCTACAAGTAGAACTTAACTAGTTGTTCATAGCAAGCTAAGTTGGTTACCAAGTTAGGGATTTGGAAATGGTAGACAGATCGCCTAACTGAGGGGATGGGTAATATGAGATAGTTCTAGGCTCGCCTAGAGGTCCATACTTCTAATAAGAAAATGATAGAGAGTTAGAATTTGGCTAGAGTGATGGTTTTTATTAATCGGTTGATAAAAGAAATGTTAGTGATCATGTGATTAATCTTATCCTTTAATTTTGGAGTGGGGTAGCTTTGATACTTTGGTAGGACTAGATCGAGTCTTGGTTGAATGTAAGGACAAACACTAGCGAGGGTGTTTGCCTGTCAAGGGGATGCCTGGCGTCATCACGCATGGCCAAATCCTCGGTTCGTTTAATGCGGATATAGACCCTGAGCTACCCTGGGGAGTGGAAACTCTGTAGGGGCTCCGCTGTTTCGGCATGAATGCCTTTATATATAACACCCCGTGATTTTCAAAAGTATACTATATAGTATGTAAAAATATATATTGAAGTATGTTAATATAATGGATTTGGAAAAAAAGGTTTGCTGTTTGAATACTTGGTAAAATAAAGTGGAATTAAAAATGGAAATATGGAATGATGAGATGGGGCCCACGGCAAATGGAAAGAAACAGCACAAGTGCTGTTGGAGCTTCGGTTGACTTGGTCAACTTGGTGACATGGCTAAGGGGGCCCACGGTGGAATTGAAAAAAAAAGGTAAGATGTTAGAAAGATAGTCCCATATCGTTAATTCCCAAGAATAAATATAATATAAATAATAATAGCCACGGATCAAGTGTCACCTAATCGGTTAACCAACTTCTAAGAGGCAGCCTGTGGTGGGCAGTTGTACTACATAGTATCTAATTTGTCTTATAAATTTATAAATTATCTGAGCTAGGGCAGGGGTGTTACAAATGGTATCAGAGCAGACTTTCGACACCGGGGTGTGAAGCATGTATGTATAGTCGGGCGGTGTACTCCGAGACTATAGTCCCAGTTGGGCGGTGTACTCCGGGACTGTGGTCAGCCCTCAATTAAATCCGGGACTGTTATTGATCGGGCAGTGTACTCTGGGATCATAATTAGTCGGGCGGATAGGAGGGCGACTCAATTAAATCCGGGATTATGATTGATCGGGCGGTGTACTCCGGGATCATGAATAATCGGGCGGATAGAAGAGCAAAATGCTCCACATCAGCTAGAAAGGAGATCCTGCACTAGATTGTGCATGCCCGTGCTCAGCGAGGATGCTGATTTTCTGAAGGGGGTGTGTGTAACACCCCGTGATTTTCAAAAATATACTATATAGTATGTAAAAATATATATTGAAGTATGTTAATGTAATAGATTTGGAAAAAAAGTTGGTTGTTTGAATACTTGGTAAAATAAAGTGGAATTAAAAATGGAAATATGGAATGATGAGATGGGGCCCACAGCAAATGGAAAGAAACAACACAAGTGCTGTTGGAGCTTCGGTTGACTTGGTCAACTTGGTGACATGGTTAAGAGGGCCCACGGTGGAATTGAAAAAAAAAGAGGTAAGATGTTAGAAAGATAGTACCATATCATTAATTCCCAAGAATAAATATAATATAAATAATAATAGCCAAGGATCAAGAGTCACCTAATCGGTTAACCAACTTTTGAGAGGCAGCCTGTGGTGGGCACTTGTACTACATAGAATCTAATTTGTCTTATAAATTGTATAAATTTTCTGAGCTAGGGGCAGGGGTGTTATATTATGTCCATAACAACCTTTGGGGAGGTTTGGAGTGTTGATGTCGTCTCGACTGCAAGTTCTGTTCTAGTGTAAGAACGAGTGTAGCGGAGTTGGAGAAACCCTATATCCGTCAGGTCCTTTGTTGATCAATGCAGGTAGGAGGTTTAGAAAAATCCCGGTGAGCGAGACTCTACGGGAAAGACTCTAAGTCCTTCGGCGGGGAGCCCTGGTGTCCGTATATTAGCTTTTGGTGAGGTCCAGGGAGACATAGATACAACAACATACTATGGGTACAATCGTGAAGGAGTAAGCCTGCGACTGTAACCCCAGCCGTGAAGGAGTAAACCTGCTGCAGAGATCTTGGGCATGGTGGATAAAACATGAGGTATTGGACACCACTAATGATAGTAGCGACTAGAGTAAGCCGGACGACTGCAGTCTCAGCATCACTGGAATCAGAGATAGGAGAGAGCACAAGAGTAGCATGCATAGCGGGGGATCGAGCCCTATCAAACTGAAGAATGTCATTTGGTTGGGTGATGTGTAGTATGGGATGCATATCTTTTAACCAAGCGTGCAATAGCTTTAGGAGCATGTGTGCATATTGTGTGCATTAGATTAGGCCATGGCATACACCGACACTTGTTTGACATCACCTTTTTCTTCGCATAAAATATTTGTGGTTGTTGAGGTTGGAATCGTTATATTATGGCATAGAGAGGATAGCCGAATATAGCATTTCGTCAGTTGTATTCAATTGACGTGCCCACAGTTATCAGTGCAGGATTGCCGGCTTGGGAGCGCGGAGGAAACTCTAGCAGGGGAAAGCATCCAAGTGAAAGAAACTGTCCAAGTTTTATTGTACATTCTTGTTGTACTAATTAATTGTAATTGTTGTAATCATTGGACATTGTAATAATAATTTAATGTAATAAAAGTTTTAATTTCCTGTGATTTTTGTTGTGTTGTGACTCATTTGAAGAAAGATTCTGGAGTGTGTCACGAGTTCCTGTGTTAGGAATTCAGGGCGCTACAGAGTTGGTATCAGAGCTTACTTCAAATTGTAGCCTAACACAACAGGAAATTAGACTTGGATGCGCCAGCCAGATTTAGGGTTAGTTTTGATAGTGGGATGGTCGTAAACCATATTGTTGCACTTTTGCAACTTTTGTTTACGAATTTTTCCTATGTCTGGCCTAACCCCACTGCGATTATTTTTTTACTAAATTTTATGATTCAACTGGATGTCGAGGATGAAAATTTGCCGCCTGATGTCCAGGAGGCAAGCATGCAGTCGGGCGTCAATAAAGGAGAGTCCACGATGCAAGAGTCGAGGAAGAAAGCGGAGGAGCCAACGGTGGTGACCTCAGTGTCGAGGTGAGAATTCAACAGGATGTCCAACACAAGGTTCACATTGACTGTAAGGAGAAGAAGGTGATCATAGCCATGCCCAAGAAACCAGAGATCGTGTTTCAAGGGAAGAAGGTGAATAAGAAGAAATTGGCGGCTGCAACTAGAGGTAAAGTACCAAAGGAAGTAAAGGAAATACTCATTGTACGAGATTTCCCTCTCGTATTTTTGGAGGAGTTGCCACGACTACCCCCATCAAGAGATGTAGAGTTCAGCATTGCCATCCAGCCAGGAAGTCCACCAGTGTCGAAGACCCCATATCGCATGGCACCATTACTGCTAGTAAAGAAGGACGGAACGTCGAGAATGTGCATCAACTAGCGGGAATTGAACAAAGTTAAAGTCCAGAATAAGTATCCCATTCCCAGGATCGATGTCTCGTTCGATCAACTACAAGGAGCAGCTGTATTCTCAAACATATATCTACGGTCAGGTTACCATCGGCTCCGTGTAAAGGAGGAGGACATACCGAAGATAGCCTTCAGGACTAGATATGGGCACTATGAATTTCTAGTGATGCCGTTTGGAGTGACTAACACTCCAGCAATCTTTGTGGACTTAATGACCCAAATTCTCCGGCCGTTTATCGACTTGTTCGAGGTGGTCTTCATCAATGACATTCTAGTGTATTCATAGACGAAAGAGGTTCACGCGAAGCACCTGACAGCAGTTTTGAGGAAGCTTCAGGAGCATCAGTTGTATGCCAAGATATCCAAATGCGAGTTATGGAAGTCGGAAGTTGCTTTTCTTGGCCACTAATCCACAGAAGATTGAGGGAGTGAAGGATTGGCCACAACCAAGGACGGTGAAGGAGATTAGGAGCTTTTGGTGTCGATCGGATACTACAGGAAGTTTATTCAACATTATGCCAAGATTGCAGTACTGCTCACGGCCCTGACCAGGAAGAAAAAGAAATTTGAATGGGCTGACAAGTGTGAAGCAAGTTTTCAGGAACCGAAGGAGATGCAGGGAACTGCGATGCTATCACTAGCATAGAGGATCCATAGTGGACCATTTTGTCTTTTGATTAGGATTAAATTCTTTTTGGAATACTTGCAAGGTGTTAGGGAGGCAACCTTACAACCAAAGTTGTGGTGGATTGTAGCGAAGCGAACCTCATACGAGAAAGCTGGAGCTGCATATTTGGAGTGGTCACCGACCCTCACATGCAGCAATCGGAGGCTAGGAGGCACGCGGAGATCTTGCATCAGAAATGGGAGGTCGGCTCCAGAATGATCCATTGAGTGAGACATTCCTCAGTATTCCAGATGAGGGATGAAATAGGTCCCAGAATGATCTGTGGAGCAGGAATTGGTCTCTAGTATTCCAGGGATGAGAGCGACACTCATGGGAAAGATTGTGTGATGTTGGCTCTAAAATGATCCATGGAGTGAGATATTCCCAGTATTCCAGACGAGGGATGAAATATGCCCCAGAATGATCTATGGAGTGGGACTGATCTCCAGTATTCCAGGGATGAGAGCAACATTCACATGCAGGTTAGTGGGACATTGTCTCCAGAATGATCTAAGGAGTGAGATATTCCCCAGTATTCCAGACGAAGGATGAAATAAGCCCTAGAATGTTCTGTAGAGTGGGATTGATCTCTAGTATTCTGAGGATGAAAGTAATACCCACAAAGGAATTCAAGGTTGATTGAGGGCTCCAGAATGATCCATGGAGCGAGATATTCCCCAGAATTCTGGAACGTGGGATGAAAGAGGCCCCAGAATATTCTATGGAGTGGGATTGGTCTCCAGTATTCTAGGGACGAGAGCAGCATTCACAAGTAGGTTAGTGGAACTTTGACTCTAGAATGATCCAAAGAGTGAGATATTCTCCAGTATTCCATGCGAAGGATGAAATACGCCCCAGAATATTCTGTGGAGTGGGATTGATCTCCAGTATTCTGAGGATGAGAGTAATACTCACGAAGAAATTCAAGGATGAGTGAGGGCTCCAGAATGATCCACGATGTGAGATATTCCCCAGTATTTTCAGACGGGGGATGAAATAGGCCCCAGAATGTTCTGTGGAGTGGGAGTGATCTCCAGTATTTCGAGGCGAGAGAAACACTCATGGGGAGTTCGTGTGATGAGGCCCCAGACTATTCTGTGGAGTGGGATTGATCTCCAGTATTTCAGGAAGAAAGAGACATCCATAACAGGTGTTTGATCGCTAGGATTTTCGGGACGAGGGATGAAATAGGCCCCAGGACGATCCTCGAAGTGAGGTTAACTTTCTCGGGATGAGAGCTGGTACTCGCAGGATGATCAACTCTTGGTAGCTGTCGTGATGATGACTTGTGTAGCAAGGGGAATGTGAACCCCGTATGAGAAAATGTATTTCTCGAGTTATTTAATTAACTCTCGTTTGCTTTCCAACTAAGTGTTGTTCTGAGGACAGAACTATTCTAAGGAGGGAGTGATGTAACAACCCGGATTTTCATATGAATATATGTATGATTTTGTTAAGCACTAAAATACTACATTTATTTATTTATTTTTCTTTTTGAAACTATTTGTATGGAATTATTTCATAAACTTCAACTAGACTCACCATGAGCTACACATGGGCTCAAACCATGTTCTTTTGACCATTGAGCCATGAACACACACTTGTAGTGTGACATGAGTTGTACAAAAAAAAAAGAAGCCCAAAGATTATATGAGAAAGGGAGGGAAAAGAATTAGGGTTAGGGCTTTGTTTGAACTCAAATTGCTTCATGATGAGACTATCTCCACTCTTACACTCTACCTCCTTTCCACCCCAATCAAATTTAAGTTTCCCCTTGTCTTCCCCATGCCAAATCAGGTCAGATCTGAACCCCCTCCCACCATTTGCATTTTAACCCCCCACAATGCAATAATTGTCATTTACACTCCTATCTTCTCCTACTTTAAATCCTTCACTCTTCTACTCTCATTCTCACCCCCAAACAAATCCTATACTAAAATTAGAGCCAAGGAAAAGGAAAACAAGTATCCAAGCAAGGAGGAGGAGCCAAGGAGCTAGGAGCAAGAAGGCCAATCTTGAAGCTAGGAGCTTGTAGGATCTCCTTTCCATCAAAATTCATCAAGGTGGGTGTTTCTAACCTCTTTGTTTGTCTTTGCTTGTTAAATGGTGATTGTGGTGACTGAAAAATGACATGCATGCTCTAGAATGAACCATAATAACTCGTTTTGTGTAAAGAAATCCGAAATAGAAAATCCTGTTAAAAAGATGAAATTTTGTTGTTAGTCCATAGCTCATAACTAGGACACTATTGGTTGGATTAACTTGAAATTTTTATATGATGTTCATTCATGTGGCTTGCACCTTCAGTAATTTTTCTGGATTTTTATGATTTTTTTTGCTATTAAAATAAAATGGAAACTTGCATGATGGTCAGATGAAAAAGAAATAGTTTTTGTTGTTACTATTGTGAGAAAAGTGACTTGTATCTTGATGCATGCTTATGGGAATGATCTGAAACTTTAGTATGTCATTTTTAAATATATCTAAGACCTGTA
This sequence comes from Hemerocallis citrina, assembly GCA_017893485.1. Taxonomy (NCBI): domain Eukaryota; kingdom Viridiplantae; phylum Streptophyta; class Magnoliopsida; order Asparagales; family Asphodelaceae; genus Hemerocallis; species Hemerocallis citrina. Next base: position 198,418,361 of record CM030364.1, read on the forward strand.
TTTCAAATTTCATGAGATTTGGACCATTATAGCTATGTTAATAAAATCATGCAAACTTAGCTAGTTATTTTAGTAAGCAGAACTGTTGCTGTTATTGCTCTGTTTTTTATGTTATTCAAAGAGGTATAATTACAAATCTACTCGGTAGAATCACCTAATTTTTGGAAGTGTTGTAAAATCATGTGTCAGGAGATAGAATCTAAAATTTCATAATGTTCTGACACCATTTACTATTTTAAATTGATTATTTCCTACGACTGTGTTAATATATTGTTCTGTTCTGAGATTCTGTATACTTGTTAAAGATGGGAGCATAAGAGCTTGTAAACTACCTTATCTGAAGAAACTTGAAACTAGGAAGGTGTAGTAGACACATAGACCTTTCTGGATTGACCAAGAAATCATGATTTGGATAAGTGAACGATTTTATATGATTTTTGCAAGTGACAACAGAAACACAGTGAATCTTAGAGCTCACTGTTTTGCACCATGTTCATGGAAATGAGTTTGAACTTGTACTTTGTTAGCTTAGAGTTGCTATTTGAGGTCACAAATCTTGTTATAGATGTGTACATGAGTTTAGACTTAAATGATCTAAAGTTCCTTTCTAAGAGTAGCTTATAGTTGCTTATGGACCCCAATATAGACAACATTGTTCACTGTTTTTGAAGTAGAAACTGTATTGGATGTTGGAGTATTGTTGTGACCACTTTGGGATGAAATCCATGCCCAAAGTGTGCTTATACTTGTGGTATACCTTGAGTAGAAGTATGGGAGCGCCCGATCGAGATTTCTCAAAGAAACGGGACCAGGAATGACTCCGTTTTGGCATAAAAGCCAAATATGTGCTTGCTGTTTGGATTTAAAGATTGTCAAATTTAGGGCTCTTAGAACCCCATTTTGGGTATTCATGGTTTAGGACTTACTTCAGTGTAGTGTACCTTGTTGAGATACATCAGTTGAGTATTTGAGACTCTAGGACTAAGTCTTATTGACAAACCTAGATGGGTAGAATAAGACCTGTGTTACATCGAACGCGTTGGAGGAGATGACTCGTGCGCCGACGTACTTGCCGTGCATGGATGGATTCCATGGTTGTGTTTGGAGCTACCACTTGTCGAGGACTGTGGAGAGTTAAGTTTACCAAGTTAGGGATTTGGAAATGGTAGATAGATCGCCTAACTGAGTGGATGGGTAATACGAGATAGTTCTAGGCTTGCCTAGAGGTCCATACTTCTAATAAGAAAATGAAAGAGAATTAGAGTTTGGCTAGAGTGATGGTTTTTAGTAATCGGTTGATAAAAGAAATGCTAGTGATCATGTGATTAATCTTATCCTTTAATTTTGGAGTGGGGTAGCTTTGATACTTTGGTAAGACTAGATCGTGTCTTGGTTGAATGTAAGGATAGGCACTAGCGAGGGTGTTTGCCTATCAGGGGGACGCATGGCGTCATCATGCCTGGCCAAATCCTAGGTTCGTTTAATGCGGAGAGGAACCCCGAGCTGCCCTGGGGAGTGGAAACTCTGTGGGGGCTCCGCTGTTTCGGCATGAATGCCTTTATGTCCGTAACAACCTTTGAGGAGGTTTGGAGTGTTGATGTCGTCTCGACTGCAAGTTATGTTCTAGTGTAAGGATGAGTGTAGCAGTGTTGGGGAAACTCTATATCTGTCAGGTCCTTTGTTGACAATGTGGGCAGAAGTTTAGAGAAAGACCTGGTGAGCAAGACTCTACGGGAAAGACTCTAAGTCTTTCGGCGGGAGCCTTGGTGTCCGTATATCAGCTTTTGGTGAGGTCTGGGGATACATAGATACAACAACATACTATGGGTACAATCGTGAAGGAGTAAGCCTGTGACTATAACCCCAGCCGTGGAGTAAGCCTGCGGCAGAGATCCTGGGCATGGTGGATAAAACATGAGGTATTGGACACCACTAATGATAGCAACGACTGGAGTAAGCCGGACAACTACAGCCTCACCATCACTGGAATTGGAGACATGAGAGAGCACAAGAGTAGGATGCATAGCAGGAGATCAAGCCACATCAAATTGAAGAACGCCGTTTGGTTGGGGGATGTGCAGTATGGGATGCATATCTTTCAACTAATCGTGGATTAGCTTTAGGAGCATGTCTGCATATTGTGTGCATTAGATTAGGCCATGGTATCCATCGACACTTGTTAGGCATCACCTTTTTCTTCGCATCAAATATTTGTGGTTGTTGATGTTGGAATCGTTATATTATGGCATAGAGAGGATAGCCGAATATAGCATTTCGTCAGTTGTATTCAACTGATATGCCCACAGTTATCAGTGCAGGATTACCGACTTGGGAGCACAGAGAAAACTCTAGCAGGGGAAAGCATCCAAGTGAAAGTTATTGTCCTAGTTTTATTGTATATTCTTGTTGTACCAATTAATTGTAATTGTTGTAATCATTGGACATTGTAATAACATTTTGACGTAACAAAAGTTTTAATAACCTGTGATTTTTGTTGTGTTGTGACTCATTTGAAGAAAGATCCTGGAGTGTGTCACGAGTTCCTATGTTAGGAATTCGGGGTGCTACAGGACCCATGACGGGATACCCCATCGAGAACATCAAAGGGGTCCAGCGATCCGGTCCCCTAGAGCCTGATCCCCCCGTAGACCAGAACGTAGAAGATCCAACTCTCCTAGGAGGTGGAGGGAGTCACCCCAGCTTCGTCAAAGGAGAACCCACTCTCCAATTGGTCGGCCCGCCCTACGGGACCACCGAGATCAGGAGGCACCTGTCACAAGGACAGAATTCCAGCAATTTCAAGAGGCAGTCCTAAGGGCCCTCAATGTTGCTCCTGACCACGATCAACGGGCGCCCAGTCCTCAACCTGCCCCAAGGTATTGGCGTCGTACTCCCAGTTCTCAACCTGCCTCGAGCTATCGCCATCGCACTCCCAGTCCCCTTCCGGGCGAGGACGAGTCCCGAGCCTCAGCAAGGTATGACCGAAGGGAAGAATCGGTCTACTACTGTCTCCACGAGATGGAGAGGCGCCTTGGCCGACTAGACAAAGAAGCAGAGCAAGGAGCGAGGAATTTCCGCCCCAGCAGGCCTCCATTCTCCCGAACCATAATGGAAGCACCAGTCCCAAAGAAGTTCAAGCCCCCTCATTTTGAATCATACAATGGGGAGTCCGACCCTGCTGACCACATCGAGAGTTTTAAAACTTTCATGATGATCCACCAGGCGTCGGACGCGCTTCTTTGTAAAAAAAATTCGGCCACGCTGAAGGGGCCTGCAAGGGAATGGTACTCACGACTAGCCCCGACCTCCATCTTCTCCTTTGACCAGCTCGAAGGCATCTTCCTGACTCACTTCGTGAGTAGCCGCTGAGCTGAAAAGATGAGCACCTCTTTGCTATTGCTTCATCAAAGGAAGGGCGAGCGACTAAGAGACTATGTTAAATGTTTCACCGCGGAGGCCAGATCCATCGCCTCCTTGGACCAGTCCGTGGCCTCTGCTGCCTTACAATCCAACGTCACTAACGACAACCTCAGAGCATCCCTTGCCAAGAAGCCTCCTCGGGATTTCTCAGAACTCCTGCTTAGGAGTGAGAAATACATCCGAGCAGAAGAGGCTCTCACCCGCCCTGCTCTTGAGGGACCGTCCTCCGGGAACAAATGGAAGGGTGCTGAAGAAGAAGGAGCTAAGAAGATCTAGAAAGACAACGGAGGCCAGCGTCGCCCTCCCCGCTTCGAGAAGTTCACTCCACTCAACGCGAGTGTCTCAGCCATCCTGATGGATGTCGGGAAAGAGGGTCTTCTCCCACCCTCTCCCACCGCCACCAAAGATGAACACTCCGAGCAAAAAGAGGAACAGGGACTAGTGGTGCCACTTCCATAGCGACCATGGCCACGACATGGATGACTGTCGGAGCCTAAAAGATGAGATCGAGACCCTTATTCAGAAAGCGCAACTCTCCAGGTTAGTAAGAAAGGACAGGGCAGATCCTACTCTGCCCCCCTAGGACGGCTAATAAGCGAACCGAGCGGCACGCGGAGATCCCGAACTCTGAACCAGAGGCCGTCCTACATCTCATTCACGGAGGCCCAATGAGGGGAGATTCTAACTCCTCCCGAAAAGCCTTCGTCCGGGAAGTAAATTCTGTGCAGAACCGTCCTCCCCAGAGGGCCTTGGGGTCCCCATCACTTTTTCAGATAGAGATCTGGAGGGCATCCGAATGCCCCATTATGACGCGTTGGTAATAAACCTCCACATGGCCAACTTTGATGTGTGCCGGGTCCTAGTCGACAATGGCAGTTCGGTCAACATTCTCTTTCTTGAGTTCTTTCAGGTCTTAAGCTGTCCAGGGATCGACTTAAGCTCACCGGCGACACTCTCCATGGGTTCACAAGGGTGCTAGTGACGATCGAAGGTGTCATAACTCTCAATGTAACCGCTGACAAAACCCCAACCACCCAGACCGAGCTGATGGATTTCATGGTGGTAGATGTGAAGGCCGCTTACAATGTCATCCTGGGCAGACCAGGCCTAGCTGCTCTCTAGGCCATACCCTCGGCTTATCACATGAAGATGAAATTCCCTACCACAGCGGGCGTGCACTACAAGGAATTTGCCATATACCAACGGACACCTATAGTGACGGATCACTAAAACCGTGGGTATAGGCATTATATACCTACAGACGTATAGTAAACTGTGGGTATAGTTATCATATAGGTTCAGAGCTTTTAATCCGTAACTACAAGTTTTACTAACGGGATAAAATACTGTGGGTATATTCCATAATTTATTTTCCCCCCAACTTTTTCATTTTCCCCCCAAATCCCAAATCACCCAATTTATACACACACTCTCTCTCCCCTCTCTCCTCTCTCTCACACCCGAAATCGCCGTTGTCATCCATCCATGATGCCGTCATCATCCATCCACATTGCCGTCATCATCCATCCACGTCGCCGTCGTCGTTCCCCTCCCACCATCGCCGTTGCTCGTCCATCGCCACAGCCGCCGCCGTCTTCCTTTCAACCGTCGCCGTCTTCCTCCACCGCCACCCACCGCCGTCGCCCACCTCTTCCTGCACCATCGTCTTTCGTTATCCGCTGTCACCCACCGCTTCCACCATCAACCGTGGTCATCTATTTTTGATTAATTTTGCAAACCCTAGGTATGAATTTGATGTTGGGTCCAGATCTTAACATTGCAAATTTATTTTTGCCATTATTTCTAATATTATAATGGTGGAAATGTGGTTTCTAAGAAAAATCCCCAATCAAATGATAGTTCAGATTCAGATAGTAGCTCAGACGAGGAGCCGGTAAGTAAAATAATTGTACAATCTTTTATTGAATCTGTATATTGTGGAGATATTGAGCATTGTCTGGTTTCTTTACAGAAAATCACTGTTGCCAGTAAGAAACCTTTAACATGTGCCACTAAAAATAAGCCAGAGTCAAGTGATAGTTCTTCAGATAGTGATTCTGATGAAGAAGATGAGGTAACCTGTTAAATTTCTAGAATGTGTATGCTAGAGTTTGTTCAAAAGCATGAAAAAGTTCTTAGCATCAGTTTTCTTTTTGGCCCAAATTAAATTAAATTGTGAGATGTGATCATCATGTAAATCTTCCTAATTAGTTTCTGGAACTTTGAAATCTGAATCTTTAGTGCTCACAACTCTAGCAAATTTGCAATAGAAGTTATCTGATAGGTTAATGAACATAATCTAATTACGACCTGCACATTTACATGAAGCTTTTTTGTTGGTCCTTATTAAATTTGGTCAATCCTTCTCAAAGATTTGGGTTGAAATTAGTTCATTTCCTGTTAAATATATGTTTTACATACACCTTGCTATATCAGCTGTCATGCAGGTGCTTTTATTGACTTTCTGATTTCAAATAAAAACCAATCCTTCGTAAGGCGAGTTCTCACATATGAGATGTTCATGAGCAGTTCCTGTTTGGTCAGTGACATGAATTAGGCTTTATTAATTAATAATCAAGGCAAGTTTGAAACTGAAGTTACCTCTATCATTCGATAATCAAGATAAGCTTGGAAGTGAAGTTTTCTTTTATGCTAAAAATTGTGATATCATGGTCAGGCCTGTTTTGTTGCATGTGGAACATAGATATACAATTGTCAGATGCATCGTTATCTGAGATTTTTAAGAGCATCTGAGTACTGAATGCCACCAATAATGAGCCACTGATAAAACAGATGGTCAAAATAATACCTAAATTTTCCTCTTCTAGTTTTGAGATGAAGCTAACGATTGAAATTGTAATCTCGGCTCAAATTTTAGTACAAATTTTGTCCTGTTTGAATGACTCATGATTAATCCATTTTATCTCACTATAAACTTTCAGAGAATACAACTTGCTGATTACAATTTGTTTTTTATTTATGAAATAGATAATCCCAGAGGACTCCAGCTAAAAACGTAAAAATGATATATAGTAACAATACGAAAGGACTAGAGTATTAACAAAATAGTGATCAAAAGGATCACTACTCATAGTCAGAAAACTGAGTTACATCCACTGTTTTAAATTTCGGGCCGGTACTGCCGAAATTTTGTCTGAAATTTCGTTTTGGCTAATTTGCAGATACGAAATCACAGATTTTATACTCCATAACGTTTTGGACCGAAATGTGTAGATTTCGGCCGAAATATTGCCGAAATTATCGGCTGAAATAGAAACTAATATTATTGTGATTATATGACTTTTTTTTAAAAACTTTTTGCATATAAGTCTTTCAATATAGGATCTTACACTAGTGAGTACAATAGTATGACTGTTTTTCGTCAATATTATGATGGATGGTTGATGGTTTAATGCTTCTTATTGTAAGCAAATTGGTTTTGAACATTATAGGGAGTGTGTTAGTTTGAGTTTTCCACACTTTTTTGCTGAGAAGTAGGTATTTGTATAAGTTTGAATGCTAATGTTAATTAAGAATTAGATATGCTGCAAGTGTGAAAGTGGGTTGTTAGTATCAAAGAACAGAATACTCGTTAATAATTTGCAACCAATAATTTATTTTTTTGTACAAATGGAAATCTACAAGTTCAATTTCAGTTACCCCAATTTTTTTTGCAGAAAATTACGAAGAGCAATCTTGCTACAGCAGTTTCTGCAAAGAAGCCAATTTCGAGATAGCTCTTCTGAGAGTGATTCAGATGAGGATGAGGTATGATTTTTTTTCATTTTTTACTAGGTCTTTTGCCTTATTTTGTCTATGAAGGGTTTCCCGCTGTTTCTGAGAAACAGCCAGAGTCAAGTTATAGGTCTTTGTAAAGAAGATTCTCTAGTGAACATAGTTGTACATACACTACTGTTCTTTAAGATGACGCTCACAATTTTCTTATTAAAATAATTTTTAAAAGAAAACCTCTGCAGCTGTTCAAAAGAAGAATGATGAGTCCAGTGATAGATCTTCTTCAGAGAGTGATTCTGATGAGGAAGACAAAGTGAGCATGCTTTACCATTCATCCTTCTAGCAGATTCCTTATTTTAAGTAGACTAATTTGGACAAAATTGTTTTCAGAAAGTTGCAGTGAAAAGGAAGCCTCCAATCAAGGACTCAAAAAAGAAAGAAGAATCAAGTGATAGCTCAACGAGTGAGTCTGATTCTGACTCCGATGTGAGAAGGTGACACTATGCATTGGGTCAAAAAAGAAAGCAATCAGTGATAGCTCAGAAAGTGATTCTGATTTAGACTCTGATGTTAAGGTAGATACAATTTATTGAATCTAGAACACATCTCCAAACAGTTGCATTATTCAAATATGTTAAATTAAATTAGTTCTTTCGAGATTTAGCAGTTGCGTTATGCTTGTGGTTTATGCCTCCTATATATTTTTTCCAATTAAATAGTCATAAGGAAGTTTATGATCTGTTGTCGAGGTTGGTGTTGTATACTTCTTTTCTAACAAGTTAGATATCTAAGATCATTGCAAACCATTTTTTTAACTGGCTGAATTCTAACTCAAGCTGTATCTCTGTTGAATGTTCTCTAATTTTATCATTACTGGAATCTTCTTTGAGTTTCTCTGATGATTTCTTCTTTTAACTTTATGTCTTATGCAAGGATGAAAATCAGAATGAAGGGAGTGATGAGGAAGATGAAGCTCCCGAAATTTCAGCTTGGGAGGATGTCAAAAGAGAGTACATTCGAAAGGTGCACCTAGATAACAAATTTATCAGTTCATAGTTTTTTTTCTTTTATCTATACCAGTCATTATTAGTTGAGTGAAGAGTTTGCTCTTAAATTACTTATTCTGGACCTTTCAGTTATCTCTGTTAAATTGTCGATCAATTCACTTGAAGTTTTTTGTTTCGCAGTGCATCTTGTGCGACAATGATATCAAAAGCACCAAACATACTTTGACAGAAATGATAATGCACTACTTTTGCCTTGAACATGCTGAAGGAAAAGCTGTGAATAAATCCGAGACAAATGCAGATTTAGCGTAAGTTTAACTGACTCAGCTTTTTAAAGAAAGATTGTCCCACCAGTATCTGAAACTTGTGCACTGTTCTCTTTTTGACTATTTGTTGATGACCAAAGTTTGATCTTTTTGCTTTGTTTTGTTTGTGAAGGGCTCTCAACAAGCAAGAAATGATTGAACTTGCTCAAAATGCAGCTGAGTTTGTGTTTGCCGATGATGAAATGAAGAAGGTTGTAAAGGAGATTTGCAGGATGCTAAAAGAAGATTACTGCAAAGAGAATCAAGATCAATCAAGATTTGGTTGCCGTAAAATAAGAAAATTGTTCGTGTCGTATCTCAAGTGAGAAGTCAATTGAATGTTATCTTATAATGTCATTGAATATGTTGATCGTAGTTTTAAGTATTGATTTTCATGTCTGCACACATGAATTCAATTGTGTATTTGGTTATTAACTATTTTGTAATTTGACATGCTTGTAATACTTCATTAATTTTTAATATGATTGAAGTTTAATTTTTTAAAATTTGGTTTCATAAACACATTTATCTATTTTATTGTGTATTTAGTTTAAAATTGGATTAATATTATAAAAGAAAATATTAAATTATCATATGCGTAATTAATAAGAATTTTTTTTGTATAGAGCGATGGGTATATATTTAAATATTTGGATGCGAAAATCATCACTAAAACCTATAGCAATGGAGTTTCAACCGTGGGTATAGGAAAGCAAGTGGTATCCTTAAAACCTATACCAACGGATACGAAACCGCGGGTATAACATCGAGGTTTTGTCCAACAGGAAAAAAAACCGTCGCTATAGGCTATAGTGACGGCATTTTGCCGTGGGTATAGCTAATTAAAAACGACGGAAAAATATGTCCGTTGGTATAGGTTTTACGGGCTATACCTACGGTTTTTCGCCTTTTACCCACAGATTTTTGCTGTCACTATATGTCAAATTCCTTGTAGTGGTGGGAGAAGTCAGAGGGAGCCAGGAGGTGGCCCGTAAATGCTACATGACCTCGGTGGAAGGACCGATCTTCTCCCTTGAAGCTCTTGAACTCCCCAAGGGAGTAGCCAACCTATTTCAGAGTTGGTCGATGAGCTAGAAGAGGTGGCTTTCTTGGAAGAGGATCCGACCAGGACGTTCCAGGTTAGCAGAGTCCTTCCCCTCCCGTTCGATCCGACATTATCCACCGTATAAGGGAAAATCGTGATCTATTCGCCTGGACTACGACTGACATGCAAGGAATCTTTGAAGAGCTCCTCATGCACCACCTCAGTGTCGCTTTGGGGGCCAGACCTGTTCAGAAAAAGTGACACAAATTCACCCCCGAGCGCCAGTAAGCCATCAAAGAAGAGGTTGAGAAACTCTTGAGGGCTCGGTTTATATAGGAGGTCAACTATCCGGAATGGCTGTCCAATGTCGTGATGGTTAAGAAAGCCAATGGGAGCTTGAGGATCTGCATTGACTTCACGGATCTAAATAAGGCCTGCCCCAAACACCCATTTCCGCTCCCGAGCATTGACGCCTTGATTGATGCAACCTCGGGCCACGAACTCTTAAACTTCATGGATGCATTTTCTGGGTACAATCAGATCAGAATGTTCCCTCCAGACATTCCGAAGACCTCCTTCACCACCGACCAGGGTCTATATTGTCACGCTCTTTGGGCCCAAGAATGCCGGTGCCACCTATAAGTGCCTTGTTAACAAGGTCTTCAAGGAACAGATCGGGTGGAATATGGAAGTCTAAGTAGACGACATGTTAGGGAAGAGTGTCAGCAGATCGAATCATGTCTCTGGTCTCCAAGAGGCTTTTAGCATGTTGAGGAAACACGATATGAGATTGAACCTGAACAAGTGTGCTTTCGGCTTCTCATCTGGCAAGTTCCTGGGGTTCATGGTCAGCCAAAGGGGCCCGAGAAGATTCAGGCCATACTCAACATGGCTCCCCTCCAATGTTAAAGATATACAGAGACTCACTGGACGCCTCACGGCCATAGGGTGTTTTCTTTCCAAATTCGGAGAAAAATGTCTCCCGTTCTTCAAGGCCCTTAGGGAGCTAGAGGTTTCGAGTGGGGAAAACAGCAACAGGAGTCCTTTGATCAGCTCAAGGCCTACTTAGTCAACCCCCCACTCTTGAGCAAGCCAAAGCCCGAGGAATCCCTCCACTTATACCTCGCCACTTCAGAGCAGACCCTCAACGTCGTTCTAGTAAGAGAAGAAGACAAGATGCAGAAGCCTATCTACTATGTGAGTAAGGTTCTTAGGGATGCTAAACTACGTTATCCGAATCTAGAGAAGATGGCCTATGCCTTGGTCATGGAGGCCCGAAAGCTCTGCCCCTACTTCCAGTCTCACTCGGTGGTCGTTCTTACCGACCAGTCGCTCAAATAAGTTCTCTACAAGCCCAAGACCTCGGGATGCCTTATGAAGTGGTCCATCGAGCGGGCCAGCATGATATCAGCTATCAGCCTCGAACCACTATCAAGGCTCAAGCCCTAGCAGAGTTCATAGTAGAGAGCATAATTCTCGACACCAGCAAAGCGATAGATAACCCCCGTTCTGGACAGTGTATGTTGATGGGTCCTCGTGCGTCGATAGGAGTGGAGCAGGAGTCATCTTGGCTGGCCTAGATGATTTTGTCCTCCAATACTCACTCCGTATCAACTTTCGGGCATCCAACAACGAGGTTGAAACGAAGCCCTTATAGCTGGCCTGTATGGCTCGCAAGGCCAGGGCCAAACGTGTCAAGATATTTAGTGACTCACAGCTGGTGGTGAACCAGGTATCAGGGGAATACGAAACGCGAGACGGTCACATGGCCAAGTACTTGGCCAAAGTCAAGGAACTTATGGTCTCTTTCAAGGATGCACGACTCCAGCGAATCGCCCGAGAAGAGAATACGCAGGCGAACGCCCTCTCGAAGCTATCTTCCTCTTCCCTCCAAGTGCTCGAACAAACTTTCTTAACAGAAGTTCTCCTGCGGCCCAGCATCGAGGAAGAAGATCCCGAGCCAATGGAGACGCTGCCCTTGCAACCCGGGGAGAATTGGATGAGGCTTTGCTCGATTTCCTCAAAGATGGGATCCTTCCCTTAGACCCTAAAGAGGCTCGAAAGATCCTAACTAGAGTCGAGAGATACACACTCATCGAGGGAGTCATCTACAAATGCTCCTACACTTAAGTAGACGGCAGACCCTATTTGAGATGTCTCTCCCCTGAGGAAGCCCAGTATGCTTTAAAAGAAGTCTATGAAGGGATGTGTGGTGCTCACTTGGGAGCAAGGTTCCTCGCCCGCAAAATCTTGAATTATGGATACTTCTGGCCCACTCTTCTTCGTGATGCCGAACAACACGTTTGCCAATGCGGCCCCTGCCAAAAATTCTCAACAATCCGCCGCTTACCACAAGCCCAGCTCTCCTTTCTATCCAGCCCAACCCCTTTTGCAATGTGGGGAATGGACCTACTTGGGCCTTTTTCTCCAGCACCGGGCCAGCTAAAGTTCCTCGTTGTGGCAATCGACTATTTCTCTAAATGGATCGAAGCCGAGCCCCTAGCGACGATCATAGAGAATAGAGTGCAGCGCTTCTTTTGGAAAAAAACGTTGTCTGCAGATTCGGTGTGCCTCGAATCTTGGTAACGGATAATGGAAATCAGTTCACGGGGGCAGCCTTCTGCACTTTTGCGCAGACCTGGGTATTCAGCAACGATTCTCCTCGATCTCCCACCCACAGTCCAACGGTCAGGGAGAGAACGCCAACCGGCAAATTCTCTTCAGCTTGAAAAAGAGACTGAGCAAGTCTACTAAGGGTTTATGGGTAGAGCAACTCCCCAATGTGCTCTGAAGCTATCACACTACAAAGAGGACCCCCATGAGAGAACCTCCTTTCAACCTCACTTACGGCTCCGAAGCCGTTATCCCACTTGAGGTCGGTCTACCTTCCCCCCACTTGATCGCCTACGACGAAGAGCAAAACGCGAATGAGCTTCGCGGTAACTTGAACCTCATTGATGAGATCCGTGAAAGATCCTTCATTCGGCAAGAAACCTATCGACGTACTTTAAAAAGAGAGTCCGCCCTACTAATCTCAAAGAAGGAGATTTAATGCTCAGGAAGCTATCAATTTCTTTTCCAAGCAAGAAAGGCAAGCTAGCACCTAACTGGGAAGGACTATACAGGATCCCCAAAGTTGTCCAGCCTTGCGCTTATCAACTTGAAGACCCAGGGGGAAGAGAGTGTCGAGGACATGGAATGCAGAGCACCTATTGAAGTATCAAGAGGGTGTTAAAACACCACTCTAAGCAACTTCTAGCTAGCTCTAGAGCATTTCCTTTCTTATTTAGTCTGTTTTTGCAAATGTAATAATGGCTCGCAACTCAGAAGCAACCCCTTAGTTTTTTTTAATAAAAAGCGGCTCTCTCTCAGAAAAACTATTGTCTTAACGTTCTTTCACCGAGCACAAACTTTCTCAAACGACAAGTTCGGAGTCCAACACTTGGTTCGATGCCGCTTTTTCTACTTGCGAACGAGCGAGTACAAAGTAGCTTACCATTCGGAACTGGTCCTACAACTGTTGATACTCTCTAAATGACAAATTCAGAGTCCAATACTTGGTTCGATGCTGCTTTTGCTACTTGCGAACGAGCGAGTACAAAGTAGCTCACCATTCGGAATTGCTCCTACAACTGTTGATGCTCTCTAAATAACAAGTTCGGAGTCCAACACTTGGTTCGATGTCACTTTTGCTACTTGCGAATGAGCGAGTACAAAGTAGCTCACCATTCAGAATTGCTCCTACAACTGTTGATACTCTCTAAACGATAAGTTCGGAGTCCAACACTTGGTTCGATGCCGCTTTTGCTACCTGCGAACGAGCGAGTGCAAAGTAGCTTGCCAATCGGAATTGCTCCTACAACTGTTGATACTTTTGCAAACATTAGCGAAGAACAAATTCTTATAAGAAACTCGAAAAATGGGTATATTATTTCATCAAAATTTGAGATACAAGTCTAATTATAGACCAAAAATTCATACAAGAGACTACAAAATTTTACTCTAGCCCCTTCTGGGGAGTGGGATGCTCCTATTAAGTGACACCAGGGGACGGCGAGCACCGTAGTGCTCTTGCCTCACTTCCGCAAAAGTCTCTAAACCAGCTAGCCGAGTCGCGTCACCATAGCCCAAGAGTCTCACCGTCGCCCCAACAGATGCCCCGCTCGAAGAGCCGGCCACTCCACTCTGAGCATCCCCAGGGTTCCGCAAAAAGGGAGGCGAACGAAGTGCTAACTCGTGAAATGATCTTCCTTGGGCGTACTCACCCCGAGGGTACGAAGTGCTTCTAACGTTGCTCCCCTTAGAAAGTCGTCACAGAAGAAGGTTCTCCGCCTCTAGCTCGACAATCCGTTCTTTCAGTGAGTCGTCCGTCACTCTGATCTTTAAGCGAGGCAATCAGCTCGAACTGCCCCCGTGCAAAACTTCAAAAAGAGTCCGTCGAAGATGCGCGAACTCTAGATTTTTTTCGAGCACCACATTCTTCAACTCGTCCCTCTCGGATCTTGCCTCAAATAGAGAGTGATGAAAAAAGCCTAAGACCCTGGTTGGCAGCCATCGAAGGACAAGAATCCTCGCCATTGGGGGACACCTCGCGAAATCTCTCTTCGAGCCGCCTCATCTTAACATCTCGGCGAGCTAAGGTCAATCTCACATGGCCTAATTCCTACTCCGCTTTATAAAGCATCTCCTGAGATCGGGTGAGGCCTAACTTCGTAATGCCTAGCTTATGGCAGAGAGCTGATACTTCTCTACCCGGGGGAAACCAATTAAAAAAAAAATTTGCGAAGTCAAACACTCAGGTTTTGAACAGAGCTACAAGATAGTTCTAATCTTCTTTGAGCCTCACAACGCAATGTTGAGTCCAAAAAATTCATATCATTGACAAAAAAAAGATACAAGAGCGGTGGCCAGTCCGCTATTAGGCAGTACAAAAACAAAGAAAAAAGAGCGAGTACAAACAGAGTCAAAGGGCCACCTTGGGGGGTTGCTCTGCAATTTTCTTCGGCACCTCCACGATCACCGACTCGAGGTTCTCCACGCCCTCCTCCTCCTCTTCTTCCTCTTCTCCTTCGTTTTCCTCTTCGGCTCCCTCTGCCCCCCCAGCAGCATCGCCTTCGGGAGGGGCATACTCGCCTTCGAGAGGGGTATACAGGCTATACCTCGTTCTGTCGAAACTGGGGAGGCGAGCTTCCATGTGCTTGAGGGCTCTGGTGTAGCGCCTCGAATTTCCAATATGATATCTTAGAAATACGTGGCACAATTCCCAACATCAACTTCAATTGCAATAGTAAACACAGTCCAAAAACACAGATAATTTTTATTTCAACTTTTATTACAATAACCATTTACAAAACACAGCGGAATACAGAACACCTTGAATTAAAAACTTTTCTTTTACAACACTTTCTTTTATAATTTACACAAGCTCTATTATCTTTCTAGCACAAGCATCCAAATTCCAAGTTACAAGCACCTACCTGTAAAACATGAGGCTAGAGATAACCCTAACCCCCAAAACTATAGGGGTCAGCCATAACGGTGTGAGTGACATAAAATCAAAGCAACATAAATAAAATATGAAACATGGAATCATAAACAACATGTAATAAAGACGAGAGTAAATAAAATGAGAAATAACAATAAGTAAAACATGAAAACATCAAGGAAAACAAGATAGTAAATAGTAATACACGAAAACATCAAGTGAATCTAGACTAAGTGTCAAGTGTAGAGAAAATAGGAAAACACAAGTATAAAACCAAGTCAAGAAAACACAATCTCTATATGCTGATTCTCTAATGCATACTTGTTGGATTCTATGCATTTCATAGTACATAGGTCCAGTGCAAGCCCTTAACGATCTCCACTTTATAAGGTTAAACCCCTCGTTATGCAACTAATCCTACTACAGTGATGGAAAACAAGATCCAGAATACTCCACGAATATGCACCACAACCCTCGATGCGCAAGTATTATGTAAGATAGCTAAAAAACCGGAGAATCATCTCCCTACTATGTACCCCACGAATAGGCTTGCAAGGCCCTCGACAAATCATCACATACAAATGCACTCTGCACACGAATGCACTCTGCATGCTCCGTGAATAGTCTTGCCGACCCTCGACACACGAATGCACTCTGCATGCTCCGTGAATAGGCCTGCAGACCGACACGCGAACATTCAAATGTCCTCTCGAGACAGAACACAACAAACAGTCCTGGAACGCATCCGTTGGACAAACAAAACTATGAGCCTATACTTACATTTTCCAAGTTCCATCACATCTCCACTAGTGCCTGTCCTGAAGTTGGTAATTATTAAAACACAAGAAATTCCTCCTCTCTAGAGTTAGTGCATCCTGCCGGACTTAATTTCCACAAAACAAGTCCAAGACCCCTCTGGTCTAAATCCACAAAATCTCATTTGCCAGTTCACAGGACTCCCACTCAACTCCTAGAGACTCATAACTCAATCATCAATGAAAAATAAATCCTTCATCTTAATCATTTCGTTTCATTTCACTTGTTAACCTTCTACAGTGAGAAAAATTCATTTATATTGTTGTATATAAGTTTATATATATATATATCAAAGATACTCTTTTACTAAAAGAAGTTGTGCATATGTATATTTGTAAAAGTCCTCTTTACTGATATGAAGTGTGTGTAATAAAGAAATAAATTCCTTTTACTGATACATATGTGTACATATATGATATATCCAAAAATCCCCTTTACTGATTGAAAAGAACATATGCAGATTGTACATATAACTGATATATATATAGAAAGCCTCTTTACACTGATTGAAGTGAAAGAATATATATAACTAGTATATAAAAGAGCGCCTTTTCCTGAAGTGAAAAATGTGCATACAATTGATATATAGAAATGTCCTTTTACTGATAAAGTATATGCAGGAATATGAAAATTAATCCTCTTTACTGCTTTAAAGTATATATGCAACTGATATATAAAAACCCCTTATACTGATTAAGAAGTAGGTGTGTATATATATATATATATATATATATATGTGATGTATACAAATCCCTAATTTAATTTAAGCATGTATCATTGATCCACAAGCTGAGATGACTCAAGTAAATGAATAAAGGTTGGTCTGTTGGGCCATTCAGTTACAGGTAAGCAGTAGTAACTCAAACACTTGATTTCGTTGTTGATATTAGGTGAGAAATGGGTGGACTTTTCCTGCACAAATATTTGTTTACTCTAACTATTGATAATTGATGAATTCTTGCAAGTGATGACTTGAGTGTATACAGTTTAAGTTTTAGGTTACAGGCCACACAAAAGCAATGATCATGATTTCTTTAGTTTGTATAGTGTTGTTTTAGTTAATGGACAGAGTGCTCTCTCAAATTAATTGTGATCCATAATGTTGCATGACATAATTAAGCAAATCCAGTATGTATTAATCTCAATTATATCTTTGATTTGAGGTGCTTTGAATTTTCCTGTGTGCGGGTTTGTTGTGATTTTTGGTACTTGTTACTGTTTTTGCATAGTATCTGTTTCAAAAGGTAGTTAGAAGTATAAATTTTAATGTAGCCAACCTATAACTATGCATTTTAAAGTAGGACGTGATTCCTTTTTCGTGTCACTCTATTGGTGAAGGAGGGGTTTGGCAATATTCTTAGAATGCTTCTATATTTCAGTTTTTAAAAAAATCTTCAGTGGCATTGGGTATTTGGAGAAGGAGATTATTTAGTGTCAATGCAGGGTATGAGTAAAATTTAAAAGTGTCAGAGAGAGCAAACACTTGCGTATTGTTACTACTCTAAATGAGTTTCACTATACTTCATAATTAATAAACACAACACTTTTCAACTTCAATGTTGAAAAGTGTTTATCAGAAACCCCAAACACATAAAACAAACATTCATCTAGTTCTTTACTCATCAAAACCCCAAATAGTGTGTGTATGCATACTCAACATTTAAGAACTCATCTCTATCCAAATTTGGTGCATCTCTTCAAATAATCTCAATACAGTCAATCAAAACAGCAAGTATGTGAAGGGAATTAACTGACTCATGATTTCTATTAGGTTCTTTAACGATATCAAATGATCTATATAAAGTTTAATCATCAAGGTCATAGTTTTCATGAAAATATTCCATTTTTATTCATCCACTTATCAACAATTCATTATATCTTCATCCAATCCCTAATATGTTTTCTAATCGACAAATCATCACATACAACATATGCATAGAATGAAAGAAAACAAACATATGTCACTCACCTTGTTGAAGAGATCGAACGAATACAAATAGAAAATAGGAAAAAAGCCCCTCCTTCGCAAGAAATCCAAGATCTTCGCTTTAAATCTCCAAGAAAATAAAAATAATAAAACCTTTGTGTTGTGCAGCGAATGGCGGCTGCACTCCACCTTTTTAAACAGACCGGAATATAGGTTTTTAGGGTTTGTAAACAAATTTGTAAACTACCTCTTTCAAATATATCTTTACATATATAGATCCCTATGCTTGGAAACTTGATAAAACCAATTTATTTAAGTTTTTAAAATTAAAAAAAACATCCTATAACCAGTCGGCACTGTAGGGAAAATCCAGAAAAATGAATTTGCATTTTTACCCCCTCAAAATGATAATTTTGCAAAAAGATCCCTTTTTATCAAAACTTGTAAAATAAACCAAATTAATTAAAATAAAAAGTAAACTCTTTAACCCTGAGTTGACTAGGCATTATACCCAGCCTAAGAATCCAAAAATCTGGAGTTTTCACTCCATCTGGTAATTTTGCACAAAAGTCCTTTTTTAAATATTTGCAAATAGGTCCAATAAATATTAGAAAAATCCAGAAAAATCACAAATTAACCTCAAATAATAAATAATGATTTCCACAAAATAATTTTGGCTTTTGAATTTTCCAAGAAAATACTTGCACGTGTTTTGCTCGTGTAGAAAGATAAATCTTCAGAAAAATATTTATTAAATCTCCAAAAATCATTTTAATTCATTTATAAATCTTTAAAATAATATTTAAAAATATGGGGTACTACATCACTCCCTTCTTAGAATAGTTCTGTTCTCAGAACTATTACTAATAGGGTCCAAACAAAAATAAGCAAAGAAATTGAAATCTCATAAATGAAAACATAGTTTAAGAAATACAATCACACAAGAGAATGCATTCCAACAAAGAAATATAAACATACACGAGAATGTAATCTAACAAAAGAAATGCAATTCAACTCAAAGAGCACAATCATACAAAAGTTTAGGAAAAACCTTCCACTGTACAACTTTGATAACTTGCCATCGGAAACCTGCTGCAACAACCTCTGAACTCCTGCATCCAACTCTGACCTTCCACAATATGCTTCAACCTTCCGAGGATCCGTGGCACTCCCTCCTTAGAAAGGACATCACTAAGAAAAGTCATCTCAAACTTGCAGCTCGAAAGAGATCAATACCAAATGATCTCCCATCACTCTCGACATCACATTCTTCGTAATATCGATCAGCAATCAATTCTTCCCCTGATGGTGTTGCCACCGTCAAGACTCCTCCTAGAAACACCTCAGGCTCCACACCTAAGACTAGCAAAAAAATTGGGGCGACACAAATGCATGCAAGAAAACAGTATCAAATAAAACTTTTGTTTTTATTCCATTAACCCAAAACAAATTCTGTTACATTGAGGACGATACTCAAATCTCCAATTTATTCTCAAACAAAGTTTTACTTAATATATAAATGAATGAATTCAAAATTCTTGCACACCCCGGATCACATCCCTGAGTTACCCGCATCCTCCTCAGTCAATGCGAATACTCGCCCCTGCCTCTGAACCTTGCCTCCACCTGCACCATCTTTCTTCAGCTGCGGACAGTTTGGTCGGATATGCCCTTCACAACCACACTGATAACAAACCTGCACCCTCCGAGGCTTGGTGCATGCTGCCTGATAATGACCTATCTCTCCACTATTGAAATAAGTCACGCCTTGAACTGTGGGTGCCTTCTGCACTGGCCCACTGAACTTGCCCTGCTTCGCTGGGAACTCCTTCCCACTCTGACTATCTGCTGGCCTCTTGTTCTTGCTCCAGATCTCCTATTTCTTCTGGAATTGGTCCATGTCTTTTTCTGTCATAGCTGCTCTCCTGACTAGCTTATCAAACCTCCTGATGCCCAAAGGAATCATCCTCAACCTCAAATTCGGCCTCAAGCCCAGCTCAAACTTTTTGGCCTTTTTCGCTTCATCCACAATCAGCTCCGATGCATACCTTGATAGATGAGCAAACTTAGTCTCATATTCACGCACTGTCATTTTGCCCTGCTGTAGATTCAAGAATTCCGTTGCCTTCCTCTCTTGAATATCCAAAGGAAAGAAACGATCCCTGAACTCATCTAGAAAAGCCTCCCAAGTCACTTGTTGATCTCCGAACGTCCTCTTCACTGACTGCCACCAAATGCCAGCATCCTTCTCTAACTGCATTACAACCAACTTCACCTTATTGACTGCTGGAGTCTCCAAGACTTCGAAGAACATCTCCATCTGTCTAATCCAATCATCAGCCCTATCAGGATCAGACTGTCCCTCAAACACAAGCGACTTTATCCGTTTGAGGACTCAACCTGCTTGATCGGATTAGAATTAACAAACACTGGTCCAACCTCCTGATTCTGATTCTGATTCTGCACCATATTTGCTGCCATGAATGCGTTCAAGGTCTGATACACCCTGTCAATCTCAGTCTCAAGATCAAGTCCAGCCCCATGGGAACTACTAGCCCCATCACCATTACCACCATTCGTTGTTCTGGGTCCTACCATTCTACTGAATACTACAAAATGAGGGTAAAGTTAGAACATCACAACACAATTCACATTCACAACAATACCCTATGGCAAAACCTCAACCATACCCCAAACCAGAACATCATGTTCTAACTCTATGTGATACTCACACTCTAATGTCCACGCCTAGACACTCACGCTCTAGTATCCACACCTAGGTTGGTTTTCATACTATGTCTATTATTACTATTGAAGCATGCTCTGATACCAATGTCGGTAGCGCCCCGAATTCCCAATATGATATCTTAAAAATATGTGGCACAATTCCCAGCATCAACTTCAATTGCAATAGTAAACACAGTCCAAAAATACAGATAATTTTTATTTCAACTTTTATTACAATAATAATTTACAAAACACAGCGGAATACAAAACACCTTGAATTACAAACTTTTCTTTTACAATTTATACAAGCTCTATTAACTTTCTAGCACAAGCATTCAAATCCCAAGCTACAAGCACCTACATGTAAAACATGAGGCTAGAGATAACCCTAACCCCCAAAACTACAAACAAAGCAACATAAATAAAACATAAAATATGGAATCATAAACAACATGTAATAAAGACGAGAGTAAATGAAATAACAAATAACAATAAGTAAAATATGAAAACATCAAGGAATACAAGATAGTAAATAGTAATACACGAAAACATCAAGTGAATCTAGACTAAGTGTCAAGTGTAGGAAAAATAAGAAAACACAAGCATAAAACCAAGTCAAGAAAACACAATCTTTGTATGCTGACTCTCTAATGCATACTTGTCGGATTCTATGCATTTTATAGTACATAGGTCCAGTGCAAGCCCTTAACGATCTCCACTTTATAGGGTTAAACCCCTCGTTATGCAACTAATCCTATTACAGTGATGGAAAACAAGATCAAGAATACTCCGCACATAGGCACCACGGCCCTCGACGCACAAGCATCATGTAAGATAGCTCAAAAATTGGAGAATCATCTTCCTGCCATGCACCCCACGAATAGGCTTGCAAGGCTCTCGACGTATAGATACACCAGGTACATTCCATAAATAGGCCTGCCGACCCTGACACCCGAATACACCCTGCATGCTCCGTAAATAGGCCTGCAGATCCTTGACACGCGAACATATAAATGTCCTCTCGAGACAGAACACAACAAACAGTCCTGGAACGCATCCGTTGGACTAACAAAACCATGAGCCTATACTTACGTTTTCCAAGTTCCATCACATCTCCACTAGTGTCTGTCCTTAAGTTGGTTATTATTAAAACACAAGAAATTCCTCCTCTCTAGAGTTAGTGCATCCTGCCGAACTTAATTTCCACAAAACAAATCCAAGACCCCTCTGGTCTAAATCCACAAAATCTCATCTGTCGGTTCACAGGACTCCCACTCAACTCCTAGAAACTCACAACTCAATCATCAACAGAAAAATAAATCTTTCATCTTAATCATTTCTTTTCATTTCACTTGTTAACCTTCTCACAGTGAGAAAAATTCATTTATATTGTTGTATATAAGTTTAGATACTCTTTTACTAAAAGAAGTTGTGCATATGTATATTTGTAAAAGTCCTCTTTACTGATATGAAGTGTGTGTAATAAAGAAAGAAATTCCTTTTACTGATACATATGTGTACATATATGATATATCCAAAAATCCCCTTTACTGATTGAAAAGAACATATGTAGATTGTATATATAACTGATATATATATAGAAAGCCTCTTTACACTGATTGAAGTGAAATAATATATATAACTAGTATATAAAAGAGCCCCTTTTACTGAAGTGAAAAATGTGCATACAATTGATATATAGAAATGTCCTTTTACTGAAAAATTATATGCAGGAATATGAAAATTGATCATCTTTATTGCTTTAAAGTATATATGTAACTGATATATAAAAACCCCTTATACTGATTAAGAAGTAGGTGTGTATATATATATATATGTGATGTATACAAATCCCTAATTTAATTTAGGCATCTATCATTGATCCACAAGCTGAGATGATTCAAGTAAATGAACAAAGGTTGGTCTGTTGGGCCATTCAGTTACAAGTAAGTAGTAGTAACTCAAATACTTGATTCCGTTGTTGATATTAAGTGAGAAATGGGTGGACTTTTCCTGCACAAATATTTGTTTACTCTAACTATTGATAATTGATGAATTCTTGAAAGTGATGACTTGAGTGTATATAGTTTAAGTTTTAGGTAGCAGGCCACACAAAAGCAATGATCATGATTTCTTTAGTTTGTATAGTGTTGTTTTAGTTAATGGACAGAGTGCTCTCTCAAATTAATTGTGATCCATAATGTTGCATGACATAATTAAGCAAATTCAGTATGTATTAATCTCAATTATATCTTTGATTTGAGGTGCTTTGAATTTTTCTGTGTGCAGGTTTGTTTCGATTTTTTGTACTTGTTATTGTTTTTGCATAGTATCTGTTTTAAAAGGTAGTTAGAAGTATAAATTTTAATGTAACCAACCTATAACTATGCATTTTGAAGAAGGACGTGATTCCTTTTTCGTGTCACTCTATTGGTGAGGGAGGGGTCTGGAAATATTCTCAGAATGCTTTTGTATTTCAGTTTTAAAAAAAATCTTCATTGGCATTGGGTATTTGGAGAAAGAGATTATTTAGTGTCAATGCAGGGTATGAGTAAAACATAAAAGTGTCAGAGAGAGCAAACACTTACTTGTTATTGCTACTGTAAATGAGTTTCACTATACTTCATAATTAATAAACACATAACACTTTTCAACTCAATGTTGAAAAGTGTTTAATATCTCAGAAACCCCAAACACATAAAACAAACATTCATCTAGTTCTTTTTCATCAAAACCCCAAACAGTCTGTGTATGCATACTCAACATTTAAGAACTCATCTCTATCCAAATTTGGTGCATCTCTTCAAATAATCTCAATACAGTCAATCAAAACAGCAAGCATGTGAAGGGAATTAACTGACTCATGATTTATATTAGGTTCTTTAACGATCTCAAATCATCTATATAAAGTTTAATCATCAAGGTCATAGTTTTCATGAAAATATTCCATTTTTATTCATCCACTTATCAACAATTCATTATATCTTCATCCAATCCCTAACATGTTTTCTAATAGACAAATCATTACATACAACATGCATAGAATGAAAGAAAACAAACATATGTCACTCACCTTGTTGAAGAGATCGAACGAATACAAATAGAAAATAGGAAAAAAGCCTCTCCTTCGCAAGAAATCCAAGATCTTCTCTTTAAATCTCCAAGAAAATAAAAATAATAAAACCTTTGTGTTGTGTAGCGAATGGCGGCTGCACTCTACCTTTTTAAATAGGCCGGAATATAGGTTTTAAGGGTTTGTAAACAAATTTGTAAAATACCTCTTTTAAATACATCTTTACATATATAGATCCCTATACTTGAAAACTTGATAAAACCAATTTATTTGAGTTTTTTTTTTTAAAAAAAAAAAACATCCTATAACCAGCCGGCACTGTAGGAAAAATCTAGAAAAAAAATTTGCATTTTTACCCCTCAAAATGACAATTTTGCAAAAAGATCTTTTTTTATCAAAACTTGTAAAATAATCCAAATTCATTAAAATAAAAAGTAAACTCTTTAACCCTGAGTTGACTATGCATTATAACCAGCCTAAGAATCCAAAAATCTGGAGTTTTCACTCCATCTGGTAATTTTGCACAAAAGTCCTTTTTTTTGAAATATTTGCAAATAGGTCTAATAAATATCAGAAAAATCTTGAAAAATCATAAATAACCTCAAATAATAAATAATGATTTTCCACAAAATAATTTTGGCTTTTGAACTTCTCAAGAAAACATTTGCACGTGCAGAAAGATAAATCTTCAGAAAAATATTTATTAAATCTCCAAAAATCATTTTAATTCATTTATAAATCTTTAAATAATATTTTAAAATACGGGGTACTACATCAGGCGTAAGACTGCTCCATGTTCTCGAGCATGTGCGCCTTCGCCTCGGTCCTGATCGCCTCCGCAGCTGCTGCAACCGCTGCTTCCCTCTCCCTCACCTTGTCCTCGGCAGCCTTCAGAGCCTTTTCCTTCTCCTGATCGGCCCTCTCCTTCTTCTTGTCAGCCCTCGCTACCTCGGCTGCAATCCGCTCAATCATCTTCGCCATGGCCGATTCAAGAAGGTTGATCTGAGTAGCCTGAGACTCCGACAGACGCCGCTCTGCCTCATACATCTTCATGACCTTGGCCCGCCCCATCCGATCCTTGTTGCTCGTCATCTTAAGCTCCTTCTCCTGCTCGGTGAATTGCTCTAAAAGGTGGCTGAAGTGGCACGTGATCTGAAAATAACTTACCGACACTTAAAAATTTTGAGAAATCAACAAAATAACTTACCGACATCATCACCCTAGCAATCTCAAGGGCGTCATCGCCCACCGTCCCCGCCTTCAGCGATGCTCAGTCTTTCGGGGTCGGCAAGTGGCGGAGTGCTTGCATGCTCATGACAGAATCACCGAGGAAGCCGTCATGTTTCATTACCCGCCAGTCGGGGACGAAGAGCCCCTTATGCTCCTCTGTGAGAATCGTCTCAGCATTGGCGGTAAGAGGGGGCGCCTCGAGTGCTAGTGCAACCCCAACAGAGAGGGCCTCGACAGAGGGGTCAGAAGGGGCAGACGGGGAAGAGGGGCAAAGGGAGCAGATGGAGAGGGGATGCGAAGTTCAGCATTGGGACCCCCGCCGATGGTCCCTTAGCAGCTCAGCCAGCCAAGGGTCCTGCCGTCGCCCTCTTCCTTTTCTTGCTGTTGATGCCTTTCCCGCTGCCTACACCTCGGTCAAGCAGCATTGCTCGGAAGTCCAAGCCTGGGGCCACTGGGGAAACGAAAACCAAAAGAGTTAGCGACAAAAGAAAACTATTTCAAAAATAAATATAACAAGAAAATAATTTGAAGCATACTGAGGTTGATCGGACTGAGACCCCCACCGAAGAGAACCTCCTCGGTCATATCCTTCCAACTCAAGGTCGGACGACTGGGGAGCTTCGACATGACCTCATCCTCCTCCGGAGTCAACAATGGTTCGGCCTTCGCCCACCTCAGAACATCTTCCTTCCACCTTGTCGGGAAGTTCCACGGTTGATACCTCGAATCAAAAAGTACTTCTCCTTCCAATTTTTGATGGAGTTCGGATTCACGATCAATTTGAAGCCCCACCGTTGCGAAAAATAGTACCGGTACTCCATCTTGCTCATACGGTTGATCCGATACATGCTTCGGAGAACAATGAGCTGAGGTTTGATCCCCACTTCCTGGCATTGGAGAATAAAACTGATGACATGCCACCACATGTTCGGCATGAATTGGATCGGACTCAATCTGTACCACTGCAGTACCTCGGTCACAAAGGGCGGTAGGGGAAAGCGGAGACCGGCATTGAGCGCGTCATACGAAAAGACGCATGTGTCGGACGAGGTCGCCGAACATGCTCGAAACCCTGGACCGAGGAGGAGGAGGGTGAACTCCGACGGAATCACGAAGCTCCTCCTAATACGCAGCAGGTCCCTCTCCGTAAGAACTAAGGGGATGTCATCCACTTCGAAGTGCTCCCTCGGCTTATTCTCCTCGTATGAAGTCGACCTCCCGCATACTGCCTTGGATAGAAGGTTGGCAGAATAATCCCTAACCTTCCCGAGGCTGCACAGCGTGGACGGCAGCCTACCTAGCTCACCCGCTCTCTTCACATTATCCACTATCATCTCCTCGATCACCGACCCAGTGACCTCCTTCCCCTTGTCCACCGCTAATGAAACTGCCAATGGCCAATCACTCCCTCGGTCCGAGGTGGAGGTCTCACTCCCTGACACTCTAGACATCTTGAAAAATATACCAATTAAAATATATGTTTACCTTGATGTGAAAGCTACGATCGGAATAGTTCGTCGGAGAATTGAGTGCTTGGCCGCGACCACTAGTACAGCCACCCAAAGGCAAAAAATGAATTCTCAGAGTGAAAAGTGAAGAATGAGAGAATAGTGAGGGGAGAGAAAGACTTATAGTAAAAAAGGAAGCGTCGCTTGGGCTTCCGAGCGCTTTGGGCTCCCACAACCCCAATGAGGCCCATCAGAAGGCTAAACGACAGATTTCGTAAAGGCAAAAACTGCCGCCTCACAATTTGTGCCATATCTTCATTAAGGGGTCCAAATTGTGCCACGTAGCTCAGAATTACAATCCGAGCTACCGAGGTACCGAGCTGCGAATTGGCATAAACTACCACCTCACAATTCGTGCCAGATCTTCATCAAGGGGTCCAAATCGTGCCACGTAGCCTGGAATAACAATCCGAGCTACTGAGGTACCGAATTGCGAATTGGCAAAAACTACCGCCTCAAAATTCGTGCCAGATCTTCATCAAGGGGTACAAATCATGCCACGTAGCACGGAATTACAATCCGAGCTATCGAGGTGCCGAGCTGCGAATTGGCAAAAACTATTGCCTCACAATTTGCGTATGATCTTGATCAACCGCTCAGATTGTGCCACGTAGCTCGGAATCACAATCCAAGGTATCGAGCTGTGAATTGGCAAAAACTACCACCTCACAATTCACACCTGATCTTGATCAAGGATCTAGATTGCGCCACGTAGCTCGGAATTACAATCTGAGCTACCGAGTTACCGCACTGCGAATTGGCAAAAACTATCGCCTCACAATTCGTGCTTGATCTTGATCAAGGGTCCAGATCGTGCCACGTAGCTCAGAAGCACAATCCGAGCTACCGAGCTGCGAATTGGCGAAAACTACCGACTCATAATTCGTGCCTAATCTTGATCAATCGCCCAAATCGTGCCACGTAGTTCGGAATCAAAATCCAAGCTACCGAGGTACCGAGTTGCAAATTGGCAAAAACTACTGCCACATAATTTGCGCCTGATCTTGATTAAGGGTCTAGATCATGCCACGTAGCTCGGAATTACAATCTTAGCTACCGAGATACCGAGCTCCGAATTGGCAAAAATTATCACCTCACAATTCGTGCTTGATCTTGATCAAGGGTCCAGATCGCGCCATGTAGTTCGGAATTACAATCCGAGCTACCCAGGTACCGAGCTACGAATTGGAAAAAACTACCGCTTCATAATTCGTGCTTGATCTTGATCAAGGGTCTAAATCGTGCCATGTAGCTCAGAATTAGCTACCGAGCTACCGAGCTACCGAGCTGCGAATTGGCCAAAACTATCGCCTCACAATTCGCGCTTGATCTTGATCAAGGGTCCAGATCACACCACGTAGCTCGGAATCACCTACCGAGCTACCGAGCTGCGAATTGGCCAAAACTATCGCCTCACAATTCGTGCTTGATCTTGATCAAGGGTCCAGATCACACCACGTAGCTTAGAATCACCTACCGAGCTACCGAGCTGCGTATTGGCAAAAGCACCTGCCTCCCGATGCGCGCTCGAGATCTGAGCATCCAGATTACGCCACGTCTCCGAGCCGCTGATCCACCATCGGATCACTTGGAAATTCGCACTCGCGACATGATCGACGTTCTAGATCGCACCGCGTCGATATTCATGTGATTAATTCTTTTATTTTAATTATAATTCGGATTAATTATTTAAAAAATTGCGAAAAATGGTTAAAAATTCAAGAAAATTAATTATAAATTCGGAAAAATATCTTTGGGCTCCTGGATAAATAATTATTAATTAGAACGATTAATTAATACTTTTTGAAAATAGATCACCATTTTGCAAAATTGACTAAAAAATTTGAAAAATAATAAAAAAATTAGAAAAATCTAGAAAATTCCGAGAATCATCTTGGGCACTTTGCAAACTCATATTGACACCGTTACACCGAGTAAGATCCAAACTCCCTTAAGAACTCCGATAAAATTCCATACGCCATTAGAACAAAAGGAACTACTCCTTAAATACTGTTAAACTCAGTCTCCACGAGTGGGGGCTCGTGATATGGCTAAAAATAGGATTAAATCGGGACTGTTCAAATTGGGCACGAATCTTAAAGCTCTCAGGGGTAAAACAGTAACTTCACCTACAACGGGTTCGAATGGGGAACTAGGTCTTTCTTCAAAACCCAACCCAAAAACGGATCTGTCCTACAGGGTATGGGTAGCAGCCCGCTACAAACCAACCCGATGGATAAGCTGTGGCTCAAATTTGTGGTTATCCCTAAGAGAGTTTCAACTGTCCCCCTTATCACGGAACGAATCAAACTCTTTTCTTATCCATAAACAACCGAAAGTAGAGATTTATCTTTATCTCGAAACTGGTTCCTAAGGTGACTATAAATGCCCCTCTCCCCCCACCGTGACAAGGTAATCAATCTTTTTCTACCTAAAACTCTTTCATAATCCTTTAGGTTACTGACAAGAGCGTCGGAGAGTTCGTCGTCAGGATCCATTCCAGTGTATCGAACTTTGTGCAGGTTCACGATAGCAGCGAGAAACCAGTCAACGCGCAGGTGAAAGTCAACAAGTTTGCTTATTTGTTTCCTCGAAGGATCCAAAAATTTATCTCTTTGCCCTCACACCAGAAATCAGCAGCAACAATACAGATATAGATAGTTTAATTTAACCTAAAGTTTTAGGAAAAATACACAAATCTCGATTTTATTTACAGAATAACTCTTAGCGTATGACAAGTAATTTGGGTAGTCAATCCTTTATTCTAAGCTGTGAAGCACGGGTACCCCGAAACGGCCTTCATACCAGTACCGGGTGCGTATCGAGTACGGATACGCACGGGTACGTTCCGGGTACGCACCCGGTACGTATCCAAAACAAATTTAGTTAAAAAAAACGAAAAAAAACGTTCGATATGGCTGGGTACGCTTCGGGTGCGAACCGGGTGCGCAACGGGTGCGCTCGGGTGCGCCCATTAAGGGAAAGAAAAAAAAATACAATCAGTCAAAACACGGTTCCCCTCCCCTTTCTCATTCACGCGCGCTCTCTCTCTCTCTCCAAAATTCCCTTTTCTCAAAACGAAACCCTAAATCCCCTCTTCCAAATCGATCCTCTCCCAAATCGATCCCCCATCTCGACCTCGTGCCCCTCTCCCAAATCGATCCCCTCCCAAATCGATCCCCTCTCTCGACCTCGCGCTTGACGTCGCGCGCCTCCACCTCCAAATCGATCCCGTCTCTCTCCGAAACGACGCTACTCCAGTCTCTCCTCCGCTTTGACGCTGCTCCGGCCTCTCCGAAACGACGTTGATCCAGGTTCGATTTTGACTTCTCATTCTCTTTCTTGCCTCCTCTCTGCAAAAAATTTTTGGTTTGTGTTAAAGAAATAGTAAAGCAAGTAGGACTGGTTGAATATACTACTCATTAAGAAATTAAATAGTTCTCAATATCTTCTCTGCAATTCATCACGTTGATTTTTTTACAGATATTTACTTTTGTTTTTTTTAACATGTTGACTTCTGCTGTGTTGTAACTATCACCAATGCCTTATTTATTTCACCATTAACATGAGGAAACTCTATCATAAAACCAAGGCTTGTATAGATCATAAATTGCAGCACCATCTCCTTTCTCAGGCTTTGGAGCACCACACGATCAAGAGAGATTTAGAAAAGAATTGATCTAGGTTTTCAGATTGTTGAGTGCCTGTTGTCAACGCTTCAATCCTTTATCAGTTTGTCCCAAATCACTAGGTGACCTAGAAAAGTAGTTAGCATGTAGGATGACTAGATGTATTGGTCTTGCAATGTAATCTGTTGCAACTAGTAAGCCATTCTGTTCTTAGGTTTGAAAATTTTCTTGAAAAAGAGGCAAGATGCTAGGATTTTCTAGATTGATTAAATTCAGGGGAGATGTACTGCTCAAGCTAATTAGCAAAGCATACAATTTGTTCTCTCTGTTTTACTCAAAGTAGAAAATTACGTAAAACCAAAATGGACATGTTATTTAGAAAAGTAAATAGTTGTTCTCAACATATTGCAATGATCTCAATATCTCAATTAAGTGACTACTATAAAAATATGAAATTTTTTATGTTTAGTTTATGACTTCATTGAGTTCATTCTAATTGTGAGTTTTTAGTTATAAATTGTAATACTTGTTTATTTTCATAATTTCATTATAGAGTTTCTTTGAGAATGACTTCTACGGGTGCGAGTAATACACCTCCTAATGATTCCCATCTTTGAAGTTCCCACCAATGAAAAGCAAAAATGTCGTAGGTGCAAAATAGAGGTATGGTTACATAACTTACATTTACAATTTATAGTTTACAACTATTCTTCTAGTTATTATAATTTTTTGAGATTTTATATTTTTATTACATAATGTATAATAAATTTATTATTTTTATATTCAACGTACCCATAACGTACCTATATCCTATATTTTTGATAAATCACGTATCCCCGTACCCGAGTCGTGTCGTACCCGTATCCCGTACCCGTGTCCGTGCTACATAGATTTTAAGTAAACAGATTTATAATTGTACTTGCTCCGAAGAACAAGAAATAAATATTGATTTCAAATTAAAGGAAGATTCAACTGACAATTCGATAAGAAAAATGTCAAAAAATAGAATTCTAAATTATAAAATCAAACTAACTCAAATTACTTGAGGAAACACATTAGTTTTTATTATTACAGTCTCGAAGGTATTGATTATGATTTTTCTTAATTAAAATACCAAGCATTATTAGTAAATATTTAAATATGCAATTATATGAAGTATCATTTTAGAGTGCAAACATTCAAGTTACAATATAAAACATCATAGGAACCTAATATGTGTAAAAATAGGTGGCAAAAGCCACACCTCTCACTTAGACCATCTCCAACCACACTAGTCATATCTTATTTTTAGCCAAAATAGCAGATTTATAGAGAAAAATATGCTCGAACAGGACTCGCCAAAATAAATATTTTAGATTTTATTGCCAAATCCTGGCGAAGTTGTATCGCTCACCAAACTTCCCTTCGCACTTTCAACCTCTTTAAAAAATATAAAAAAATATAAAAAAATCGAAACCTAAGTCGAGATCAGAAGATATGGTGATTGCGAACACGAACTCGCGATCTGCTTCGCGAGAAAGATTTTTTTTTTTTTTTTTTTGGGCTCTTTTTTTGGCTTGGGCTTTACATTTTAATTTAATTTAATTTTGGGCTTTAAAATATCTTTGGCTTGCCAAAATAGCTAGTATGGTTGGAGTGTGGACCTTTTTGTTAGCCGAATTATCCAATTGTTCTTCATTTTGTCTATTCTAGCGAGCGAAATGACTAGCGTAGTTGGAGATACTCTTAGTGCATTAAATTTCATATTCTCACGAATTATTGCCTCAGTAGACTAACCTTGTCCCCACCATGTGCATTCAGGACATAGATATTGTTATTGGGTGTTGTCAAAAGCATGGACTTGCCATCATTGCTAAATTTGATGTCATAAGACCTCGGCTATATCCCCACCAACCAAAAAGATGTTCAACGGGCCCTAAAATAATGAAAAATAAATTTAGAATAGATAGGTAGCAGGATATAAATGGCAATAGGTCTCCCTTGTAGACCTTGTCGTTTGAGCGTGAACGGATAACTTGATAGCACCACTGATGTAAACTTAACACTAGGTAGAGAGCTTTTCAAGAATATTAAAAGATTAAGTTTACCAACATATAGTGCCGATTAAGTTAGAAATTAAAACTAATAATTGGTTTGATGGATTTCAAAAAATGAACTAAGTTTAACAAACCCAATTAATAATTCAAGTCCAACAATCAACAAATATACTTAAGTGTTATTAGCAAGTAAGATATTCAATAATAATTCGTACACTAATTGGCAATTAGAAGTGCACACACTCAATATTTGTGGATGACAGATAATTTAGATAGTATTATAGAGATGATAAGCAGTAACACTAATAATGGAAGAATGGAAAGAAGTTACTGGGGTTCGATGGACGACTTGTCGCCACAGATAAAGGAAGAAGATGCCAATCGTAGAAATCAACAACATTATACTCCTCTGCGAATCATTCTCTTGATATGAAGAATAGGGTTTGGAATTGAATTGAATGTTTAGGGACTTAGGGTTTCAGATTTTGAGTGGATTTGGGAATTTGGAGTGGGGGTGGTTTTGGAGGTGAAGGTGCAGTCGGGGGGGGGGGGTGCTGGCAGTCATCGGTGGAGCTGATGGTGCTTATCGGTGGGGGTCGCGTGCGCGAGTGGGCGAGGGATGGGATGGTGGTGCACGGGGTTGAGGTGGGCAGGAGGGCGGCTGGGCTGCGTCGAGATTGCAGAGACGGGGCACCAAGGTGGTATGCAGGGAGCTTGGTGGGGCTGGCGATGGAGTTCGGTGAAGGAAGAAGTCAGGTTCGATGGTGGGATATTAGGTTTCGGGGAGATGAAGAAGTAGATGGGGTGTAGTTGGCTGCTGAAAATGAGAGAGAGGGTATTAGGGTTAGGGTTTAAAATAAATTTGGGAATTTGAGGGTGTAGTTAGAGCTTCTCACAAACCTTAATACTTTCTTAGGATTTCTCACAAACCCTAATGTTCTCTTATGGTCTCACACACACAAGAGGAGGATGAAGAGCAACAACTCAACACACAATAATTTTTTTAATCAAAATAGCATACCTTCATTATACTCAAGGTCTATATAAACGCTCAAAACAAAATCTCAATACAAATCTTCAAAATATTCTAATGTAGAAAATAAAAGGGGCAAATTGCAAAACCATTACATATGGTTAAAATGCTAAAAAATAAATAAAAATTACTGAAATAAAGATAACTATGCTACTAGAGTAGCCATCCTAGATGATGTCTACCCTGAGAGAAGCGACCAAATCGACTCGAACTGATGTCCTCATCAACCACCTTCCATTGCCACGACAAAAACAAGGCCTTGTTGATCATATGCAATAGTAGGCCTACCACGCACTTGTACAATTCCCTGAAGACTAGAACTGAAGACTAGAACTGTAAGCTTTACCTGAAATCAAAAGTTCGGACTAATAAGGTTAGCTTATAACAAATTAGGTTTGATTTTATTTAGAAATGTGTGAAATATGTGAAAGCATGAAGAATCCCAAATTAAAACCTGGCACGCATTTATGCGGAGATCCCATATCCTTACACTATGGTCAATTGATCCCGACATACAGAGGGAAACAACTCTACAATGAAAATACATCAGTTCACATTTGCAACAAGCAACTGAAAGTATGTTATATTCCTGTTTCTCACAGTAAAACTGCAAAGCTAGCTGAATCATCACCTGTTTTTGTGCCCTTTGAAGTAGCAGAGGTACGTATTATCATACAAAGAAAGGACTCTGTCCAATATAAAGGAGAGGGAGTTTATAATTATGTTGAATGTTTTAAAAAGGAAATTTGGGAAAAAATTATATTTGGTGATATGAACAATGAGGAGATGCAACACCTCTGGACTCCAAATTATATCTTGAAGAAAATATAATGGAACTCGGATGGTGTGTAAAGCATATACAGTCAGCCCCACCTTTTTTTGTGATATGTAGTCTCCAAACACTTGGTTATAAAAGATACAAACACAATAAAGCTCCTTCATATGTAAGAAAGACAATGTTCAAAATTGAAATCCACAAACTTCTCCATAGGATCGGGATGGTAAAATTTTGGCTTCAGAAATTTGTAATTAGCGTCAGGTCAGTATAGGGAATGGTCCAAACCCCATCCACACACAGATCAACTGAAACCTACTCCAGACCTACACAAAGCTAAAATTAAGAGGTTCTGGACAGAATTTCAGTAAAGAAAAATATGATGGGTTCAACCATTATGTAGAAAGGAGAACGTTGAAAAACAAGCTCTCTGTTTTACTGAGCTCTTTACGCCAACATATCCTACATCCATCTTTGAGCCGGCTCACTAGAACTTACAGCCTCTATTATACTTCTTTCTGACCTGTTAGTGCTTCTCACTTTATACAATCAAACATCCTTTGGTTGAAGAACCAGAGAGTTAAGCTGGAACCTCGAAGAAAAGATAAATGATTAGATTTTTGATTCACTCTCTCTACTCTAATCTGTAATTAAACGGAGACCCATTGAGGTGCTTCTAAGGCCAGACCATTATAGATAAACACGAGTGAATTGTGCTTAGCTGCTTCAAGAAACAGCACCACATCTACCAGAGGAGCTAATAGATGAGTGGGTTTTCTCTTTTGTAACAAAACAGTTTACAACTGTTCATCTTTACCAACTGATTTTTCCCCATCAGCAAATTGTTGGCTATGAAAAGATTAAAACTCCAAAAAGAATTGAGAAGATTTTATGATTGATAGTGAAGGCTTTATGATTGATCATCAACCTTCTCCAGACATTGTATGGACTACGTTTTTCAGTTAAAATCTGAGTCTATGAGCAAGAAAGGACCTTGCCGTGGACCCTAAAAAGGCTACTTATAGATAGATATAACTCTTTTTGAAATAGAGGTCAATTATGAGACCAATAGAAAACCTCAGAAGTACCCTAGACCATAAAGAGTCTATAAACTCTACACAAATATATAAGATGAAATGATATTCTATAAATCTCTACTGCTAAAATGAGAGAAGGCCTCACTATAATTTGTCCATATACCAACCTCTACAAATAAGGTTTTAGATCAAGTCCAGACTACGTCTGAATTTTTACTTTTTAAAAAACTATATTTATTAAGACGTGCATCATACGTGTAAACTACTAGTAACTGCATAAATGTGAGAATCGCATTCATGTCCACATAGAAGAGGAAGGGTTATATCATAAATGGAATCCATTCCCAATAATTTATTACCATAACTTGTTTGAAGATATACTTGCTGTAAACATGTAAGGAGGAGTTAAAAGCTACGCACTTGGTATTCGCAGTGTCATAAAGGCGCATAGACCATCTTCACTTGTAGTGACCAATAAATCATCGGTACGGGGGAAATCGAGCGAACTTGTTTTTTTGCGCCTGAAAGTTAATAATATGAGAGCAACAACAACAAGGAATACACATCAAAAAGTACTAAGAGGAAAAACCCCATGCATCATTCATATATTACTAACAAAAGCAACAACAGTTCTATTTGCATTCAGCAAAATGTGTGTTAGATATTATTATAGTCCCATATTGGTTGTAGAGTTGTTTTGATATTTGTTCCCCTCCTATATATAGGTGGTATTGTACTTGGTTGAACTCAATTCAATATTCAGTACTGTTTTCATCTCTCTGATTTATCTTAAAATGGTATCAGAGCCAATTATCCAAATTTTTTCTTCTTAATTTCCCTCTACTACAAAAAGTCTCAAATCCCAACAGCCAAGTTATACAAATTCTTCTTCTTTCCAAAAACCTAGAATTCCAATAGCCAAAAAAATATAAAAAAAAAAAAAAAAAAAAAAAAAAAAAAAAAAAAATCTTAAAATCATGTTCATCTCCCAACTCCCGAATCCCCCAGTCACCGCCACCATCCCTCATCCCGTCGAAAGCCACCATCGTCGAATCCCTGTGTTCCCCAGGCGCCATCGCCGCCGCCATCCCGCATCCAGTCGAATCCCGCTTTCCTCCATTCCGAATCCCCAGTCGCCAGTCACCGAATCCCAACTCCCCATCTGCAACCCACCATCTGTTGCCGAATCCCCATTACATCTGTTGAGAACGAGATCCTCGTCGAAAGCCACCATCGTCGCCCCTGTGTTCCCGCCGCCGCCGTCATCCCGCATCCCATCGAAAGCCACCATCGTCGAAAGCCTCTTATAGTTGTGATTCATCAAACAGGCTTATTTCTGATATTTACCCTAAACCCAGTACCCTTTTTCTTTCTCCTCTTCTTCTTCTTCTTCTTCTTCTTCTTCTTATTTCAAAAAAAAAATCGAAAAAAAAACCAAAAAAAATTAAAAAATATTATTATTATTATTATTATTATTATTATATATATATATACAGGTACTACTACTTGATGGAATCTCAGTCTCTCACACATATTTCTGCCTCCACTGACTTTCTAGATGCAACCGCTTCTCGTTCCTCCTACAGATTCAAACAGCAGCAGCATCACTTTCAGTCTGCCTCTGGCCTCCTACCTTCTCCTAACATCATTGCTCACCCTACCTCATCTCTACTTCCGACACCGGTAGCACCGTCCTACTCCCTAAACCGATTCAGATACCAGCAGCATCTCCCTCCACATTGTGCTCTCAGTCACAGCAACCCTCGCAGTGCGTCGTCCCTCACATCCTCGGCCATGCCCGTCACTCTGGTCTTGCCATCTCCTGCTGATTGGGTTAATCTTCAGCAACGCCCCACACAGCTAGAACTACAGCTCATGGGTCAGTCTATCAATGCAGGCTCCTCTGCTTCTGCACTTTCTACCACTCCCAGTATGAATTCCTTGTGGATTTTAGATTCTGATACATCACATCATCTCACTAGTAATCAGACACTATTCACCATATGCACAGCACTTCCCTCTCACTCTCCGTCTCTACACACAGCTGATGGCTCACCACTTTTTTTTACACACTCAGAAATAATTAGTTCTCCCACACTCACATTACCATATATTCTTTATGCTCCTCATTTATCAATAAACCTTATTTCTATTAGTGCATTGTGCGATAGTGGTCTTCTCGTTACTTTTGACTCTTTAGCTTGTTCTATTACTGATTCCTCCACCGGTGAGGAATTTGGGCATGCTAGTCGTCAGGGTCGTCTATACTATCTAGATTTTTCTCGTGCACACCACTCTCCTAGTTTTGCCGATATTGTTTCCTCTGATGTTGATCTGTGGCACAGACATTTAGGTCATATTAGTGCATCACGACTCCAGACTATAGCTCGTAGTAGTGCCCTTAGTTTTCTCACTTTTAAATATTTATTTGATTGTCATGGTTGTCATTTGGCCAAACATATTGCCCTACCCTTTAGTCACAAAAGAACTTCTAAAACCACTCATCCTTTTCAACTTGTTCATTCTGACATATGGGGACCCTTTCCTGTACCTTCGTGAAAAGGGTATCTCTATTATGTTGCCTTCATCGATGACTTCATTAGACATACATGAATTTTTCTTATGCGCCAGAGATCTGAGATACCTGATATTTACCGGTTCTTTACAACTATGATTTACACTCAGTTCGGTGTGCGCATTAAGAATTTTCGATCGGACGGTGAACGTGAGTACACTTCCACCACTATGAGATCGATCCTTCAGTCTTACGGCACCTTTTTTCAACAATTATGCCCTCACACACATGAGCAGAATGGAGTAGCTGAACGCAAGCATCGTCACATCCTTGAGATGGCTCGCGCTCTTTTACTCTCATCTTCCGCTCCTCGTTCTTTCTGGGCTAAAGCCATCATGACCTCTGTTAGTCTTATCAATATTACTCCCTCGTCTGTCCTAACAGGTACGATGCCTTATGAGGCTCTTTATCATTCACCTCCCGACTACAGTATGCTCCGTACTTTTGGGTGCACCTGTTACGTCCTTATCCCTCCTACTGAGCGCACGAAGCTCTCCGCTCGTGCTGCTAAGTGCATTCACCTAGGTCTCAGTCCTGAATACAAAGGTTATTGTTGTTTTGATCCATCAGCGGGTCGTGTCCGCATTTCTCGGCATGTATCCTTTGTGGAAGACTCCCCTTACTACCTGACTCTCCCCGAGGATACTAGATTTCTCGATTTCCCAGTTGTTGCTTGCCCCTCGACTTTATCTTCCCACATTCCTTTTGATCCCACTCTCCTGGCTTCATTCACATCTCCTGTAGTCCTTACACCTGTTGTTCCTATCGAAACACCACCTACATCTCTACAGCAGCCAGCACCCATCCAACCTACTTTCCCACTGACACATGCACCTACTCCACCGTCCTTACCCCCACACCCTATCAGTCCACCACCTCTTCGTTAGTCTACCCGTTCCACTTCTGGTATTCCTCCGGCACATTATACACCTGATGCCACTGGTCCTTCTGACCAGTTTGGTTTTACCACCCTAGCTTCCTATTCACCACAGTTTCGTGCATATCTCACTGCTATACACTCTACATGTGAGTCCAGAACCTATCAAGATGCAATTCAATATCCTTAATGGAGGAAAGCTATTGTAGAGAAATTCAGTGTATTTGATCAGACTGGCACTTGGGATGTTGTTCCTCTGCCAGAATGCGTTCATCCTATTAGCTGTAAGTGGATCTTCAAAGTCAAATATCAACCTGATGGATCTATTGAGCGGTACAAGGCTCGTCTAGTAGCCTGAGGATTTACTCAGGAGCATGGTATTGATTATGATGAGACCTTTGCTCCCTTTGCACAGATGACTACTGTTCTCACTCTTCTTGCTATTGCAGCCATCCACCAATGGCCGTTATACCAAATGGATGTGAAGAATAATTTTCTTCATGGTACCTTATCTGAGGTTATTTATATGGATCCTCCTCCTAGCCTCCCTACTCCTCCTCGTCATATTTGCCAGTTGCGTAGAGCTATATATGGTTTGAAGCAGGCCCCTCGAGCCTGGTTTGAGTATTTTCTCCTTGTCATCACCAAGGCTGGTTTTAGTCAGAGTTCTCAGGACCATTCTATGTTTATGCGGTCATCACTACAAGGGAGAGTAATTCTACTACTCTATGTTGACGATATGATCATTACTGGAGATGACTCTGCAGGCATTACATCCACCCAGAAATACCTTCATCAGCAGTTGCATATGAAAGTCCTTGGCAGACTAT
The DNA here is from genome assembly GCA_017893485.1 of Hemerocallis citrina. Taxonomy (NCBI): domain Eukaryota; kingdom Viridiplantae; phylum Streptophyta; class Magnoliopsida; order Asparagales; family Asphodelaceae; genus Hemerocallis; species Hemerocallis citrina. The sequence continues at coordinate 198,457,431 of CM030364.1, forward strand.
GTTATTTTCTGAGCCTAGAGATTGCTCATGGATCTCGGAGGATACTCATTTCTCAACAAAAGTACACATCAAATATTATCTCCACTGCATGCCTTTCTGACAGTAGATCAGCCGATACACCCTTAGAGCTTCATGTGAAGCTTTGTCCCACTGATGGTGAGCACCTTCCTGATCCCACTAGATACAGACAGATTGTTGGACAGCTTGTCTACTTATGCATGACCAGACCCAATATTGCTCACGTAGTTAGTGTTGTTAGTCAGTTTGTTTCTGCTCCTACATCAGTTCACTACGGTGCTCTTCTTCGGATTCTCAGATATCTTCGGGGCACTATTACTCGCTCATTATTCACATCCAAATTAAAGCTGAGTGCATATTCTGATTCAGATTGGGCAGGCAATCCTACTACCAGACGGTCTACCACCGGTTTCTATCTATTTCTTGGTGAATCGCTGATCTCATGGCGATGTAAGAAACAGGCAGTTGTTGCATGTTCTTCGATTGAAGCAAAGTACAGAGCAATGGCAGCTACTACTAGAGAGATTGTTCATGTTCGTTGGCTATTATCAGATATGGGTGTCACTCTTACAGGAGCTACTCCTCTTCATTGTGATAACCGGAGTGCATTGCACATCGCAAGCAACCTGGTCTTTCATGAGCGAACGAAGCATATAGAGATTGATTGCCATTATGTTCGTGAGCACTTTGAGGCAGGGACCATTTCTCTCTATTCTGTTATATCTTCCCAGCAGACTATAGACTTCCTCGGCAAATCCCATACTTTTCAGAGATTTAGATACTTAGTAGGCAAACTCACACTGTTTGACCCATCGTGAGTTTGAGAGGGAGTGTTAGATATTATTATAGTCCCATATTGGTTGTAGAGTTGTTTTGATATTTGTTCCCCTCCTATATATAGGTGGTATTGTACTTAGTTGAACTCAATTCAATATTCAGCATTGTTTTAATCTCTCTGATTTATCTTAATAGTGTGTACACAATTAATCCAAATGTAGAACTTTAATTAGTTCATTTATCTGTACTTTATATGTTTGATAGGACAAGAGTTTGTTAACAACAAACGAGAAGAGGGGAATGAATTTCAAAAGAAAATTACCGCATGTGAAATTTTAATTTATTCCTATGCCAAAATAGTGTTTTTGGCTGCCATGCATGTGGTCTTCAAAGATTATGCAAGATGTAGCTCTAAATGGCTATTGCAGACTAGACGGCAATTGTTCATTCCATATTTTTGTAAATTAAACTCATGAGACTAGCCACCATAAAATTTAAAGAATTTAAGTTTTTGTGAACATCTTATGAATGAATATGGGGAAACTACTTGCACTGGTGTCTGTTTAATAACAAAGAAGTACACGTGTGTAACCATTACATTTATTTAAGAATATACAATGTTCTAAAAGTTGCTAGGCGGTAGTCGGGCGGCCGATGGGTGCCTAGCGCCTAGGCCTTGTAAGCGGAGCTTAAGCGGCTAGGCGCTAGGCGGTTTTATTTATATATTATATATTTATTTATATTTATTTATGTATATATTTCAATTATATATTTTATCATTTTGTTTTGTTTTGTTGTTACCAATTCTTACTCTTGATATTTCTTCTTGCAATTGCAGGATGAGCTTTATAAAATCGAATCGGTGTATTATTATTAGTCTTTTTCTTTTTTTGTATAGTCTTATACTCATCTCTTAGACTAGTATTAATCTATGACGAAGAACAGTAGTGGAGATTACCTGTTCGGCTGTTCCAGTCCAAGGAGCAAACAATGTGGGGGAAGCGGGAGGCTTGAGTCAGGGGATGAGGGAGGGTTGCGTCAGGAGAAGTTTGAGAGAGAAGAGGAGGACATAGTGTTGATGTCGGAGGTGAAGCAAGGCGGGAGGCAGTGTGTGGTTTTATTGACGACTTGACTTTGAAGCTGAAGAGAGGAGAGAGAGGTTGTGTTGACGTCGGTTGAAGTTGAAGTTGAAGCGAGCTGTGACTGCAAGGAGGGAGGTGGAGGAGGTTTTGACGACTGAGTGACAAAGTGAGTGAGAGCTGCAACTGCGAGGAGGGAGGCGGAGGAGGTCAAAATTGAAGCACGTTGCGAGCTGCAAGCTGCAAGCCTCCGACTGCGAGGAGGGAGGCGGAGGAGGTGATTTGGGGGTTTTTAGAGAAGAGGAATTAAGGATTTAGAGAATAGAATTGATTTGGGTTTTTTTTTTACGAGAGGATTTAGAGTAAAAAGAGAAGTTTTAGGGGTTTGAGTGTATTAGAGCGGGTCAGGTTGAAATAAGTCGGGTCCCCCTTTTTTTTAATAATTAAGTCCTAAGCGGGTCTAGCCCGCCTAAATCCGCTTACACCAATTATGCACCGCCTAGACCCGTTTTTAACCGCCTAGAACCATTAACCAATTTTCTTAAATGCCTAACCCCTAGGCGAGGCGTTGGAGGGCCGCCTAACGCCTAGGCGCCGCCTAGGCGGTCGCCTAGGTCGCTTGTTAGAACACTGAGAATATATAAATTACACATACTAATTTGGGAGTGAACATAACATTTTTTATAAAAAATCTAGGGAGTTAAAATCGATTTTCGGAACTAATCGGTCTGGGAGCGATTAGTGATTATTCGGATAATCGGAAAAAAGTCGGGGATAAAATCAGAAAAATCATGTGTGTGTGTGTGTGTATATATATATATATATATATATATATATATATATATATAATCTCTGAAGTATATGATCAAGAAGATCTTAAATTTAAATTATCATGTATTTAGTATCTAGTTGTTAATAAAATGTATAATTTGTCTTAATGCAAATAATTGAGAATAATCTGGAATGGAAAGATTTATAGTGGTTATAAACAGGTGTTTTGGTTGCTGGAAGAGTCGAAGACATAATCTTACACAGTTTTGCGTGAGTTCATTTTCTTGCACCAAAAGAAAAAGTGATGCAACATGATTTCTGGAAAAATACAATGTAATTTTGTAGGTGTAAGTTAACATTTGTTTAAAACTACAATGTGTTTTCTCTTTACTAATGTATAATTTAATAATTACGAAATATGATTGCGTAGAACCATCTCCTCCAATAGGACCAAAAGAACTCATTATTCTTCAAATAGTAGTATAGCACTCGCAATAAAAAAAATCCACAGAATTGTCTCCTTGTTTGAACAAAACACATAAGCAACAGTTAATAGTAAATTCAGTAAAATGTAATGTAAGTCATCATAATTCAGCAACACATAAGCAATAATCATAAACAACACATAAGCAACCTGTAATATCCCGGATGGATATTATATTTGTATAATTATTATTTTTAAATTAAAATATTTTTAATGGAAATTACTTGGTTTTTCAAATAAAAAGTTAGCTTGACATATATACTAATAAGTATATACATGTATTGTATCAGTTTTGTACACTTGTACAAAATCTTGAAAAATGCGTTTTTGAGAAAAACGACTGGAAAATAATGGGTAGATATTAAAAATTATTATTTTATTTTTATTTTCATAAATGAAATATTTTTGGTAGATATCACCCGGTTTTGATAATCAACATTATCTATGTACATATACTAGTCGGTATACGACTGTTTTGTATCAAATTGATACTGGAATCTTCCGAGCCAGTAATAAAATTGTTTTATTTTTATTTCTCGGAATAAAATTATTTTTGTACTGATTTGTTCATTTTCATGAACGAAAATTATGTGTATAATCAGATTTATGCACAGATTTGAATCGCGTCGGTTTCAGGCGTTTATACAAATTGTGTAGTATGTGATTTGGGAAAATTATCTTTTGTTTTTGATCCATCATGATGAGATGGAGGGTTAGGAGGGATTAGGACTTGATTGTAATGTTTAATTGCAATTAGAACACAAAATTGTTGAACCATAAGAGAATTGACACTTGGCCTTCATTTTCACCACAAAACTCCATCCCATCTTCTATAAAACACCCCAACCCTCCCCCTTCCTTCATTTGGCCCGCCACACCTCATCCTAGGGTTAGAAATCCTCATTTGTGTGTTCCAATCTTCATTTAATCTCATCCCAATCTCATTTCACCTCTTCTACTTCTTCTACATTGATTGTTTTAGGAAAAAATGAAAAGAAAGAAAAGAAAGAGAGATCAATCAAGGGAAAGAGAGTTAGGGTTTCATGGGTTTCATGGAGTTCTTGAGTTCTTGAAGGGGATCAAGAACAAGGAGCAAACAAAGAAGGAGAAGGGAGAGCAAGTCCTTCCTACTAGTCTTCAAAGGTGGGGGTTTCTTAACTCATGCTTTGTTCTAGTTATTTTAGAAATTTTTATTGTTGTATTTTGTTGTATTGAACCAAAATCATTTGCATAATTTTGTGTGTGGACTAGAACAAAGGGTATGTAAAGTTGGAGTGATAGAAACCAAGATAGAACGAAAAAGATTCGATTTTTGTTGTTGTGGAGTTGATTTTAATTGACTATGTAAACGATGGAATCTTGACCCGAAATTTATTGGAGATGTTCTTAGGGGTGTTATTACCATGCTAGAATTTTTTTAGATTTTTCGGAGCTGTTTTGATGGGTGAAACATCCGTTTTCCCCAAAACAACGAGCTTTAGGGGCAAATAATGAAGACTGTGTTTGGGGGTTAGCGTCACAGTGGCTTCGAGGGGTTATAACTGTGTTTTCTTACGGAATTAGAGGTAGAGACCCAGTAGGAAAGTTGTAGTAGACATTCTCCCCTTTCCGAATTGACCTCTTGCGTTAAATTCCATTAAGTGATGCAAAAGTTATGGTCGTTGCAAAAAACAGGACAACAACTTGACTGAGTTGCTCAATATTTTTGTTGATTGCTATTTTTGAGCCTCTTAGGGGTCGAATCTGAGGTAGAGACCCATTAGAGAAATTGTAGTAGACATCCTCCTCTTTCCGAATTGACCTCTCGGGTTAAATTTCGATAAGCGGAGTAAGAGTTATGCCGTTTGCAAAGTACAACAACTGTTTTGCTTCTTTGAGATTTTAGAGTGTCTTAGTGGTTGAATCTGAGGTTCGGACCAACATGGAAGTTGTGGTACACATTCTTCCCTTTCCGAATTGATCTCTTGGGTTAAATTTTGATAAGCGAAGTAGAAGTTATGGGGTTGGAAAGTTTTCAGCTTTCACTTGTAAAATTTGTCATTTTTGTTACTATTTGCGTATGTTCGACGGGTAGGAACTCGGAGTCCCTTACGGAATCTGAGCAACTGGTCAACTGGGAAGTTTTAGTAGATATTCCCACCTTTTCAAATTGTCCAGTTTTGTTAGATTCTGATAAGTGGAGCAAAAGTTATAAGTTACGGAAGTTTCGACTTTTGTTGAAAATCGGTAGTTGGGTAACTGTTTGCGTATGTTAGGCGGGTAGGAATTTGGACTTCCTTGCCGAATCTGAGCGACTGGTCAACTGGAAAGTTTTAGTAGATGTTCCCACCTTTTCAAATTTTTCAGTTTTGTTAGATTCTGATAAGTGGAGCAAAAGTTACAAGCTACGGAAGTTTCGATTTTTGTTGAAAATTGGTAGTTGGTAACTGTTTGCGTATGTTCGACGGGTAGGAATTTGGATTTTTTTGCGGAATCCGAGCGACTGGTCAACTGGAAAGTTTTAGTAGATGTTCCCACCTTTTCAAATTGTCCAGTTTTGTTAGATTTCGATAAGTGGAGCAAAAGTTACAAGCTACGGAAGTTTCGACTTTTTGTTAAAAATCGGTAGTTTGGTAACTGTTTGCGTATGTTCGACGGGTAGAAACTTGGATTTCCTTACGGAATCTGAGCAACTGTTCAACTGGAAAGTTTTAGTAGATGTTCCCACCTTTTCAAATTGTCCAGTTTTGTTAGATTCCGATGAGTGGAGCAAAATTTACAAGCTACGGAAGTTTTGACTTTTTGTTGAAAATCGGTAGTTGGTAACTGTTTGCGTATGTTCGACTGGTAGAAACTTGGATTTCCTTGCGAAATCTGAGCAACTGGTCAACTGGGAAGTTTTAGTAGATGTTCCCACCTTTTTAAATTGTCCAGTTTCATTAGATTCCGACGAGTGGAGCAAAAGTTACCAGCTCGCGAAGTTTCAACTTTTGTTGGAAAACTGCAGTTGGGTTAAACTGTTTGCGTGTGTTCGATGGACTGAATTTTGGATTCCTTACAGAATCTGAAATAGTGTTCCACTAGAGAGTTGTGGCAGATGTTCTTACTTTTCTAAAAAAGTATATTTCTGTCAAATTCTGACAAGCGCAACACTGGTTGCTTCTAGACTGTCGAAGGTTTTTTATGTCGCTTTCCGTGCTTTTCTTTGGTAGTATGTTGTACTAGACTGTTAGTAGACTCTTCTATTGCTTCTAATTATAGAAGATCAAGTTTTACTAGTAAGCATGTTTGGTTTCTTCTAGGTTGATTACCTGTATGGTTGTTTTCATATGTAAGTTGTCATCTCATACGTGGCTCGACTGGCCTGTATGTAGCTGTTGGTCTCATACGTAGCTTATTTGGCTCGTATGTATATTATTGTCTCGTACGAAGTTCATTGGGCTCGTATGTAGGTATTGTCTTGAATAGGTAGGCTGTGAGTGGATCCGAGGAGATCTTGGGAAGTCTAGATTAAGACTTGGATAATTGTGTCGACAAATTGTTACACTCTCTAGAAGAGGGATACGTACGGTGCTTTTTCATGTCATGTTGGAAGCACAGTGCATGTCTCGCTTGTTTAGTTAGAAGAGGGATAAGTATGGTGCTTTTTCATGTCAAGTTGGAAGCATAGTGCATGTCTCGCTTGTTTAGTTAGAAGAGGGACACGTACGGTGCTTTTTCATGTCAAGTTGGAAGCACAGTACATGTCTCGCTTGTTTAGTTAGAAGAGGAACACGCACGGTGTTTTTTCATGTCAAGTTGGAAGCACAGTGTATGTCTCGCTTGCTTGGTTAGAAGAGGGACACGTATGGTACTTTTTCATGTCAAGTTGGAAGCACAGTGCATGTCTCGCTTGTTTAGTTCGAAGAGGGACACGCACAATGCTTTTCATGTCAAGTTGGAAGCACAATGCATATCTCATTTGCTTAGTTAGAAGAGGGACACGTACGGTACTTTTTCATGTCAAGTTGGAAGCACGATGCATGTCTCGCTTGTTTTGTTAAAAGAGGGACACATACGATGCTTTTTCATGTCAAGTTAGAAGCACAGTGAATGTCTCGCTTGTTTGGTTAGAAGAGGGATACGTACGGTGCTTTTTCATGTCAAGTTGGAAGCACAATGGCATGTCTCGCTTTTTTGGTTAGGGTGAGTGATATCGTTAGGGTAGTAACAATTACTTAACCATTTTTATCTATAAATTGCCAAAGGGTGAGAGTTGGTGTTAGGGGTGATACCCTATAATCCAACCTCTACTATAGGCTGACACTAGGTGGTGTTATCGGGATATATTCCCCTGTCAAAGGGATACGGGCGGTGCTTTTTCATGACAAGTTGGGAGCACGGGTTCCGTATCTTGATTGTTAATTCCTGAATATGCCATGATAAGAACGAGAGGGTTTCCTAGGAAAATAGACCCTACGATCCCGACAAGTCTATGCCTTCTCATGACCAGTTGAGGGCACAGAAGAAGGTTGACAAGTATCTTGTAGTTCGTGTTGGCTTTTGAGTAAGGTCCGGTACGCCGGGCAATAGTCGCCAGTCATGTAGTATTATGTCAGGAATAGGATGGGTACAAAGTAGAATTCATGGCGTGGGTTCAAATCCCTATATATGAAGAAACGGCTTGAGATGGGGCGTATGTAGTATGGGCTGCATACTGTTCCAGAGTCTTGCTTGCATTAGAATATGTGCATCATTGCATTGGTTAATCTTGCATTAGAGTCTATGTCATAGCATACACACATCAATTATATATATACACGTTTCTCTTTTCATCAATCTGTTTGCTATAGTTGAGATTCGCTGCTAGTTATCAGCCTTAAAGTGTCAGTGAATACTGACATCCCCACTTCAATAGGTACTGGATTGCAGAAGTACATGTATTGGATAGTAGAAGTATAGGTATAGGTTTCAGGAGGACTCAAGGCAAGAGAAGCAAGGAGTCGATTTCATTTTAAGTTTCCGCTGAAATACATGTTGTAATTTATTTGTTATTGGGAAGCATCCAAGTGAAATACCAAATGTTGTTTTTTATTCATTGTACTCTGATGTAAATTGTTGAAAGTTGTAACACTTGGGATTGTAAAGGTATTATTGTAACACTGTTGTAATGTATTGTAGTTTTTTGGACTTGTAATACATTGTGTTGAATAAAAAGTTTTAAATTTTTCCGTTTTTGTGTATTGTGGCTAATTGAAAAACGATTCTGGCTTATGTTACGGTTTCCCAGTTACCGAAAATCGAGGCGTTACAGAGTGGTATCAGAGCCGACTTCAATTTACAGTCCAACACAGTAGGAAAATTAAACTTAGATGCCTTTTAGGAGTCAGGTTTTAACTAGTTGTAAACAATTATAATTCATATTGTTGTTTCTTTCAACTTATGTTTTATAATTTTTCCATATCTGGACTAATTCCAGTATATGTGTTACCATCCTTCAAACACATGAATGGTGTTCGAGGGTATCCTAACCGAGGAGGTGTTGATGGAAGAGAGTGTGCCGATTTCAAGGGATGATCCGATGACCTTGAGCGAGGAGCCGAAGGTGTTTTCACCACCACAGGAGCTAAGTGTGGATCAACGCACAGTAATGGCAACCAGCATGCGTCGGGAAATGAGGAAACTGAGGAAGTATGTGACAAAAAAAGGTCGTCAAGCTAAGCAAGTTGAAGAAGGCAGGAGAGCCAGTACCAGTATGTACATATGGAAGTGCAACTATGTTTAAGAGTTATATTTTGAAATTTATTTTGGACTAAGAAGTACTATATGATGTGACACTTTTTGTAATCAGTTGGATTTATATATAAACAGAATCTATACAGCTGTTTTGTTCAAACTTGGTTCATCATATTCTTTGTCTGAATTATTTTTAAGAGTTGAGATGTGTGCGGAAGGTGACTTTAGATTTGGTTTGTTTAAATACACCATCTGGAGAATCAGCTTCGACCAAATTACAGGAGAGAATCCTGGATGTCTAAAGTGGCGTTCGTAGGCCATGTCCTATTTTTAAGGAGGGAGTAGCTACCGAACTACAAAAGATCGAGATAGATGAAGAATTGGGCTCAGCCAAGGACCGTGAAGGAAGTAAGAACCAAGATGATGAGATTAGTCAAACCAGTATTAAAGTGATTACTCAAAATTGAAGCTCAGTTTTGGCACGATGGAAGCAGCAACCGAGTCTAAATGCGCAAGTCAAAAGGCTTAGGCAGAAAATGCAGAGATCGAATCACCAAAGCGGCAAGTTGATGAAGAAAAATATCAGAATATCAGTGTGGACTTCGTCACAAGATTACCTAGAAGTTCGGAAATGTATGACTCAAGTTGGGTTATTAGGGACCCGGTTGACGAAAGCCTGCACATTTTCTGATAAAAATGACGACGCTAGAGAAATTAGCGGAAGTCCATATTGAAGGCGTAAGGAAGCAGCATGGAGTGCCAACGTCAGTAGTTCTGACCAAGATTCAAGAGTTACGTCTCGACTTTGGCAGATTCTTCAAGCAACTTTAGGATCGAGGTCGGGTTCTTTGGAGAACCAGTTCGTGGATGAGTCACTTGGGAGCCGGAAAGCCATATAAGCTTTCTTTTTCCGAGTTATTTTGTGTATAAATGTTTGTCTGTTTTCCTAACTAAACATAGTTCTGAGGAGAGAACTATTTTAAGGAGGGAGTATTATAATATCCCGGACGGATATTATATTTGTATAATTATTATTTTTAAATTAAAATATTTTTAATGGAAATTACTTGGTTTTCAAATAAAAAGTTACCTAGACATATATACAAATAAGTATATATAGGTATTGTATCAAATTTGTACACTTGTACAAAATCTTGAAAAATGCATTTTTGAGAAAAACGTTTGAAAAATACTGGGTAGATATTAAAAATTATTATTTTATTTTTATTTTCATAAATGAAATATTTTTGGTGGATATCACCCGGTTTTGATAATAAACATTATCAATGTACATATACTAGTCGGTATACGACTGTTTTGTATCAAATTGATACTGGAATCTTCCGAGTCAGTAATAAAATTATTTTAAATTTATTTCTCGGAATAAAATTATTTTTCTACTAATTTGTTCGTTTTCACGAATGAAAATTTTCTGTATAATCAGATTTATGCACGGATTTGAATCGCGTCGGTTTCAGGCGTTTATTCAAATCGTGTAGTATGAGATTTGGGAAAATTTTCTTTTGTTTTTGCTCCATTATGATGAGATGGAGGGTTAGGAGGGATTAGAAATTGATTGTAATGTTTAATTGCAATTAGAACACAAAATTGTTGAGCCATAAGAGAATTGACACTTGGCCTTCATTTTCACCACAAAACTCCATCCCATCTTCTATAAAACACCCCAACCCTCCCCCTTCCTTCATTTGGCCCGCCACACCTCATCCTAGGGTTAGAAATCCTCATTTGTGTGTTCCAATCTTCATTTAATCTCATCCCAATCTCATTTCACCTCTTCTACTTCTTCTACTTTGATTGTTTTAGGAAAAAATGAAAAGAAAGAAAAGAAAGAGGGATCAATCAAGGGAAAGAGAGTTAGGGTTTCATGGGTTTCTTGGAGTTCTTGAGTTCTTGAAGGGGAGCAAGAACAAGGAGCAAACAAGGAAGGAGAAGGAAGAGCAAGTCCTTCCTACTAGTCTTCAAAGGTGGGGGTTTCTTAACTCATGCTTTGTTCTAGTTATTTTAGAGATTTTTATTGGTGTATGTTGTTGTATTGAACCAAAATCATGTGCATATTTTTGTGTGTGGACTGGAACAAAGGATATGTAAAGTTGGAGTGATAGAACACAAAATAGAACGAAAAAGATTCGATTTTTTGTGGTTGTGGAGTTGATTTTAATTGACTATGTAAACGATGGAATCTTGATCCGAAATTTATTAGAGATGTTCTTAGGGGTGTTATTACCATGCTAGAATTTTTGTATATTTTTCGGAGCTGTTTTGATCGGTGAAACAACCGTTTCGCCCAAAATAGCGAGCTTTAGGGGCAAACAGTGAAGGCTGTGTTTGGGGGTTAGCATCACAGTGGCTTCGAGGGGTTATAACTGTGTTTCCTTACAGAATTAGAGGTAGAGACCCTATCGGGAAGTTGTAGTAGACATTCTCCCCTTTTCGAATTGACCTCTTGTGTTAAATTCCATTAAGAGACGCAAAAGTTATGGTCGTTGCAAAAACAGGACAGCAACTTAACTGAGTCCAAAATGCAACTGAATTCAAAGTTTCACAGGATCTTTACACTTATTTCGTACAATTTTACAAGGAAATAAAACTTTACTTTACATCAGAGTTACATTTACATTAACATTTGTACAGCGGAAGCAAATTTTACAGTAATTACATGAAACAACATTTAAATCAATCTTTGAGCAGCATGTATACTTCAATTTGTCAAGCATCTTTACCCTGCATGTAAAACTGTGGGTGCATCAGTTCATTCACTGAAGAAATATTATACATGGCCATCCTCTCTTTGCCAGAAACAGTATAACGATTCTCAATACTTAACAAACCACTAACTTGTTCACAAACAAAGCTAAAGGGACTATCCTATTGATGTCGTGTTGTGAATGTGCACTTAGTCCTTAATGCAATTATTTCTGTTTATATGACACTAATGCGCACTTGTTCAGAATCTATGCAGCCCATACTACATAGGTCCAAGGGCAAGCCCTTAACCGCTCTTCATCTTATATGGTTCAATCCCTCGCCATGACTTAATCTACTACTGTAACTACGGTAAGTATCCTAGATGTTCTATGACCTACGAACTCATGTCTAGGTGCCCTGGAGGGAATCCCAATGCACAGACACATGACTCATCATGTAGGCATCCTATGGTAATTCCGCTCCTACCATAGACATGACACTATCCGCAGTTACCAAGCACCCCACGAGCGTCGCCACTGGAACGGTACTCTGGAGCAGTATCCACACCCTATCATGATGCATCATGGGACATCCTGTGAATACTCTCACGACGCCAATCCAATGGCCCTCATACTCAATGTTTTTCTCTTACTTTCGTCACATCTTCACTATGTATCTAATCCTTAGTTTAATTGAATCATGAACAAAATCAATCCATTTGGGTTAGCACTCCCGCTATACCGGTCTTATTCATTCATTTCACATGACCCAAATCTTGGTATTTTCATTTCAAATTTCATCTCAATATTTTTTTCTATTGTCGGTATAAGACTTAGCTACACCCTAGTTCTTAATTTCAACTCATAATTACAACATTGAGTTTTCATACTCAAAGTCTTTTTCTCATGATTAATCACAATTCACACTTCATATTCATAGTATTCATGTATTCATATTCATAATGCTCTTCATAACTCATCATGTCATCTAATTTCAATCTTTCAAGTAAAATATCATGCGTAAATAATTAAAAATGCAATTCTTCTAACATGTCACATTCACTGGTTCATATTTCCACATAATTCTCCTAATCTTTATTTTAATCCATACTAATTCCACAGCTCACAATTTCACTTAGTTTCACAGTTCACACTTTTAAATTTCTCATTACCCAAAATCTCATTTTAAATTTCTTAAAACAATCCATTCAATTTTCTTTATATAAAAAAAAATAATTTAAGTTATTAATTAAAATAAGTTCCTTCTTGCAAAAGCAGTCTCAAATTCTCATTTATACTAGGCCACAAGTCATAGAAATTATCTCACAAAATACAGATATCATTTGAAACTTCAGGACAGTCGACTGTTAAAACATGGCCAGTCGGCTGTTTTGCGATGATTTTAAAATCTCGAAAATAAGATGATCAGGGCAGTCGACTGTAATACCATAATCGGTCGACTGTTCTGTAAAGGTTTTAAGAACACAAAACAAATAACTAGGGAAGTCGACTGTTACAATAGTCGGTCGACTGTTCCGTAACAAAAAGTCCGAATTCTATTACTTGACAGTTGATTGTCGACTCTAATCCAGTCAACTGTCGATTGCACCAGGTTGCAATGGATATATTTTTGGCATTGAAAATAAAATCTCAATTCTCATATTATTTAAAATCAAGGTTTCCCCAAAATAATATTTTAGAACACAAGTTTTCATCTTTCTACAATAAAGTTGTTTCAATTCAAACAATTAATTCCATATTATGCATTCAATCAATTTGTGTCTCATAAGCACAACTTTCTTCACATAGCATGATTTATAAACATAAAGCATGACAATAAGATAGATTCTAGCAATTCAATTTCACACATTTATCAATTAGCAATCATCTTCACAATCATTCTCTAAATTATCATTCCATCTCTAATTTATCAAACATGAGACTAGAATTTCTTGATTTCTCTATAACCATTTATTAAATCATTCCTAGCATGACATCTACATTTAGAAGCATGAGAAACACCCACCTATTGGAGAAAACGAAATGAAAACCTCCTAGAGTATCCTAGAATGCAAGAGAGTAGCCTTCTCCTCCTAGAATGTGTTGCAAGATGCTCCTCTTCCTTGCTCCTTGGTGCAACCCGAGCCTCCTCCTTGTGCTTGATGATGGGCCGGCCTCCAAGATGGAACACACGCAACTAATGCTCTCAATCTTTTTACTCTCTCTTAATCTTTTACTCTCCTATATACTTCTTTCTCTCTTTAAAAAATCTTAGTGTTGTTTGCACATAAGGGAGGGGTATTTATACTAGTTTTAGAGTGAAATGGAGGGCTAGTGTTGTTTGCACATAAGGGAGGGGTATTTATACTAGTTTTAGAGTGAAATGGAGGGCTAGGATTGCATTAGATAGTTGTAGATCAATGGCTAGGATACAATGGGAAGTTGTAGCAACCACCTATGAATAAAAAACCACCTCTCCACTAACCCACACCCCCACTTCTCTCCTAAGCATTTCCGGCCAAGAAATGGTGTGCAATGCACACACACGTGCAAACACATGTCCCAACTAGTGTTCCCCTAATTAAAGTTGTACATTATAAATTAACTAATTGTCTACAAAAATGTGTCTACATGACAAGTTGTTTAAAAGAGTAATTAATTCATGGGCTTCAAAAATAGTGGGCTTTTAGAATAAAATAATTAATTTACTAGGTTGGGCTTTATTTAGAAAAACAAATTTAGGCTTCTTAAGAATGGGCTTAAAAGAAAAAAGAGAGAGAGAGAGAGAAGGAAAGAAATTGATTATTTGCTCATGTTATATATAAAATCATTTCATAAGAAAAATATTTATACACAAATTTGCACGTGCACAACATGTAAAATCTACAATTTTACATTTAATAAAAATTCAGGGTATTACATCACTGCCGTCAGCACCGCCACTAAGCTCCCTTCGAGCTCTCGAACTCCACCGCTCTCCTCCCCCTCGAGCTTCCAACCATACCCATCCACTCTCGCCACCACTACCACTTTCGAGCTCCTTCCTGAGCTCATGATTGCCTCCTCGTCGACCACTCCCCGCCTCCCCCTCCTTGCCGTCGAGCCTCACTGTAACCATCTCTCTCTCACTCTCGTTATCTCCCTCTCTCTCTATCTCTCTCTGTTCCTCCCCCTCTCTCTCTAGCGCTCTCTCTCTCTCTCTCATTCTCTGTCTCTGTCTCTTTCTCTATCTCTTTCTAACTTTTTCTGTCTACGTTTAAGTGAGAGAGGGAGCCATTAAAATTATTTTGGAGGGTATTTTGGTCTTTTCACGTGTCTTTTAACGGGTTTAAACCCGTTAAGGAGTATATTCCAGGAATATTCTACTAAATTAACTGAGAAATTAACGGTGGGGGTCTTTAGGTCCAAATAATAGAAGTTTGGGTGCTATTGGGGTATTATAGAAACTTTAGGTGTGTGTAGGTAATTTCTATAAACTTTAGGTACCAATAGGTCATTCTCCCTAAAATAAAATAGCTCTTTTCCACTCTCAAATGTTATCCACACATTCAATACATTCAATCGCTCAAAACCTACTCCCAAAATAATGCTTGTCTTGCGAAACCATGCAATCCATGGGAGAATCTCAGATTCCCTTGCATATTAAACTGTACCAAACCCCCCAAAACAAAAAAGATCCTTATCGTTAGATAAATTTCTATAAATGCTGGATTTCCATATTCTCGATCAAGACTAACATTTTCCATTGTTAGCAAATCAATCATAGTCTTATTTCTCGCATCACATAAATAGCACTAAATGGATAATCCAAAACCTGCATCCGATAACTTAGTGGATTTGGACCCCCAAGTCAATCCTACTAAATTTTAAGGCTTAATTACAAAAGTTAGCAACCAATTTCTAGGGTTTACACCAATTCTACTCTTGTTCTTAATTTTTTGGAAAAGAAAATCTACTCTGTTAATAAGTATATTAATAAAAGAGAACAAGATGAGTAACTAATCACAAAATTGGTGAAGGCGCCAACCAACATGGATCGAATGTCGCATCGTCGATCGCTGCCATTTGAGCCATAAATTAAGAATATAATGGAAGATTGATAGCTGGGGTTTCTGAATTTTGATTTTGAAGATGAGACTAACATTTGAGAGAGAAAGAGGTGGACTTTAGCATTGTGTCAAAAAAGGGGAAGGTGGGTTGGTTTTTGGGCTAGGCCGAACATGTTCTCATGTATAAAGTCAGAATGAGTGTAGGCCTAGGCCCAGTGTGGGACTCTATTGTATGTATAGCATGGGTTTAAAATAACATGTATTCCATCCTTTCATGAGTCTTCCAGCTAAGAATGATATCTAATGTGGTTGCCAAATTTATAAATTGTTATAAATTGTCATAACATGCCATGTAGTACTATATAATTTGTAACCGATCGTCCATTTTTTTCTTCGCATTTTCATGCAGATGGGCACATAATTGAATTGTAATCAATATTACTGGACATACACATATGACGTGATAGATAGTGCATGTATTATAGGTTATTAGGTTATGTACTATAGATTTACGAGAAAGGCTTTTGTCCCAAATGGCTCTCCGATATTATCCAAAATGAAAAATTTTAGTACGACACGATATAGAAAGCTGACGTTTAGAACCTTGCTAGAATCTTTAATTTTTGGTTGCCATTTGGGTGTGTATATATTTCAATCTCTATTTGATGAGGGAAATCATTGGGTGGGATAACTAATCCTCTCCAATAGAGGAATATGAGTATGATGGAAATCTAGGATTACTCCAAAATCTATGTTTGTATCTTCCTAAACCATGTATGTAAACTAGGGGAAGAATCTCGGATTCTCTTGCATATTACACTGTACCAAACCCCTCTCAGACAAAAATGATCCCTTTCGTTAAATAAATTTCTTTAAATGTTGAATCTCACTATTCTCGATGAACATGAAATACATTTTACTTTGTTAGCATATAAGGTGTGGTAATTTTATCAGCTAACCATATAACCCAATCTGAATTCGACCAGGAATTTAGGGTATGGATCCTCCAAAATGGATTTGTTAGCTTAATGGGTAGGGTACAGATCGTAATGATAGTTACATTCTCTTATTGGATCCTTAAGGATCCAAATTCGATAACCTAATGGATATCGTTACGATATATATATATAGGCTAGAAATAGAACCTAATTGGGACCATTCAAATCGGATACGAATCTCAAAGCTCTCAGGGGTAAAACTAAAATTTTCACTACATACGGGTCTAAAAGTGGGAATTGGGTCTTTTCCAAGTCTAATAACCAAAAAATGGATCTGCCTTACTGGGTTAGTGTGACAGCCCATTATAAATAAACCTAGATCATTTAAAAAGCAATTTGAATTCATGATTATCCCTAAGAGATGGTTTAAACTAAATATCTTATCATGAAGGAATTTAAACTCTATTTCTTATCAAAAAAACACCTGGGATTAAAGATATATGATTATCTCAAAACTGTCTCTAAAGGCGACTAAATACCTCTCTACCCCCACCATTAAAAAGAGGAAATCAATATATTTCTCCAAAAAACCTCTTTCATATTCCTAGAGATTATTGACTTGAGCGTCGGAGGTTTCATCGTCGGGATCAACCCCGGTATTTCGAAGTTTTTGCAGGTCAACAGCAACGTTGAGAATGGTCAACATCGGCAAGTAGTAAAAATGTTAGCTTTTATTGGTTCCAAAAGAATTCACAAATTATATGTTTGCTCCCACATAAAAATTAGCAACAACAGATAGGCACCATCTGTGAGAATCAAAAAAAGCAATCCGACCGGTAAAAGTAGTTTCTAGCCTTTCCTATAAAGGGAAAAGGGAAGGTGGCAGCGTCAAGCCGAAGAGCCACCCCACTTCCTCCACCTCCTCCACTTCCGGATGTTCCCCTGCAACAAGATCAAAAAGTTCAACAACCTCAACCTCAACAGCCGCCTCCCTAACAGGCTTGCCCCACGTCCAGAGGGGTTGTGCCGAGGGGCTCCCGTCGAAACCGTCAAGAATAACATCCTCTCCATGATCATGTCTTGGTTTACAATCCTTCCACCGGCTCGATGACCTCGCAAGGTCCTCAGGAGTCAAGAGAACTTCATCAAATTATCGTCAACCACCAACAAGGGATCGACCTCCGAACTTATATGAATGAGAGACGAGCCCGTGACGAGGTCCCTCATCCAGAACACCAGAGAAGCCAGAGGAGCTGTTCTCCGCGGAGGGAGAGATCCAGAAGGCTTGCCTCCCCAAGGGGGCAAAGGGGATCTCCTCCCCATCGACAACGAAGAAGCTACACCACTACGAGTCGATCAGGGCCAAGGGTTCACCAGGATGGAAGGGGCACCGGTCACCCAGGCAGAATTTTGAAATTTCAAAGACGACATCCTGCGAGCCCTTAACATCGCTCAAAATCACGACCGTCAAGCACATAGCCATCGCCATGCCACCATTCATGAAGGAGAGTTCCGAGGGTCGATTAGATCCAACAAGAGGGACGACTCGGTTCATCGTTGCTTTCAAGAGAAGGAGAGGTGCCTCAGCACGATCAACCTCGAAGAAGGTCGACAGACCAAGAACTTCCATCCGAGCAGACCCCTCTTCTCCAGGACCATCACGGAAGCCCATGTCCCCGAGACCTTCAAGCCGCCTCATTTTGAATCCTATAACAGAGAGTGACGCGACTGATCATATTGAGAGTTTTAAAACTCTCATGATGACCCATCAAGCCTCGGACAGACTCCTCTGCAAGACCTTCCGAGGAACATTGAAGGGACCAGCGAGAGAATGGTACTCCCGTTTATCCCCAACCCCCATCTTCTCATTTGACCAGTTTGAGGAGCTCTTCCTTACCCACTTCATTAACAGCCGTCGAGCCAAGAAAAAAAGTCCATCCTTGCTAGCCCTTAGTCAAAGGAAAGGCGAATGCCTAAGAGATTTTGTTCGGTGCTTTACCACCGAAGATCAGTCTATCCCCTTTCTCAACCAATCAGTAGCCTTTGCACCATTCAGACACAACATCAACATCAACCATGCCGACGTAAAGGCATCTCTTGCTATAAAGCCTCCTCGAGACTTCTTGAAACTCCTGCTGAAGAGTGAGAAGTATATCCGGGCTAAAGAGGCTCTACAACCCCACGATCAGAAGGAGCCCGAAAACAAACATAAGGGTGCGGATGAAGAAGGTTCCAAGAAGCTACCGAAATACAATAATGGCCAGCACCGCCCTCCTCGTATTAAAAAATTCACCCCCCTCAATGTGAGCATCTTGGTTGTCCTCATGGAAGTAGACAAGGAAGGACTGCTCCGTCCACCCCTGAAGATGAATACCCCCAGTAATAGAAGGAACAGAGACAAGTGGTGTCATTCTCAGACAGGGATCTAGAAGGCATCCGAATGCCCTACTGTGATGCCCTCGTCATCAGTCTCAGCATGGTCAATCACGGAGTGCACCAGATCCTTGTTGACAGTGGCAGTTCTGTCAATATCCTCTTCCTAGAAGCCTTCGAAGGCCTCAAGCTTTCCCGAGATCGCCGAAAACCTGCTTGATACACTCCACGATTTCTCAGGGGTAACGATAACAATAGAAGGAGTAGTCACTTTTGATGTAAGCGGTAGAAAAGCTCCGACAACCCGAACAAAGCCGATGGATTTCATGGTCGTCGAAATGAAAGCCGCTTACAATGTCATCCTTGGCCAACCTGTCCTAGCTGCACTTCATTTCATACCATCAGCCTTTCACATGAAGATGAAATTTCTAACATCGGCAAGGGTGGGAGAAGTCAAGGGAAGCCAAGAGACTGCTCGAAAATGCTATATGACTTCAATGGGAGGTTCGGTCCTTTCACTTGAAGCACTAGAACTCCTTTAAGGGCACAGCCAAGCCATCTCAGAGCCAGTGGATGAACTAGAGAAAACCCCTTTTCTATGGAGGACCCGACCAAGACATTCGAAGTGAGCAAAGTCCTCCCCCACTAGGTCAAGGAAGAGATCATCAAATGCATTAAGGGGAACCAAGACATACTCGCCTGGACCGTTACCGATATGCCTGATATTTCAGAAGAATCACTTATGCACCACCTTAGCATAAACCCCAAAGCCAAGCCAGTCCAGCAGAAATGTCGCAAATACACCCCTGAACGACAACAAGCCATCAAAGAAGAAGTAGATAAACTTCTAGCGACCTGGTTCATCCAAGAAGTAAGTTACCCTAAATGGCTCGCAAACATAGAAAGAAGGCCAATGGTAAGTGGAGAATTTGCATCAACTTCATAGAATGGAACAAAACATGTCCGAAAGACCTGTTTCCCCTTCTCAGCATCGATGACCCGATCGACGCCACGTCCGGTCATGAACTCTTACGTTTTATGGATGCTTTCTCAGGATACAATCATATCAGAATGTCCCCCCCTCCCCCCCCATTCCAAAGACCTCTTTCACCATTGATCATGGCCTAAATTTCTACTGCATCATGCCATTCAGGCTAAAGAATGCCGGAGCTATTTATCAATGCCTCGTCAACAAGGTATTCAAGGAATAGATCGGCAGGAACATGGAAATCTATGTAGACGATATGTTAGTGAAGAGCCTCAGTAAGAAAAACCATGTAACTGACCTTCAGAAAGCCTTCGACATCTTACGGAAGCACAACATGAGACTCAATCCATCCAAATGTGTCATCGGCGTATCGTCAGGCAAATTCCTAGTGTTTATGGTCAGCCAGAGAGGAATAAAGGTTAACTCGATGAAGATACGAGCTATTTTGGACATGGCTCCCCTATCCAGCATCAAAGAAATCCAAAGACTTACATGGCGCCTCGTCACCATCGGACGCTTCCTCTCCAAGTCGGGAGAGAAGTGTTTCCCGTTCTTCAAGGCCCTAGGTGGACCATTCTTCAAGGCCCTAGGTGGGACGAAAGGCTTTGAGTGGGGATAAGCACAGCAAGAAGCATTTAAGTAACTCAAGGCCTATGTAACCCATGTTTCCCCAAATATGTATTTTTCGTGTATTTTCTGTATTTAAAAATTTTTGTAATTTATTTTTTCGCTTTCACTTTCTTTTGTTAAATTGTACTATTGGATCTCTTATTAAAATCTGTTTTCGATCAATAAATTTATTTGCAACTAATTCTATGATTTTTTTATTGTAACACAATTCACATTTTTATTATTATTACTCTTATTATTATTACTGTTATTTTTAATACTGTTATTATTATTATTATTATTATTATTATTATTATTATTGTTATGTTTATTGTTTTTATTATTATTATTGGTATTTCTATAAAGTCCTATTATTTTTATTGGGTATCTACCCTAACCCGTTTTAAACCATAAACCCATTATCCATACCCTAAACCCATTTAAACCCATTATACTTAGCCCAAAACCCATTATATTTCCTAAAACCAATAACCCAACCTGCAGCTTTCAACCATAGTCCGTTACCCATTTTCATATACCCTATTACTCATTCCCAAACCCAACACCCTGTTTTATTTCCCTAACCCAAATCCTATTCAACACCCTACCCATTACCTACCTACCCGTTAGCCAACTTAACCCAAACCCATTAAGCACTACCCATTACCAAACCCGTTACATAAACCCTAACTCTGCCTTTATATATACACACCAATATTTAGCATGTTCATCTTCCCATCTTCTACCTAGCCGCCTCCTACCCACCTAACCCATCCCATCTAAACCCTAAGCCTTGCTACACCCTTCTCTCCCTCTCCCATCCATCTCTCTCGCCTGTACTCTCTCTTCCGGTGGACGTCCCTGCCGTCTTCAGCGCCACGCCAAGTCGGTGCATCGTCTCCCCTGGTCGCGCTGCTCCTCCCGTCGCTCAGCCGCTCCCCGCTCGCCTCGTGTCTCTCCGTCGACGCACAACGAAGATAGCAACCGCAGTCCCTGCAGCCGTTCCCTACCCTTCTCCTCGCGATGCCGCCATCGTCAGCCATCTGCTGCGCGCCGCTCGGTGCGTCGCCCTGCACCTCCTGCAGTGACCACGAGATCCCCGAGCACCCCTGTGCTCTGCCAACACCTCCCTTTACCGTTCCCTGTGCTGTTCCTGCCTCCTCCCGACGTGCCGCGCACCGTTAGCTCCCTCCATATCGTCCAACAGCACAGCCCGCAGCAACAGCGACAGCACCTCACTGTGCTGCTGCCCGTGCGTGTTGTTCGAGGTGTGTGCGTGGTTGCGTAGTTGTTTGTTTTGAGTTCGTGTGCTCATGGGGTTCGTCCGTTCCTTCTTGGAGTGTTTGGTTCGTAGTCATGATCGTGGGTGTAACCTCTGTTTTTCCAAAAATGTATTTTTGTGTATTTTCAATATTTCAAAAAAATTTCGCAAATTATCCTTTCGGTTTTCAATTATTTTTTTTTTGTCAAAATGTATTGTTGGATCTCTTATCAAAATCTGTTTCGATCAATAATTTTATTGCAAATATTTTCTGTGATTTCATATTGAAATACAATTCTTATTTTTGTTATTATTACTCTTATTTTGATTATTATTACTGTTATTATTATTGTTATTATTATTATTAATTTTGGCTGGTTATTGAAAATCCAGTTCTATGTATTAATTATATTTGTACTTATTTCAAATAAATTCTATGTTTTAATGCAAATTATATTTTGTTTATAAACCCTATTTTTTCCATTGGATTTTACCCGATACCCATTTTTTTCCCTATTGGATCCACAATCCTATTCCTATTGATTTTTAAAACCCATTTTCACCTTAACCCTATAACCCACCTAAATACCTTGTTTAACCCATCTGATTATAAACCAAACCGTATAATCTGTTGTGCGGGAATACAAATCAAACCAACAATCAAACGAACTAATGCGGAAACAAAGAGAGAACCAGCGAGAGAAAACACAGAAAAGCAAGCAACACAAGAACACAAGATTTACGTGGTTCGGCAAAAACGATGCCTACATCCACGGGGCGGTTGGGGTTTCTTTACTATGTTCTTCAATGGGCAAACAAAGCCTTTACAAGAGATGACGGCTTCAAAATCCGAATAAGGTGTTACTATTTACAAAACCCTAACGAGTGTATTTATAGGGAAACTATTGGGCCTTTCGAATTGGGCCGAATCTGGATCTAAAACCCGCCGACAGTCGACTGGTCTTCATACCAGTCGCCTGGTTCCTTTGGGACAGTCGACTCATCAGTCGACTGTTGCTACTGTATCTTCAGTCCTTGAAAACTCCTCTGGACAGTCGCCTGCTCCTCCTACCAGTCGACTGACGCTCTGAAACTTTCGACGACTGCAGATACCAAATACCAGAATCGAGCCATTATCCTACAATCTCCACCTTGGCGAGATCTTTCAAGTCAAGTATCCAACAATCTCCACCTTGGTGAAATCTTCCAAGTAGCCCAAGCAATCTCCACAAATACTTCAAAACAACTGCTCATCACCAAATGCAACAAACGAACCCAAACTCCATCTTAGTATGATATCACATACTAAACAAACCAATAGCAAAGTACTATCCCAACTCGCCCATGCCAAATTATCAAACATGCAAAATATTAGCCAGGTTCATGCAATGCTTGAACTTGGCTGCCCCAACAACTTTGGTCAACATATCAGCAGGATTATCAGCTGTTCCAATCTTCACCAAATGAATATCACCATCCTTTATCAAATCACGCACAAAATGATAACGAACATCAATATGTTTGGTCCTCGAATGATGAACTTGGTTCTTCGCTAAATGAATAGCACTCTGACTGTCACAGTGTACCTCCACCTTTTCCCGATGAATTCCCAAGCTCTTCAAAAGTCCATGTATCCAAATGGCTTCCTTCATGGCCTCAGCAACCGCCATGTATTCAGCCTCAGTAGTAGACAACGCTACAGTGGACTGCAAATTTGACCTCCAACTTATAGGTGCCCTAGCCATAGAAAACAAATAGCCTGTAGTAGACCGCCTCTTATCTAGATCACCTGCATAGTCTGAATCAACATACCCAACCAATAACCTGCTAATATTGTCATCCCTTTCAAATTTCAAACCCACATCTGTGGTGCCACTTATGTACCTCAAAATCCATTTAGCCGCTTGCCAATGCTCTTTGCCTGGATCATGCATATATCGACTAACCATACTCACCGCCTGAGAGATGTCTGGTCGAGTACAAACCATGGCATACATCAAACTGCCAACCACACTAGTGTAAGGTACATTAGCCATATACTGTCTCTCTTCATCTGTACTTGGAGACTGAGAAGCACTAATTCTGAAATGACTGGCTAAGGGTGTACTTACTGGTTTAGTCTTCTCATCTATACCGAACCGTTTCAGCACCTTCAAAAGATATTGCTTCTGTGTCAAACTCACTATGCCCTTTGCCCTGTCTCTAGCTATCTCCATCCCAAGTATCTTCTTGGCTTCACCAAGATCCTTCATCTCGAACTCAGAACTCAGCTGATTCTTCAAATTTTGAATCTCCTTAGCATTCTTAGAGGCAATCAACATGTCATCCACATATAATAACAGATATATGAAAGAGCCATCCTGCAATTTCCTGAAGTATACACAATGATCAAACTCACTTCTGGAATATCTCTGCACCTTCATAAACTGATCAAACCTCAAATACCACTGCCTTGGAGATTGCTTCAACCCATAGAGAGACTTCTTCAACCTGCAAACACAATTTTCCTTCCCAGCAATTTTGAACCCATCTGGCTGCGACATATAAATTTCTTCATCTAGATCCCCATGTAAGAACGCAGTCTTCACATCCATCTGTGTCAATTCAAGATCAAACTGTGCTACCAAAGCTAACAAAATCCGAATAGAAGGATGCTTCACAACTGGAGAGAACACTTCATTGTAGTCAATTCCTTCCTTTTGAGCATACCCCTTTGCAACTAGTCTAGCCTTGAACCGAACACTGCCTTTTGGACCTTCTTTCTTCGTATACACCCACTTGCAACCAATTGCTTTCTTCCCCTTTGGTAGTTGCACTAGATCCCAAGTCTTATTCTTATGAAGAGAGTTCATCTCTTCATCCATAGCAACTTTCCAATCTGCATTTTCTGAACTTCTAGTAGCTTCTTTGAAGTTGGAGGGAACTTCATCATCCACAATGGGAAGAGCAAATGCAACTGTATCTGTAAAGCGAGACGGTCGTTTGATATCTCTTCTTTGCCTTCTTACTGCAATTGATTCTTCCTGCTGGATAGGAACTTCTTCATCATTCTCAGTATCAACCACATCATCTTCATCTTGGACAGGAACAGGATTTTCAACTGACAACTTTTCTAACTCCACCTGTTGGAAAACTCTCCTACCAGTCGACTGCTCCTGTACATCAGTCGACTGTCCCGAGCTCCCACAATTCTGCTGTTCTGGACCACCAGTCGACTGCTCCTGTACACCAGTCGACTGTCCCGAACTTCTGCAACTCACCTGTTGAAGAACTGTCCCACTCTTCTGCTGCTCACCAGTCGACTGCCCTATACCACCAGTCGACTGTCCCGAGCTAATCATGCTGGTCTCATCAAAAGTCACATCTCTGCTGATTACCAACTTCTTTTGTTCTGGACACCACAACCTGTAACCTTTGACACCAGTACTAAAACCAACAAATATAGCCTTTTTGGCTCTTGCATCAAGTTTAGTTTCAGTTACATGAAAATAAGCAGGACAACCAAATATATGCAAAAAACTATAATCAGATGCAGGTTTACCACTCCATACCTCAATAGGCGTTTTGCCTTCAAGTGCTGCTGATGGTAAACGGTTGACAATGTGGCTTGCATATATAACAGCTTCTGCCCAAAATGTCTTCTTCAATCCAGACTGTGCTAACATACATCTCACCTTCTCCAATAAGGTTCTATTCATCCTTTCTGCAACCCCATTTTGCTGTGGAGTCTTCCTAACTGTGAAGTGCCTCTGGATCCCTTCATCTTCACACAATTTCAGAAACGGATCGTTCTTGTATTCCCCTCCATTATCTGATCTCAGAACCTTAATCTTCCTACCAGTCTGATTTTCAACTTTCTTCTTCCAACTTGTGAACAATGTCAAAACTTCATCTTTGTGCTTCATGGTATATACCCAAACTCGTCTGGAGTAATCATCAACAAAAGTAACAAACCAGTGTCTACCACTCATAGAAGGTGTCTGAGTAGGGCCCCAAACATCTGTGTGCACATAATCGAGGATACCCTTTGTCTGATGTACAGCTGTACCAAATTTCACCCTAGTTTGCTTACCCAAAACACAATGTTCACAAAATTCCAACTTGCACCCTTTAGCATCTTTAAGCAACCCTTGCTTCACAAGCCCCTGCAAGGCCTTTTCTCCTGCATGCCCGAGTCGCATATGCCACAACCTAGTAGAGTCGGGAACAACCTGTTTAGGCCTTTCAGTTACACTGGCAGCCTCACCCAAATATGTTTTTCCCTGCAAGAAAAACAAGTTCCTTTTTCTTTGCCCTTTCATCACCACGAGTGATCCGCTAGTCACCTTCAGAATGCCACCTTCACTAGCAAATTTCAATCCACTGGCCTCCAAAGCACCAAGTGAAATCAAATTCTTCTTCAAATCTGGAACATACCATACATCTGAAAGCTCCCTAATAAGACCATCGTGCATTAGCAATTCAATCTTCCCGATTCCTACCTTCTTACAAGGTGCATCATTTCCCATCAAAACTACACCACCATCCATATACTCCAAAGAAGTAAACCACTCCTTTTTCCAAGACATATGATAGGAGGCTGCTGTATCAAGAAACCATACTTCTTGATAAAGTGAGGGACTAGAAGCAAGTGCAAAAGAAAAATCCTCGCCACTTTCTAAATTATCAACAGTCACATTTGCAGTCGAATTTCCCTTATTTCGTAGCTTTGGACAATCCTTTTTCCAATGCCCCCTTTCATGACAGAAAGCACATTCATCTTTGGCTGGTATTTTCCTGTCCTTCGAAACTCCTCTCGATTTGGAATGAGATTTGTTTCCCTTCTTCCCAGATTTGGACTCAGATCTGGTCTCAGTCCTGCCCCTTACAATCAAAGCTTCAGAAGTTTCTCTATCAACCATTTTATCCCTTCTCCTAGTTTCATTATTCAACAGAGCATTTGTAACATCTTCATATTTAACAGTATCCTTTCCATATAGTAAAGTAGTTGCTAAATGATCATAACTTTCAGGTAATGAATTTAACAGAATTAGGGCTTTATCCTCATCCTTAATTTGCTCATCCAAATTTAACAAATCAGCCAATAATTTATTAAATGATTCAACATGAGCATTCATAGACATACCTTTCGTATAGGTGAAGCGAAAAAGTCTCTTCTTCAAATACAGCCGATTCTCCAAACTTTTCCTCATGTATTTGTCTTCGAGTTTCTTCCACAACACCGCAGCGATGGTATCCCTCATCAAATCATACTTCTGAGCCTTCTCAATAAAGAGTCGAATAGTCCCACACGCAACTCGATTCAACTTCTTCCAATCTGCTTCGGACATATCCTTAGGTTTTTCTACCTCCAAAGCAACATCTTGTTCTTGTTGAACAAGAACATCCAACACCTCACATTGCCACATCCCGAAATTGTTTGTCCCATCAAATTTTTCAACTTCAAATTTTGCGTTGTGAATCGTTGTTCTTGACGAACTTGATCCCACAACATCCTTGGTTGCATCTGCATCACCCGCCATCTCCCTCTAGGTCGAACCAACAGCTCTGATACCACTTGTTGTGCGGGAATACAAATCAAACCAACAATCAAACGAACTAATGCGGAAACAAAGAGAGAACCAGCGAGAGAAAACACAGAAAAGCAAGCAACACAAGAACACAAGATTTACGTGGTTCGGCAAAAACGATGCCTACATCCACGGGGCGGTTGGGGTTTCTTTACTATGTTCTTCAATGGGCAAACAAAGCCTTTACAAGAGATGACGGCTTCAAAATCCGAATAAGGTGTTACTATTTACAAAACCCTAACGAGTGTATTTATAGGGAAACTATTGGGCCTTTCGAATTGGGCCGAATCTGGATCCAAAACCCGCCGACAGTCGACTGGTCTTCATACCAGTCGCCTGGTTCCTTTGGGACAGTCGACTCATCAGTCGACTGTTGCTACTGTATCTTCAGTCCTTGAAAACTCCTCTGGACAGTCGCCTGCTCCTCCTACCAGTCGACTGACGCTCTGAAACTTTCGACGACTGCAGATACCAAATACCAGAATCGAGCCATTATCCTACATAATCATTATTACCTATATATTTTTCATCAACCTACCTAATCTAAATCCACCACTCCAAATCCCATTTATCAAAACCATACTCTAAACATTTCCCCGGCCCTAATTATAACCATATACCCATTTATTACTTTCCTATTTTATATCCCACCCAGATTCTTACCTGATTACATACCCCTACCACTACACCATACCCAACCGAACCTACCACTACCCACACCCGGATTTCACCAAGTGCAACCCGACCCACTTCTTTTCTTTTCTGATAGTCGTCAGTTTGTGTGCTTCAAACCCTAATACATTTGCATCCTTATATATATTACAACCTTGTTGCATGCTATATTTTTCCCTTACCTTTGCAACCATGCTACATATTTTTTTTTCCCAAACCATTGCGCCGTGCTTCATCTCTCCTGCTTCCTCTCCATCCGCCGTCTCGCGCTCTCTTGCTCTAGGGGTTTTCTTGCGCGTGCTCGAGTGTGCGTGTAGATCGTTCGTGAGTTCGTGGATTTTCGTTCGTGGGATTTGCTCCTACTTTTGAGTTCATCATTCTTTATTCCGATTTAAGGCAAGTAACTTGTACTCCAATTCATTTGTTTGATACAAGTCAAAAAAGTTCACCTATAGTGTAGTTGGGTCTAGACACGACTCTTGTTTGTGATTTTCTTGATGATTTTTGTCTCTATTGTGAAAATTTGACCGTAGATGACTCATGACACAAATCTTGTTATGAATTAACTTAGGATTTGTCCGTTCTTGATTCTTGATTGTGTATGTGAGACTTTTGTGTAAATCCGTGTTTTGGTTGAGACCATGTGAAATTCTTGGTGTGGATATGTTAGATACCCTAAATCATGATGTTTAGATACTTGGTAGACTTGGTTTCAGGTTTGGAGGTGTTTTGATCAATTTTCTTAAATCTATGTTGATTTTGTTTATAAGGGAAAAATCTGTAGTTTTGTCGCTGTTCTGTTTGGTTTGCAGTTTTCGACTGGGTTAAAGCCAGTATCTCAATTTCGGTATAAAACATGAGTTTTAGATAATTTCGTCTATTTTCAAATCTCTCTAATCTTGCTTGATTTTGATTTCGTATGACTGAGTTATGACTGTTTTAGTACAGAGGTGTTGATCTTTTCCAGATTTTGTTTTTTTAGTAATTTTGATGACAAATCATTTTAAAGAACTATGCTACCTATATTATTTTGATCCAAAACTCTGGTCAGTGTTTCTTTATCTAGTTAGGGATTACCCAGAATTTTGGTGAATTTTATTGATGAGTTTTATGTGTTGTTTCATGCTCATTTATGAAATCTATACTTGCTGTATTTTGCTCGCTGATCTGTAAAGAACCTTATTTTTACTATGATTTCTTTTACTGTATAAAAAATATTTGTGCAATATGAAAGTTAATATATTTTATCTATTTTTATATCCCATTGGTGGATTTGGATTTCGTTTCACTGGTTACGAGATACTTCAGTTTTCGTACAGCAGTGTTGGGAATTCTAGATTTTTCAAAGTATCATTTCTTGATGTTTTCTTATTTTTGTTGATTAAACTAATTTTGCTGGAATATTTTGAAACTTTTTATTCTAATTCTAGACATATAGGGGAATACCCCAGATTTTTTCTGAATTTATTTGAGAGGTTTTGATGCAGTTTTCCTGACTGAGAATTCATTTTCCTAATTTCTGACTGAACATGTTTTCTATTTTCAAATCTATTTTGAGTTATGATATTGTTAATTACTATATAACTTATTTATACTCTTTGGATTTGTGTGGAAGTCTATTTTCCAGATCCTTTGACGGATATAGATTTGGATATTTGTAGTAGCGGGAATCACTGTTTTTGTACAACACTATCTTATTGTCCTGAACTAGAAAACTAGTTGTTTTACCCTGTTATGTGTTATCTTGTACCTGTATCTTGCACCCTGAACCCGATACATGTTTATACCCTATAACCTTTGCTTTGTTTTGTGATACATACATGCACGCCTGATTATAATAATAAATAACCAAGCCGGGGTTAATGAGAAAGATCTGGTAGTGGATAATTCAGAAATATGTACTCGGAAGGGAGCCCGTGTTTCCCACATTTGGAATTTGGTATATGATTTGGATTATTTGGAATTTAGTATATGATTTGGTTAATTTGGAATTTGGTATATGATTTGGTTAATTTGAAATTTGGTATATGATTTGGATTACTTGTATCTGAGTATACTGCCCTCTATGGTCCACTATAAAATCTAAAGCGAAACTGTTTGTTGTAGCAACCATGTGTTATAATATGGGGTGCATGAAGTGCTACCTAGATAGTAATCACTAAAAGACTTGACACATGATACTTGAACTCGAAACTTGACACCTGACACATGATTACTTGAGACTTGATTATATGAGACTTGATACATGACAGTTGATACACGATTACATGATACTTGACACTTGATGAATGTTTACATGATACTTATTCCCTTGACATTTAATATATGCCACTTGTACCTATTCACCTTACCATGCTAGTTGTTATATTTTGACATGTGATTAGTTAGTTTTCCCTATGTGCTTGTATCCTACATTATAAGTAGCCCGTAACTTGCAATTGATGGGTACTTGTTTTTTCTTTCCCTCTCTCCTGCATTCATTGAATTGCAGATTTGGAGAACAGGTTCTAGATGGTATCGGTGACATGAGATATTAGAGCTGGATTTGTTATCATTATTTCTTGTTTTCTTGCTTGAACAATGAATGTATTTATGTACTTGGATTTATTCTTGTATTTGGGCAATGTTACCCAGGATTATTTGTGTATTTCAGATCATGACTATTTGAGATTAATATATTTTATTTCAAATATTCTTGTTGGTATTTGGTTCATATATGCATGTGGTTGACTTTTCTGGATTTTGACTCTGATTATATTGTGATATGTTGTAAAAATTCCTGAACAGGTTATGGGTGATGAAAATCATTCACTGGGCTTTTGTTACGTGCTCGTATTCCGTCCTTTTAGGAAGCGGGGCGTGACAGTGGGTTGTACTCGTCTTTGGCCGTTATTGTGTTCGTTGTTGAGTTCGTGTGATCGTTTTAGTTCGTGGGCTTTTCTCGCTTGTGGAGTTCGTGTGTTCGTGGAGTTCGTTGGCCGGGAATCCATTCCCGTTATTCTTGCTCGGAGTCATTTTCGTCGTCGGTTAAGGCAAGTAATTTGTACTCAAATTTCTTTGTATGATACAAGTCATAAATTCCACTTGTAGTGTAGTTGGATTCTAGAGACAACTCGTGTATGATGTATGATTGATGAGTTTGTCTCTATAGTGCTATTTGACCATAGTTGACTCACGACACAAAAATTAACATGAAATAACTTAGGTTTTGCCTGTTCTTGATTTGATCATGTATGTGAGATTTTTGTGAGAATTTGGGTATTTGTTAAGATCCATGTGATAGACTTGCCTTGGATATGTTAAATTACCCTAATTCATGATGTTTGGACACTTGGTAGACTCGATTTCATGTTTGGTTGTGTTTGGATCAAGTTTCGCTTGATCTATGTTGATTTTGGTTTTTGAGGAAATTCTGTGTTTTGTCGATGATCTGTCTTGATCAGTAATTTAGACCATATTAAGTTCAGTATCTTAATTTTATTATAAAACATAATTTTTAGAGAAATTTGTCTTCTTTCCAACCCTTCTAACCTTGCTCGATTTCGTTTTCATATGTGTGAGATATTACTGTTTTACTACAGAGGTTTAATTCGTTTTCAGATTTCGTTCTTGATGATTTTGATGACTAAATTATTTTGATACTAGTGCTAAGCATATTATTTTGATCTAAAATTTTGGTCATTGTGTCTATATCTAATTAGGGATTACCTAGAATTTTGGTGAATTTTATTGATGAATTTTATATGCCGTTTCATGCTTGTTTATAAAAACTATACTTGCTGGATTTTGCTCGCTCTTCTGTAAAGATTTGTATTTTCTCCCTAATTCCTTTTACTGTATGAAAAATATTTGTGAAATATGAAAGTTAGCCTGTTTTGTTTAATCTCCCTTTGGCGGATTTGGAAATTTGAAAAAGCTTGCTTCTCACACACATAGATATACAATTTGAAGAAAAAAAAAACTCCCCCTGAATAAAATAAAACATGTACACAATGCACAGAATGATAAGATACAACATGCACAAAAATTGAACATGTACAAAACTAAGCATGTAAATCACCAAGCATGTAAAATTTCTCCCTCTTTGGCATCAACAAAAATAAAGAAGGATAACCAAACTCATATAAAAACATAAAGAAGCAACCCATAGAGGTTATACATAAACAACCAAAGAGAGTACATAAAGTTTAAAGATAACATCATACAACCATAGAAAAAAAAATTCAAAAATACAAAGTCAAATTTGAAAATAACATCAATCTTCATCTTCATCGGCACTTTTTGAGGCAGGAGGAGGTTGAGGAAACTGTCCAACAAATATCTGGGTGAGGTTAGCAATACTAGCCTCTAGAGAGTCCTGTCGACCCAAAATAAGATCCTGACGATCCATGAGATAGTTGACAGAGGTATAAAGACTCTAAGGATGGGAAAAACTAGCCTAGGACGAGCACTAGAAGACGAACTAGATGCCGAAGAACGATGTGGAATGGAAGTAGCTAAAGGGATAGGTGGAGTATTACGAGGAGGTGAATAAGGGGGTGTATGAAGTAATTTCATACGAGCAAGACTGGCCCAGTCAAACGATTCAAAACGAGTCACAACACTAGACTCCGAATCGAGATCTACCTGAAAATGGTTAAAGACATGAGTGAGAAATGCACCATAAGGTAGAAAAGAAGAGTGAGCTTTATGGAGATGACTAAAGATCACTTGACTCCAATTTATTTGAATGTTCCCAAAAACAGCATACACCGCCGCTTGTAATTTGTACGAAAATTGATTATAACTTCCCGTTTTAGGGATAATATTGTACGAAAAAATTTGTTCAACTAGTTTGGCAAGCGAGGTAATACTCTTATTGGTCATTGGAGGACCACTGTTGGGAAGAAAGATTTTGGACCAAATAGAGGGATCATCAAGTTCAATTTCTCCTATATCCAACCCTTCATAAGAAATGTTTAGAATTTGCCCTAATTTCTGAACAGTCAATTTCATTCTCACATTTTTCGCAGAAGTAGTGAAAAATTTCTCACTATCATCATCAGTATTAGCAACTTTCATATTTGTATAAAACAAATAAATCAGTTGCGGGTAGTAGTAGTGTTGATTGACTAAAGATAGGTGATCAAATAACCCACATTGTTGAAATAAAGGAGTAATGGGAAATCTATCCAAGTCAGGAAAATTAATGAATCTACCTGGAAAGATAACAATTTGACAGATAATAAAGTACTTTTCAACAAGAGAAGGGTGTCTCAAATGTTGAAGATAGTTAGGATTAGTTTGTTTATCCTCAACATTTGAAGTCCTAGATCCCTTAGACTTTGGCATTATGAGAATAGAAAAACCTAAAACAACGAAAGATAGGAGAGAAAATAGAGTACCCAACAACAGAAAGACACAAAGAACACCAAAACAGTGAGCTCCAAAGCTTCAAGAACTGAAATCTTGTGATGAGGCGAGCAAAGTAGCAATTGATCTGCGAAATCCAAAAAACAATTGTTGAGCAAACGAAATCCAAGATCTCCAATAATACTGTAGAAGCCGACTGGTCTGGAGCTTAAAGAAGAGTAAAAGGTAAAAAGGGGAAAGTGAAAGAAGCTAGGGTTTTTACAAGGAATGGAGGGTTGAGATTAATAGAAAGATTGAATAGATGGTGTAGATCTCAGTAAGAGGATAAGAGTAGAGATCGGGTCGGATCTCATAAAAGTAAACGAAGCCTCAATAGGCGACGATTCAGATTAAAAAAATCAAAATACAGTTGCGACAGTCGACTGCCTTTGAGAGAAGTTGACTTAGTCGAGAGCAAAATAAAACCAAACAAGAAATAGTTTGATAAAGTTATTGTCAGTCGACTATTTAAATCAAGACAGTTGACTGGGCATTGAGACAAAATCAAGAAAGAAACACAAACACATAAACGCTGTACAAGTCGACCGAAAAACAAATATAAGTTGACTTAGACACCAATTTTTTTTAGAAAATATCATAACATGAGCAAATTCCTAGTTCACTTCTAAATTTGATAAAAATATCTTCTTTCAATGGTTTGGTAAAGATATCTGCTATTTGTTTATCAGTTGAAATAAAATCGAATAGGATATCTCCTTTTAAAACATGATCACGTAGAAAATGATGTCGAATATCAATATATTTTGTACATGAATGTTGAACCGGTTTTTTAGACAAATTAATGGCACTGGTATTGTCACACATTATAGAACGTTTTGATAAAGAAATACCATAATCTAATAGAGTTTGTTTCATCCATAAAATTTAAGCACAAGCCAAACTTGCAGCAATATATTCAGCCTCTGTGGTAGATAGAGATATCGAATTTTGCTTTTTACTGCACCAAGATACTAGGAAATGTCCCAAAAAAGTGACAGGTTCCACCAGTACTTTTGTGGTCAGTTTTACTTCCAGCAAAATCAGCATCACTATATGATAATAACTGAAAATTATTGGTGCGAGGATAAAATAAATCATATTCAGATGTGCCTTTAATATATCTTAAAATTTGTTTTACTACTTTTAAGTGAGATTCTTTTGGATCAAACTGATATCTAGCACACAAACATACACTAAACATAATATCTGGCCTACTAGCAGTTATATATAAGTGTGAGCCAATCATACCTCGATAGAGCTTTTGATCGACACTCTTACCTAATTCATCTTTGTCAAGTGTAGTAGTAGTAGCCATAGGTGTGGTCTTACTACTAGTGCCATCCATGCCAAATCGTTTGAGTAATTCCTTAGCATATTTTCCTTGATTAATATGCCATTTTGCGACTGTTTTATTTGAAGTCCAAGGAAATAATTGAGTTCACCCATGTGATTCATGTCAAACTCATTTTGCATGGTAGTAGTAAACTCTTGACATAGATTATTATTAGTTGATATAAAGATTATGTCATCTACGTAAATTTGTATGATTAATATGTCTGATTTTATTTCCTTAATAAACAATGTAGTGTCTACTTTACCAATTTCAAATCCTGCTTCTAAAAGAAAAGTTTTTATACAATCATACCAAGCATGGGGTGCTTGTTTAAGACCATATAAAGCCTTTTTCAATTTAAAAACATGGTTAGGGAATTGTTCGTATTCGAAACCGGGTGGTTGCTTAACATAAATATCCTCCTTAATGAAACTGTTTAGAAAACACTTTTAACATCCATTTGAAAAAGTGTGAAATTCATAAAACATGCAAAAGATAACAAAATTCTAATTGATTCTAGTCTAGCAACAAGAGCATATGTTTAATCAAAATCAGTTCTTTCTTTTTGGTTATATCCTTGGGCAACTAATTTAGCTTTGTTCCTAACAACTTGTCCTGATTCATCTAACTTATTTTTAAATACCCATTTGGTACCAATAATAGTATGATCAGGGGGTTGTGGAACTAAATCCCATACATTAGTCCTTACAAATTGTCTAAGTTCATCTTGCATAGCATTTAACCAAAATTCATTCTCACATGCTTCTTGAATATTTTTCGGTTCAAAATCCAATAAGAAAGCAGTATGAGAAATCATATTAAAGTGTGATCTTGTTTGAATGCCGTGTGAGATATCACCAATAATTAAGTCATGAGGATGATTTAGAACTTCAACAAATGACTTGGGTAAAATTGGTGTCACGCCCGGCTTTGTAAAAATACGGAATACGAGTACGTAACATTGGCCCAGCGAACGACTAACGTCATCCATTAGCTGTTTATCTGATCAACTCAATAATATAATCAATACAGAACAATTGAGCAGGCAATAATAATAATCTCATGAACAATAATACTTGAAATGAAACAATATATAATATTCAAGTACAATAATAATCCAACATTTGGAAACAATAAATAAAATATTCGGAGTCAAAAGCCCACAATACAAAGAAATAACAATAATCCAATAATTAAGTCTTCATGAAAAAACAATAATTTATTAAGCGGCGATGCTATCAATTCCTTTCACCAATGTTGTTCTCCCAATCCATCGGGCAATTCTCCATCAATACCTATAAAGACTTCATCTAAAAAGAGGAGAAAAATTCTCCTTAGAGCAAGTCATGGACAACAAGTAGAGAAAACAGGGAACAACGGAATAACGGTATATCAATGAATCAATGGATCAATAGGAATCAATAACATGACACGATAATCAATAATCAATATCACGGTAATCGATGCAGTGGCTATGAACAATGATTCAATATTCGGCTACAATATTCAATGATCAATATCAATAACACTTAGCCAATAATCGATATCAGTAGGAACAATAATGAACAATATGCAGTGTCAATGTGATGCAACTCTTAAGTCTATTAATCATTTTAATCCTAACTAATGTAGCACTTCATGCGTCCCATCTATTTACCACATGGTTGCTACACACAAACAAGTTACGTTTTAGACTTAGTGGTGGGCTCTATAGTTCATGTACTCGGGAAACGGTATGAACTATTCTTTTCAGTAATCAGTTATTCAGTCATTCAGTAATTTTAGAAAAACCATGAGCTCCCTTCCAAGTACAGTCTCTATATTATCCACTACTTAGGTCAAACCTTAAACCCCACTTTGTTAACAATTTTTATTAATGCAACAATACAATACAATATGCAATCATGAGACATTAGATGAACAATAGTAACAATAAAGAGACAATAAGGTAATAACATGAAGTAGGGCAATTCGGATGATGACAATAAGACACTAGTATTATGCAATGCAACACACATACATTAATTCATGCAATACTACGATATAGGATTAATTAATCTATTAAAATCTAGAATATAAAATTCTGGACAGCAAGAGTAGTCTGTACCAAAACGCAGTTTCCCGCTGTTCCAGAAATCGAAAAGTGAATCCGTTAGAAATTCTAAAAACTAGACTTCCACACGGTTCCAATGCATATTTAAAGTTCAAAATCCGACAACAGTAGTTAGGTCAATCACATTGTTTTTTACAGATTTCTTGATCAGGTAGAATTTCGACATTATGTTATTTTATTTTTAGAATCAGCAAAAACTCGATAATAAATTCACTTAAAATATTTTCTAGACCCCTAAACATGTTAAGCAACAATCTGGAAATTTTCAGAGTAAAATCTTAACATTTGATCAGCCTTTTAATAGTTTAAACACGATAGATACAAGAATTGGAAAAATCTGAAAGTAAAAACACAGCTGTAGTAAAACGGGCATAACTTTTGCTACAAAATTCGAAATTTAGAAATTCAAGATGTTCTAGAAACTAGAAAGATAAGTCTACAATTCATATTCAGAAAGTAATTCATTTTAAGATTGTTTACTTGTTCAAAAACAGCAGTCAATATACAGATCAGCAAACAATATACAAGATTTAGGGTAGTTTTCAAGAAATAAAATTTATTAAACAAGATTGGTATCAATTATATTCTTCAATAAATTGTATAATCAACATGATGGGTGCAATAACATGATAAATAAGAATAAAATCATATGCATACACTAAATCATCATTGATCAAACAACAAACAATCAACCAAACATACAACCTGATAGTTGTTTCTACAATAATTAATTGTGTCGTGATTATAAGGTTAACCTTATTATCAATTCTACATGCACTCATGAAAGATAAAAAATTAGAGTCAAAAGTGGCACGATGTCAAGAAAAATGGTGTTAGCTCGTGTAAACCCTCAATTGTAACGCCCCGATTTCCATATACTGAGAAACCGTGATATAAACCAGAATCTTTTCCTTCAATTAGCCACAATACACAGAAAAACAGGAAAATTTAAAACTTTTTTATTCAACACAAATATATTACATCAGTATTACAATAATGGCATACATGCCCAAGTGTTACAAACTTTCAATAAGAATTACATCAGAGTACAATGAACAATACATAACACTTGGATGCTTTTCAACATAAATAAATTTACAACAGACGTTACAATCTAAATAAAGTCAACACTTTGCTCCTCTTGCCTTGAATCCTTCTGAAACCTGTACCTGTAGTTTTGCAATCCAGTACCTACTGAAATGGGGATGTCAGTACATATACTGACGCTTTAAGGCTGATGACTAGTAGCGTTTCTTAACTTTAAATAAACAGATTGATAAAAAGAGAAACGTGTATATATATAATTGATGTGTCGGTGTATGCTATGACTTAGATTCTAATGCAAGATTAACTAATGCAAGGATACTCTTATTCTAATGCAAGCGAGTCTCCGGAACTGTATGCGTCCCATACCACATACGCCCATAATAAGCCATTTCTTCATATATAGGAATTTGAACCTGTGCCATGAACTCTACTCTTGTACTCAACATGTTTCTGAAGATACAGCGTGACTGATGAGGTTGCAGACGTACCAATGCAGTCAGCTCATAGTGTCTATGTTTGCCACTACTACCCAGCTTATCGGACCTCACTCAAAAATCTGACGAACGTAAGGTATCGACAGCACAGGTTAGCTTGAAGCATCCCCTGTGCCTCCCTAGCAGATAGACCGTAGTCTATGGCTTGTTCGCCCTTCTTGATATAGAGCATGACGGAGTTCTGGTGGTCCATCCCCTAGCTCCGATAGGAATCGCTCCCATCATGGTACTTCAAAAATTAACACACGAGATTCAGATCCCGTGCTCCCAACTCGTGGGAAGGCACAGACCGTATCCCTTTGACAGGAAGGGTACAACCAATAGCACCACCTAGAGTTGGCCTATAGAATAGGTCGGATCATAAGGTATCACCCTTAATACCGACTCTTTTCCTTCGGCAAGAAAATAATAATAATAAATAAAGGTTAAGTAGTAATAGCCATAAGTTACTACCCTAATAATGTCACTAACCCTAAACAACCCGAGGGATGACAATAATACTAACACAACATGCTGGCTCTTTAGTTTAGACTTCGCAAGATAAATCTACTAGGTGCTCAACCTGGACCTACCAGAATCTCTAAAGCCAAAATAGCCTATCGATTCAAGACCCCGACAATACGAACGTATTCGCATGCTACTACCCTGAACCTGGACTCCGTCTATACTCCCGGCCTGCGATCAATCTACACCGGTTAAGATCCAACGGTGTATGAGGGGTGACTCATCCACAGTCCACGAGGAGTAAAATAAATACACGTCTTGATGGTCGATGACACCTAGGGGAATGATATCACCATAAACGAGCACAACAAACTGCGTACTAGCTAATAAGCTATATACGAGTAAACAAAATACATACGAGCTAAACGAGCTGTATATGAAACCGACAACTATGTACGAGCCAGGTGAGTTGCGTACGAGACAACCACATATCTACAAGCCAAATAAAGTACATACGAGACAGATGAATCACATAGAAGCAACATAAAGTCTTCTAACAACCTAGAAGCAAAGTAACGTGCTCACTAGTAAAACTTGATCTTTTATAATTAGAAGCAACAGAAGAATATTCTAACAGCCTAATATAGGCATACTACTAATGAGTACACAAAAGCGACATAAAAAGTCTTCTAACAACCTAGAAGCAAACAGTGCTGCGCTTATCAGAATTCGACAAAATTAGACTTTTTTAAAAGATGAGAACATCTACTATAACTCTCTAGTTGAACACTTTTTCAGATTCAATCAATAAGAGGTGCAAAAATTTCGAACAATGCAAACAGCAAGCTTTCAGTCAAAAGGCCAGTTACTGAGATTTTGTAAAGGTCATAATTCTTGCTCCGCTTATCGGAATCTAACTAAATAGGATATTTTGGAAATGTGAGATAATCTACTACAACTCTTTAGTTGAACACTTTTCCAAATTCAGTAAGTAAGAGGTACAAAAATATTAAACAATCTAAACAGCGAGCTTTCCGCCAAAAGCTGGCCGCTGTGATTTTGTAGAAGCCATAACTCCTACTACGCTAATCAGAATCTAAACAAATAGGACATTTTGGAAAGTTAAAATCTCTACTACAACTCTCTAGTTGAACACTTTTCTAAATTCAGTAAGTAAGAGGTACAAAAATATCAAAAAAATCTAAACAGCGAGCTTTCAGCCAAAAGTTGGCTGATGTGGTTTGTAAAAGCCATAACTCATACTCATCGGAATCTAACCAAATAAGACATTTTGGAAATTTGATAATCTATACTAAAACTCTCTAGTTGATCACTTTACCAAATTCAGTAAGTAAGAGGTAAAAAAACATCAAACGGTCTAAACAGCGAGCTTTGAGCCTAAGAGCTGGCTGCTGTGATTTGTAGAACTCATAACTTTTGAAATACTTATCGGAATCTAACCAAATAGGATTTTGGAAAGGTGAGAGACTTTACTAAAACTCTCTAGTTGAACACTTTTTCAGATTCGGTAAGGAACTCAAAATCCGGTCCGTTAAACATCATTTCAAACAATAACAGTACAGCCAAAAGCTGAAACTTTCCAAGCTCATAACTTTTGCTATACCTGTCGGAATCTAACAGAATAGGACATTTTGGAAAGGTGAGAACATCAACTAAAACTATCTAGTTGATCACTTTTCCAAATTCAGTAAGTAAGAGGTACAAAAACATCAAACAATCTAAACAGCGAGCTTTCAGCCAAAAGCTGGCAGCTGTGATTTGTAAAAGCCATAATTCTTACTCTGCTTATCGAAATTTAACCAAATAGGACACTTTGGAAAGGTGAGAAACTATACTACAACTATCTAGTTGATGAACTTCTCAGATTCAGTCATTAAAAGGTACAAAAACTTCGAACAATCCAAATAGTGAGCTTTCAGCCAAAAGGCCAGCAGCTGTAATTTTGTAAGGGTCATAATTCTTGCACCGCTTATTGGAATCTAACCAAATAGAAAATTTTAGAAAGGTGAGATTCTCTACTACAACTCTCTAGTTTAACATTTTTTCAGATTCAATGAATAAGAGGTGCAAAAACTTCGAACAATCCAAACAGCGAGCTTTCAGCCAAAAGGCCAGCTGCTGAGATTTTGTATGGGTCATAATTCTTGCTCCGCTTATCAAAATCTAACCATATAGGACATTTTGGAAAGGTGAGAGACTCTACTACAACTCTCTAGTTGAACACTTTTTCAGATTCAGTCAATAAGAGGTGTAAAATCTTCGAACAATCACTACAAAAGAAAGTAGATTTTCCGGCGCTTTTTGACGTCTTTACCGGCGTTTTTTTACGCCGGTGAAACATTCACCGGCGTTTACAATAGCGCCGGTCCGAATGCCGCCAAATCGAGCGTCGCTGAAAGAAAGGGGTCTACACCGGCGGTTTTCCTGGGCGCCGGTAAATGTGAAACCTACACCGGCGGCCTAAAAACGCCGGTGTATTGGGTCCTCTGAGTGCCGTCTTTTACTTCCAATATACATTCACCGACGGCTATAAACCGCCGGTGTTCATCAATTTACCGGCGTTTACAGAAACGCCGGTGTAGAATGAACGTTCACCGGCGTTCTCTGACCGCCGGTGTACGTCCGTTTATGGCTGCCCGCTTTTCCTTACTCACAAGCTCCGGCGTGACCAAAAACGCCGGTAAACCGAACTACACCGGCGTTTTATCAAACGCCGGTGTTCCTTTTTGCCCTTACAACTGACGGTATTCACCGGCGTCTAGCGGCATACACCGGCGTTTGTGTGACCGCCGGTCTATCGCACACTGCAACTAATTCAATAGATAGACCGGCGTTTTATAAAAATCCGGTCTAGCTATGCCCGTTTGTATTCCTTTCTCCGTTTTCCGTTCGATTTCAATTCACAATTTCTTTTACAAAACCTGTAAACTAATTCATAACTACTGATTCAACCAATTTCATTTCATATTAATGCGCAAATGACAACCAAACACAAGAAATATAATAAAGTTTAACACGTGTCATATCCAAATATCTCAACAAACTAATTAACAGTGTCATAATCACAACCAAATTCACCGCAAAATTAACAGTCATAATCACAACCAAATTAATAGACCGACGAACATCCCAAATATCTCAACATCCCAAATATCTCAAGTCTGACAAATATCCCAACTAAACCGCCTGACATAACTCTCATCCAAAAAAAAACAGTCTGACATAACAGCAAGGAGGACATAAGAACAATCATACAACAAGGACACAAGAACAGCAAGGAGGACCACGGATTCATACCCTCGAGGAGCTTCAGTTCTGATCATCAGAATTTTCTTCATCTTGGCGACCGCTCTGTGAACAAAAAAAAACAATAGTTTAGTTCAGCAGTATACCACAATACAGAATATACATATTTTTTGAACTTGCAAAAAAAATCTAACTGTATCTTAAATTATAAGATCAAAGTGCCAATTGCAAATGGAATTGTTGATGATATATAGAGAGGTAAAATAATTACATTGCAATGCTAAAAATCCGGTACTTAATTTTGTTTTTTAAATATATCTAAAATACCAAAACAAATGAAAATTCAGTATCTAACTTGAAAACTCTATATTATCTCCCTTGATTGGGAATATCCACTACCTAAAACAGTAAAACAAATAAAAATTCAGTATCTAAGCATCTCTTTCATGGACTGTTCAGACAATCCATGAAACTGTCATCGTGGACGGAAACCAAATATAAGAAAAATAAGAAAAATAAGATAGGGCTCATATCAAGTGTATTTTTAGGGAACTATCATCGTGGAAGGAAACCAAATATATATAGAAGCCAGAAATGGAAACAGAAAGGAGAAAGGTAGAGACTTTGGATACACCAGGCTAACATAGCGGCATTTTCCTCATCTCTCTCTCATCCCTTGTTTCCCTTCAGCACATGAACACAAAGAGACATCAGCAACAACAGCAAGAGCGACAAGAACGACAATAATAATAAATTATTATGAACAAGATGTCTCTATATGGGTTTCCAGATCTCCACTCGAGCCCACTCTTTCTAATCACAGCCCAATTAAGAACATAGACAACATCCACTAAACAATCCAATCATAGCCCAGTCAAAATTTGCCATCCTAGATCCAATCATAGCCCAGATAAAAAAACCATGCCGAAGATTGCAATCAGGTTACATTAACAGTATCTGAAAATGAAAATTTCTCCACTATCTGAGCTTATATGTTGCTCTCCAACTATATCGCAAAACCCAAGTGTTGTGCACATCCGGCCGGAGGCCTGTGGCATACGTACCTATATACCATCCTCAGTTCAAAGTGTACCCATTTTTGGTATCAAAACAAACATGCCAAGAAGACAATCAGGTGCATGATATGAGCTTCACTAATAGTTAAGTGAAAATAGGACCAAAAAAATAGCCTTAGAAGACCATCAGGTTTGTGAAGTAAGCTTCACTAACAGCGAAAGAAACTGGGGATGCTATGCAGCATACTTTGTTTGGAAATGAACCCATTTTGTGTTAAGAAAACCATTTTTGGCCGAAGATTGCAATCAGGTTACATTAACAGTATCTGAAAATGAAAATTTCTCCACTATCTGAGCTTATATGTTGCTCTCCAACTATATCGCAAAACCCAAGTGTTGTGCACATCCGGCCGGAGGCCTGTGGCATACGTACCTATATACCATCCTCAGTTCAAAGTGTACCCATTTTTGGTATCAAAACAAACATGCCAAGAAGACAATCAGGTGCATGATATGAGCTTCACTAACAGTTAAGTGAAAATAGGACCAAAAAAATAGCCTTAGAAGACCATCAGGTTTGTGAAGTAAGCTTCACTAACAGTGAAAGAAACTGGGGATGCTATGCAGCATACTTTGTTTGGAAATTAACCCATTTTGTGTTAAGAAAACCATTTTGGCCGAAGATTGCAATCAGGTTACATTAATAGTATCTGAAAATAAAAATTTCTCCACTATCTGAGCTTATATGTTGCTCTCCAACTATATCGCAAAACCCAAGTGTTGTGCACATCCGGCCGGAGGCGGGTGGCATACGTACCTATATACCATCCTCAGTTCAAAGTGTACCCATTTTTGGTATCAAAACAAACATGCCAAGAAGACAATCAGGTGCATGATATGAGCTTCACTAACAGTTAAGTGAAAATAGGACCAAAAAAATAGCCTTAGAAGACCATCAGGTTTGTGAAGTAAGCTTCACTAACAGCGAAAGAAACTGGGGATGCTATGCAGCATACTTTGTTTGGAAATGAACCCATTTTGTGTTAAGAAAACCATTTTTGGCCGAAGATTGCAATCAGGTTACATTAACAGTATCTGAAAATGAAAATTTCTCCACTATCTGAGCTTATATGTTGCTCTCCAACTATATCGCAAAACCTAAGTGTTGTGCACATCCGGCCGGAGGCCTGTGGCATACGTACCTATATACCATCCTCAGTTCAAAGTGTACCCATTTTTGGTATCAAAACAAACATGCCAAGAAGACAATCAGGTGCATGATATGAGCTTCACTAACAGTTAAGTGAAAATAGGACCAAAAAAATAGCCTTAGAAGACCATCAGGTTTGTGAAGTAAGCTTCACTAACAGCGAAAGAAACTGGGGATGCTATGCAGCATACTTTGTTTGGAAATGAACCCATTTTGTGTTAAGAAAACCATTTTTGGCCGAAGATTGTACCTACATACCATCCTCAGTTCACAGTG
The DNA here is from genome assembly GCA_017893485.1 of Hemerocallis citrina. Lineage (NCBI taxonomy): Eukaryota > Viridiplantae > Streptophyta > Magnoliopsida > Asparagales > Asphodelaceae > Hemerocallis > Hemerocallis citrina. The sequence continues at coordinate 198,502,010 of CM030364.1, forward strand.
AACCCATTATTTGGTCAAATTCAATTGCCAAGACGACAATCAGATGCATGAAAATAAGCTTCACCAACAATAAAACAAAATGGGTTCACTTCAACAACAGCAACAACAGCAAGAGGGAACCAAATATAGAACAATTGGGTTTTGAATGGAGATTGTAGTCATAGATCAATTCTTCATAGAAGAAAAATACGAATAGGGCTCATAGCAAGTGTAGTTTTAACTGGAATTGTCATCGTGGAAGGAAACCAAATATAGAAGCCAGAAAGAGGAATGGTAGAGAATGAGGATACACCAGGCTAACATAGCGGCATTTTCCTCATCTCTCTCTCATCCCTTCTTTCCCTTCAACACACGAACACAAAGAGACATCAGCAACAACAACAAGAGCGACAAAAACAACAATAATAATAAATCATTATGAAGAAGATGTCTCTATATGGGTTTCCAGATCTCCACTCGAGCCCTCTCGTTCTAATCACAGCCCAACTAAGAACATGGACAACAGCCACTGAACAATCCAATCACAGCCCAATCCAAATTGGCCATCCTGGATCTTAATGAAATAAGCTTCAGTAGTAGTAAAAGAAGATGGGGATGCTAGCAGCAAACTCAGTTTGGAAGTGAACCCTTTTTTGGTTAAAAAATCATGCCAAAGATGGCAAACAGGTTACTTTAACAGTATCTTGAAATGAAAATTTCCATTAATGCCTCAGTTCACAGTAAACCCATTTATTATCAAAAAAACATGGCAAGAAGACAAGCAGATGCATGAAATGAGCTTCATTAACAGTGAAAGAGGATGGGGATGCTAGCAGCATACGCAGTTTGGTGGTGAACCCATTATTTGATCAAAAGATCATGCAAAAGAGGGCAATCGGCAGGATACCTTAACAGTAAGTTAAAACGAAAATTTCCATTAACTGAGCTTAATTATATGTTGCTCCACTAATTGTTGTGCCCAACTAAATCTAAAACCAACTTGTTGTCCAAATCACAGACCATTTTGGCGTACGTAGGTATAGCATCCTCAGTTCACAGTGAACCCATTTATTATCAAAAAAACATGGCAAGAAGACAAGCAGATGCATGAAATGAGCTTCATTAACAGTGAAAGAGGATGGGGATGCTAACAGCATACTCAGTCTGGTGGTGAACCCATTATTTGATGAAAAAATCATGCAAAATAGGGCAATCTGCAGGTTACCTTAACGGTACCTTAAATTGAAAATTTACATTAACTGAGCTTAAGTATATGTTGCTCCAGTAGTTGTTGTGCCCAACTAAATCTAAAACCAACTTGTTGTGCAAATCACAGACCATTTTGGCGTACGTAGCTATAGCATCCTCAGTTCACACTAAACCCATTTAGTATCAAAAAAACATGCCAAGAAGACAAGCGGATGCATGAAATGAGCTTCATTAACAGTGAAAGACCATGAAAATTTCCAGTATCTAAGCATTTATTTTTCTATTAATTCTTCATCCCAACTAAACCATTCAAGTTAAGGAAATCAAGATGCATCTATCTGAAAAATATGCTAAGCTTGGAAAATAAGGGAAATCAAGAGATGATATCGAAGAGAGCGAGAGAGAGAGCGGAGGAGGGAAATCGAAAATGACGAATAGGGCTCACAGCAAGTGTAGTTTTAACTGGAATTGTCATCGTGGAAGGAAACCAAATATAGAAGCCAGAAAGAGGAATGGTAGAGAATGAGGATACACCAGGCTAACATAGCGGCATTTTCCTCATCCCTCTCTCATCCCTTCTTTCCCTTCAACACACGGACACATAGAGACATCAGCAACAACAGCAAGGATGACAAGAACAACAATAATAATAAATTATTATGAACGAGATGTCTCTATATGGGTTTCCAGATCTCCACTCCAACTCGTCTCTTTCTAATCACAGCCCAATTAAGAACAATTGGTCACAGTCACTTTTAAAGAAACATATATGCTCAGATAATGGAAATTTTCATTTTAAGATACTTTTAAAGTAACCTGATTGCCATCTTTGGCATGATTGTCATCCTCATCTTCTTTTACTGTTAATGAAGCTTATCTTATGCATCTGATTGTCATCTTGGCATGTTTTTTATAACAAAATGGGTTCACTGTGAACTGAGGATGCTATAGGTACATATGCCAAAATCCTCCGGATATGCACAGCAATTGGGTATTAGATTTAGTGCAGCGATGGACAGGGCTCATATCAAGTATAATATTACGGACTGTCATCGTGGAAGGAAACCGATTTAATATATAACAAGAGGGGATGGTAGAGAATGAGGATACACCAGGCTAACATAGCGGCATTTTCCTCATCTCTCTCTCATCCCTTCTTTCCCTTCAACACACGGACACATAGAGACATCAGCAACAACAACAAGAGGGGATTGGTCCAACAAAAAGTATAGATTATAATAAACGAGATGTCTCTATTTGGGTTTTCAGATCTCCACTCCAGCCCTTTCTTTCTAATCACAGCCCACTTAAGAAAATTAGATTTAGTTGGGCTCAAGAATTAGTAGAGCAACATATAAGCTCAGGTACTGTTAAAGTAACCTGCAGATTGCCATCTTTGGCATGATTTTGTAACAAAAAATGGGTTCACTGTGAAACTAAGTATGCTGCTAGCATACCAAAATCCTCCAAATCAGTACAACAACGCGGCTGAACAAACCTTATCAGCAGGTCATACTATGTCATCTAAGCATGTTATGTGTCAAAGTGGGATTGGTAATACAATGCATGAACGACACGTATTAGTTGTTTGTGAGTATGCAATAGGGTGCAGCTATGAACAGGGCTCATATCAAGTGTAGTATTACAGACTGTCATCGTGGAAGGAAACCCATTTAATATATAAGCCATATATGGAGCCAAAAAGAAGGATGGTAAAGACTTTGGATACACCAGGCTAACATAGCGGCATTTTCCTCATCTCTCCCCTCATCCCTTCTTTCCCTTCAACACACGGACACATAGAGACATCAGCAACAACAACAAGAGGGGAATAGTCCAACAAAAAATATAGATTATAATAAACGAGATGTCTCTATTTGGGTTTCCAGATCTCCACTCCAGCCCTTTCTTTCTAATCACAGCCCACTTAAGAAACATAGACGAAATACTTATAGACGACACCCACAATGCACACTCACAAACACTAGTACGTGTCTTTCATGCATTCAAGACCATAATCTCTTTAAAAAAACCAATTTAAATACTTACCCTGGGTGGGACTTGGGACTGCTGCCCTATTAAATTGGCCATTTGTTCTTGGAGGAGTGCAACTTGTGCCTTTAAGGCAGTCATCTCCTCATCGTGATTGCCACTTGAACTAGATGGACTCCGTCCAAATAGCCGCGAGGGGGTTGGTCCCAGGCCCATACTACGGACACGCCCATGCCTTTCCTTTTCCCTAACATCGGTCAAGGCAACTCTCTGCCGGGTACGCCAATCTGGGCGTGGCGCCGTAGGGTCCGAATCTGAAGCAGAGGAGATTTCATCATACCTTTTCCGAGCATTAGTCTGTAAAAGGACATAACAGTCAGAGTTAAAAGCAGATGAGATTTCGACTCCTCATTAGATATTAGTTCACAAATTACCAGAATCCGTGCTGCCTCAGGGCTCGCATACGTCCCATCCTTTGATTTGTGGGTGGCATCAAAAAAGTCAATGTCCCCAAACTCCGTAGGCCCCCCCAAATCTTCTGCCTATATATTAGTAAGATGAAATGGTTATAAACAAATAACTGTAAGTAAAAAATTGTTCAATACTATTGCGCCTACCAATTCTTCCCGAACCAGAGCGAAGCTCTGTGTACCAGCGGTGTGCAGCACTAGCTGCTTTGACCGACTGGCAGCTCCCACCTCCGCCCTTTTCTGTACATGCCACAATGAAGTTAACAGAAAAATTCATTATAGCCGCCATACAACCACATACTCATTAGATTTTTATGTGTTTAATGTAAATACCTGACCGATCGCCGAACTCCAGTAGTGCACAAGAAATGGCCAATCCGAAGGCTCCACATTTTCTGGCACATTCACTGCATTCTCCTCCTCTGAAAGCTCTTTGTTATAAAACTTTGACTTCAATTCACTCTTGTGGTCCCTCCACTTCTTGGAGAGTGACTTTTCAACCCAAGGAGTAAGGCCGTCGGCGAACGAGAAGTATTGCTGCAAAATTCATTACCCATCACTAATAATACATATTTCAATAATAATTTTTCGCCGACCAATTATGTATTTTAGATGAGAAATACCTTGATTGTCGTAATAGCAGTGGCTTTTGTGGTGGTTGGCACCTTCGGCCAACTCTCGTATGACAAAGGAAGTATGCGGGGGTTCCTTGCTATAACCCCAATGAATGAAGAAAATTTGCTGGCGTTGTCGCCAACCGGTTGCCCAACATCGTTCGCCTCTACCTTGATCCTTTCATCATTCTGAAGCCTCCAAACATTCGTCATCTTAGTCCGCCCACGATGTTTTTTGACAGTGGGCGGCGTGCTACCCTCACCTTCTTCTGTTTGACTGCCACTATTATGTAGTGGCTGCTCATCCCCATGGCTCTCGTTGCCATCATTTATATTTGACCTCTTCCCACGCCTCGGCATGTTGTACCTGTCAAGGATTCAAATACACACATGCCAAGAAGACAATCAGATGCATGAAATCAGCTTCATTAACAGTGAAAGAAGATGAGGCCTATGCTAGCAGCATACTTAGTTTGGAAGTGAACCCATTATTTGGTTAAAAAATCATGCCAAAGAGGGCAATCAGGTTACTTTAACAGTATCTTAAAATGAAAATTTCCATTATCCGATCTTATATGTTGCTCTACTAATTCTTGAGCCCAACTAAATCTAAAACCCAATTGTTGTGCATATATATCTGGAGGATTTTGGCATACAGCTATAGCATCCTCAGTTCACAGTGAACCCATTTAATACCAAAAAAACATGCCAAGAAGGCAATCAGATGCATGAAATAAGCTTCATTAACAGTAAAAGAAGATGAAAATTCTAGCAGCATACTTAGTTAGGAAGTGAACCCATTTTTTGTTAAAAAATCATGCCAAAGATGGCAAACAGGTTACTTTAACAGTATCTTGAAATGAACATTTTCATTATCTGAGCATATATGTTGCTCTACTAATTCTTTAGCCTAACTAAATCTAAAACCCAATTGTTCAGCATATCCGGAGGATTTTGGCATACGTAGCTATAACATCCTCAGTTCACAGTGAACCCATTTTGGTTAAAAAAACATGCCAAGATGACTATCAGATGCATGGAATAAGCTTCTTTAACAATAAAAGAAGATGAAATTTCTAGCAGCATACTTAGTTTGGAAGTGAACCCATTTTTGGTTAAAAAATCATGCCAAAGAGGGCAATCTGCAGGTAACTTTAACATTTTCTTGAAATGAAAATTTACACTATCTGAGCATATATGTTGCTCCACTAATGGTTGTGCCCAACCCAATCTAAAACCCAATTGTTGTGCATCGTCAGTTCACAGTGAACCCATTTTATATCAAAAAAACATGCCAAGAAGACAATCAGATGCATGAAATCAGCTTCATTAACAGTATAAGAACATGAAAATTTCAACATGCATCTATCAGAAAAAAATGCTAAGTTTCAAAAATTAGGGGAATCAACAAATGATACCGAAGAGAGAGAGAGAGCGGGGCGACGAGCGCGGGGGAGGGGGGGGAAGACAGAGAGAGAGCGGGGCGACACGGTCGTTTCCGTTCGCCGATTCACCTCCAAATCGGGATAGGGAGGAGGGAAATCGAAAATGGCGAAGGGAAGAAGGGACGATGACGAATGTTCGAAGGCTGTCGAAGAGGACGAAGCGGCGGAGGCAAACGCGCGGGAAGGAGAGCGAGGAAGGAGGGAAAACGAAGCGCTTTTTGTTTTTTACTTTTTTGGGGTTTAGGGAAATGGCGAGCGAAAGGTTAGGGTAGATGGGATTTATCGCAGCTTTTCACCGGCGTTTTAATTAGACACGCCGGTGAATCATAAACTTCACCGGCGTTTTTAAAAAAAACGCCGGTGAATAATAGGATTCACCGGCGTTTTAATTCGGCCGCCGGTATATAACCATCGCATCTGGTGGCCCCATTCCTAATCGCTACCTACCCCGGCGCTACTAGTAAAACGCCGGGGAATATTCGCCGGTAAATCTGGTTTCTTTTGTAGTGAATCCAAACAGCGAGCTTTCAGCCAAAAGGCCAGCTGCTGAGATTTTGTAAGGGTCATAATTATTGCTCTGCTTATCGGAATCTAACCAGATAGGATATTTTGGAAAGGGGAGAGGCTCTACTACAACTCTCTAGTTGAACACTTTTTTCAGATTCAATGAATAAGAGGTGCAAAAACTTCGAACAATCCAAACAGCGAGCTTTAGCCAAAAAGCTGGCTGTTGAGATTTGTAAAGCTCATAACTTTTGCAATACTTATCGGAATCTAACCAAATAGGCCATTTTGGAAAGGGGAGAACATCTAATACAACTCTCTAGTTGAACACTTTTTCAAATTCCGTATGGAACTCAAAATCCAGTCCCTTGAATACAAGTCGGATGAACCAAAATAGCGATTTCTTTTTGATGCTTGCTATTTTAGGGAAACAATTTGTTTCACCCATCAAATTCACCCATAAAATTCTATAAAAATTAGAACATGATAATAACACATATGAGAACCTCTAAAATTAATTTGGGCTCAAGATTTCAACTTTTGCATACATAATTAATTCTAACCCTAAAACTACAAAGATTGAATCTTAATCGCCTTATTTGTGTCCTACCATTTCAATATTTATGTGCCCTTTATTCTAGTCCATAAACATGATTATGCACATGAAATTAGTCTAATTTCTTTAACAATAATACCAATAATAATAACTAAAACAAGCATGAGAATGAGAAACCCCCCACCTAAAATCGGTTGGAAGGACTTGCTTGATCCTTCTCCTCCTTGCTCCTTGTTCTAGATCCTCTTCAAGAACACTTCATAAAAGAACCCATGAAAAAACCCACTCGATTTCTTTTGATTTGATCTCTCTTTCTTTTTCTTTCTTCTCAATTTTTTTCTAAGTTTAAAATAAAATAAGAAGAGGAAAAATGAGATGAGAAAGAGATGGAGGGGCAAAATGAAAAGGGGTTTTTTCTTTCCCTTTGAAGTAATGGCTGGACGCGGGGGGGGGGGGGGGGGGGGGGGGGGGGGGTGTTTATAGGAGAAGCCACTTGTCCTTCTCATTTGTGGCTTAAACAATTTGAGATCAAATTGCAAATTTAAATTTCAGTCAACACCCTAATCCAATCCTAACCTTCTATTTGATCATGATTGATCAAGAATAAGAGGTATTTTCCCAAAATCACATACTTCATGATTTCGTACAAACATACGAAATCGATACGGTACATGTACGTACCTTTATCTGTCTATACTGAAATTTTTTATTAGTTAGAACGAATAATCTCTACCAAAAATATTTCAATTCGGAAATAATAATAAAAATAATTTTATTACCGGCTCGGAAGATTTCAGTACCAATTTGATACAATAGAGATGTATACAGACTGGTATATATATAGAGATAATGTTTATTAACAAAACCGGGTAATATCCACCAAAAATATTTCAATTCTGAAAATAATAATAATAATAATAAAATAATAATTTTTAATACCAGCCAGAGATTTTACAGATATTTTCTCAAAAATGCAGTTTACAAGATTTCGTACAAGTGCACAAAACTGATACAATACATATATATACTTACTAGTATATATATGCAGATAACTTTTTATTATAAAACCAAGAAATTTCCATAAAAATATTTTAATTTTAAAAATAATAATAATACAAATATAATATCCAACCGGGATATTACAGCAATAGACCCAACGATGATAATCAATACAGCGATATGATAACGAATAGGATCTACTTCCAAGAATTTCAATGAAACTTGAATTTTATATAATTAACAATTCAAGAGTACGGTGAATTGCCTGTTAGATGAAGAAATTGAATACCAAGAATAACGGGATAAAGATTCCGAAGCAACGAACCTACGAACACAAGAACTAGCACGTGCAATAAACGTGCACCAAACAACACAGCACACAAAGAGACAAGCAGTAACAGAGCAAGGGAGAGAAAGAGCATGGCCAAGGGGGGCACGACGTCGCTGGGTCGTTGGCGAGCGGCGTCGACGGTCGAGGTCGATGCAACGGCGGGCGGCGCTGGTGGTTGCCGATGAGCAATCGAAATAGGGAAGAAAGCTCAGAGTTTGGGTTCTGTTGATGTCGAGCGAAGCAGGGAAGGAGGAGACAGGGGGGGTTTGGGGTGTTCTGGCGGCACGTCGACGAGGGTCGGCGACGAGGGAGGTCGCCGGAGCACGGGGTGGCCGAAGCTGGTTGGGGGAGATGATCGAAAGTGGGTCGGGGTGATTTGGCGGGAAAACTAACAGGGGAGAGAGAGAATGGGAGGAGAGAGGAGAGAGGAGAGAGAATAAGCGGCTAGGGTTTCGAAATTGTGCAATTTTTAGGGTTTGTACTAGGGTTATATTTATAGGGTACAATTAGGGTATTGGGTTAGTAGTTTAGGGTCCAATAAGAGCAGTTTTGGGTTAAGAACACATGAAATTGGGGTTTTAGGGTTCGATAAGAGATAGATCTAAATCAATCGGGTTTAAATGAAAATACCCATAATTCAATAAAAGAAAAAAAATGGATTAACAAGAAAATAGTTCGTTTAAGAAAAACAAACAATTCCATGAACAAAAATTCAAATCCAAATGAATAAATAAGTAATACAATAAATATAAATTGGCTTGAAAATAAATCGGAATTCGCCAAGAAAATTAGATCAAGTACAAAAACAAAAAAAATTGTTAAATGTACTTTAATTAAGTAATCAAGGAATAACAATTAATAGTTATAATTTTAAAAATAGTAAAATCATACAATAAAATAATTATTCAGGTTTAACAATTTTTATTAAAATAATCCAATAATAATAATATATATGATTTGGGCCCAAATATAATTAACCGATAAATTAATATTATAAAACAAGTTTAAAATACACGAGCATTCGAAATAATATAATTTTCGATTGGAAAATATTTTAATAGAAAAGTACCAAAACGAATTTAACACAAAATAAATTTATCAATAAGCGAAATTCAGAAAATATTCAGAAAATATGTATTTATAGGAATGAGAGTTACAATCCTACCCACCTTATAATAAAATTTCGTCATCGAAATTTGTTCAGGCGGTACATAGGACAAAGCAAAAGCAAACTGATGAAATAACAAAACTCGGAATTAAAGGGAAAGACAAAATGGTTGCAACAACAGAATGATAGAACATGGATATGAATGAAGTGATCAAGAATGATGTTGAATAAAGATCCAATGAATGATGATACTGCAATGAATGAATAAGGGAGTAAACAATGCAAAGAAGGAGAAACAACAAGAGAATCCTGGGACCTGTGGGTTATGGGCCCACAACACTTCCACTGCGCCACTCTGATAGTGAAACTCCAAACTGCTGACATGTCGTTGTAGATCAAGCGATGCCAATCGACGAAGCAAGCAGGAAGAACAGAAAGGATAGCACCGGAATTAAAAGAATATGGGTACAAAAGAATAAATTATACCTAACAAGGAATCAATAAATGGAAGGGACAAAAGACAACAAGATTTGAAGGAACTGAATGTGAAGGGGTCAAAGAGGAATTAAAAGAGACTAGTTTCTAGATCATAACTTGGATATCAATTGTTCATTCGATTTCTGTATTGCACATACCGTTGAGTCAAGCCGATAAAAACCTAAATCTGATTAATATATCAATCGAAGCCAAACTTCCTTTCATTAGTCTCGTTTGACTGATATATTATCCAGACCAGGACTCTGATACCACTGAAAATCTTGTCATGCCCCGCTTCCCAAAAATACAGAATACGAGCACGTAACATTGGCCCAGCGAATGACTAACGTCATCCATAAGCTGTTTATCCGATCAACTCAACAATATAATAAATACAGAACAATTGCGTAGACAATAATAATAATATCATAAACAATAATACTTGAAATGAAGCAATATATAATATCCAAGTACAACAATAATCTATCATTTGGAAACAATAATAAAAATATTCGGGTCAAAAGCTCACAATACAAAGAAATAACAATAATCCAATAATTAAGTCTTCATGACAAAATAATAATTTATTAAGCGGCGATGCTATCAATTCTTTTCACCAATGTTGTTCTCCCAATCCATTAGGCAATTCTCCATCAACACCTGTGAACACTTCATCTAAAAAAGAGGAGAAAAATTGTCCTCAGAGTAAGTCATGGACAGCAAGTAGAGAAAGTAGGGAACAATGGAATAATGATATATCAGTGAATCAATGGAACAATAGGAATCAATAACATGGCACGATAATCACTAATCAATATCACGGTAATCGATGCAATAGTTATAAACCATGATTCAATATTCGGTATCATTGATCAATATCAATAACACTTAGCCAAAAATCGATATCAATAGGAACAATAATGAACAATATGCAGTGTCAATGTGATGCAACTCTTAAGTCTATTAATCATTTTAATCCTAACTAATGTAGCACTTCATGTGTCCCATCTATTTACCACATGGTTGCTACATACAAAAAAGTTTCGTTTTAAACTTAGTGGTGGGCTCTATAGTTCATGTATTCGGGAAACGGTATGAACGGTTCTATTCGGTATTCAGCTATTCAGTCATTTAGTAATTCAGTATCGGTATCCATGGAACACTATGCAGTTATCCAGTTATTCAGTCATTCAATCATTCAGTCATTCAGTAACTGTAGGGAAACCATGAGCTCCCTTCCGAGTACATTCTATATACTGACCACTACTTAGGTTAACCCTTAAACCCCGGCTTGTTAACAATTTTTATCAATGCAACAATACAATACAATATGCAATCATGAGACATTATGTAACACCCCGCAAAATTTAAACGACAATTTTGCCCTCAGGTGTTACGCACGTGCATTTTGTACCATTACTGGTGATATCTGTAACGTATTTCGACATGTAATTTGGATTCTGACTATTTATGTATTCCCGTATTCTTAAAATCCCATTTTGAGTCAACTCAAATGCTAAATTTTAATCTTTGTGTTTTACGTGCTTTTTGCATATTATCGATGCACGTGTCGATTTTAGGAATTCTACCGTTACGTGCAATGTTTTCGATGAGTTTCAATTATTTATTTTTATAATGTGTTTAAATTCATTTTATAAATGGAAACTTATTTTCTCTCATTTTTTTATTTAAATAATTTTTATACGTGCAATGCACGTGTTTTCTGTACGTTTGAGTACATTATCGAATATGTATATTAAATATATTTTTATGTTGTATTCCGATTAATTATAAATATTTTTTTCGGTTGTTAAAGTCAATTTTGTATTTTTGAGATTTTATGGGCGACGCACGTGTTTTGGTGCACATGTTTAAACATATTCTTCTTTCAAAATAATTTTTTTGAAATGTGTGTGTGTCTATTTTAATTGTCCATGAAAAGCATAATTTTAATTAAAATTAATTTTATATACATCTTATATATTATATACATGGACTTTTATTTAAATAAATAATCAAATTTGTAAATGAAGTGTTTGCACGTACGGAGCACGTACACGTGTTTTGGCAAAAGAGAGGGAAAATGGCCGGCTGGTTGCTTTTAGGTGGAGGGGGTTTTGAGTTTGAATTTGTGATTGGTTTAGTGGATTAGTGGTAAAGTTAGTGGAGAGTGGTTATTATAACTACCTTACTACTCTATTATAAAACTACCCCTACACCCTATTATCCTTCATGCCTTCTACATTCTCTCCTTCCTTCTCTTTCCCTGTTTCCAATCCGAAAAGCAAAACCACACACAATCCAACATTCATGTTTAGCTTTTCTCCACCATACAATTCAATGTGTGCATATATATATGTATATATAGGAGTACAATTAACCACTCCCCATTCCTTCTTTCCTCTTTCTTCTTCCTGTCTAATCCGAGCCCCCACTGTTGCTTATTCCTCCACCTACTCACCTATCCTACTATATATACATTATTCATAGGTGTGTATATATATATATATATATATATATATACACATATATATAGTATGTGCACATGAATGAGAAGGAGGTGCTATGCTTGCGGTGCTTTTGGGAACTTGATGGATTCTTGTTGTCTTTGCCGAAATGTGGAGTTGGAGGCCTTGCTTTGGTGCACGGATTTCGATGCGTTTGCAATCGGAGTTTCTTTAGGAGCTCCTAATTCTAGGATTTCATTTGAGTACAAATTCTTCAACTTTAGGTGGGTGTTTCTTAAATCCTTTCTAATTTAAGAGTAGAAATTTCATGATAGATAATATACAATTTATTTGTTGAATTTGAGGTGGTATGATGAGATTACATGCAAATTAATGTAGAGTTGAATTGCTAAATTTTGATTGGTGTGGTAGATGTAAATTGCTTAATCTATTCTCTAAATTGTTATGATTGTTAGTTTAGAATGCTAGAATTGAAGTGATTTGTATGAAATCGATGCATGTTGAAACATTGGTTAAAATAATGCAAATGTGTAAAAAAGAACTGTTGATTCTAATCTCAAAAATATTTATTTTTATGAGTATAGAGATTTTTATAAAGTAATTTTTGATAAAAGACAACATTCTATTTGGAAAATTGATTGTATGTGTTTTTATGCATTTTGAAGAAGGATTTTATTATATTGCAAAAATGAGAAACTTGTGAATTTGAGAACATGTACGATATTGTTTTTCAAAGGAATACATTCTGGAAATGATCTATATTTTTATAGAAGTACAAATCAATTGAAAGGTCAAAAATATATTCAAGATCCACTTTAAACTGCAACCTAGTGCAATCGACAATCGACCGAGTTAGAGTCGACAGTCGACTGTCAAGTAATAAAATTCGGTTTTTGTCAGAAGGATAGTCGACTGTCTACTTCCCACAGTCGACTGCTACTGTATTGATTATTGGTTTTTGAGTTTCAAAGTTTCGCAGAACAGTCGACTGATCCTCTGTCAACAGTCGACTAAACTGACTGTGTTGTTTTTGAAGTTTCAAAGTATTCGCAGGACGGTCGACTGGGCATTTTCACAATCGACTGAACTGGCCTTTTGAGTTTTGAGAACTCGCAGAACAGCCGACTGACCACTTTTCACAGTCGACTTCTACTGTCTTGAATGATGGATTTTTCTTGTTTGGATTTGATTTCTGACATGTGCAAGTTGAATAAGATTAAATACGAGATTTTATGATTACTAATACTTGATTGAGTTTATTTTGAAATGCACACAAGGGTGTGAATGAGGAAATTGATTAAGAGGTTGAATTGAATTGTTCTCATGTTATGAGATTATAAAAGAAATATTTTTGAAAGATATATGAATAAAAGAAATGGAAATGATAATTTGAGATTGATTATGAATTATTGTTGATCTCTAGAAAGAGATAGTTGTTGGAATCTAGAGGCTAGGTGACACCCTAGTGACCGGCAGTATTATTTATGATTGTGAGAGCTAACCGTTGAGGGTTGAGCATCTTTTGAGAAGTAGCCAGGTAGGCTGACTGTCTCTGTTATTTTGATTTAAGTCCGGTAGGGTAAGCTAGCTCTTGGTTGTGATGATTTTCTTTTAAATAAACATTGTAAGGATTAGATACATAGTGAAGATGTGATGAAAGTAAGAGGAAAACATTGAGTATGGGGGCCATTGGATTGGCGGCGTGAGAGTATTCACAGGATGTCCCATGATGAGTCATGATAGGGCGTGGATACTGCTCCAGAGTATCGTCCCGGTGGCGACGCTCGTAGGGTGTTTGGTGACTGCGGGTGGTGTCATGTCTATGGTAGGAGCTGAATTATCACAGGATGCCTGCATGATGAGTCATGGATCAGTGCATTGGGATTCCCTCCAGGGTGCCTAGACATGAGTTTGTATGTCATAGAACATCTAGAATACTTACCGTAGTTACAGTAGTAGATTAAGTCATGGCAAGGGATTGAACCCTACAAGATGAAGAACGATTAAGAGCTTGCCCTCGGACCTATGTAGTATTGGATGCATAGAATCCGAACAAGTGTGCATTAGTGCTATGTAATATAAATAACTGTATTAAGGACTAAGTGCACGGCACAACACGAAATCAACAGGATAGTCCCTTTGTAGCTTTGTTTGTGATCAAGTTTGTGTTTGCTAAACTATTTAAGAATCGTTATACTGTTTCCGGCATAGAGAGGATGGTCGTGTATAATATTTTGTCGGTTGTAAGCAACTGACGTGCCCACAGTTTTATATGTAGGTCTTGGAGTTTACAAGAAGATATAGAGATGAAATAGTTGCTGATGATTATTCAAATGTCAAAGTTGTTATAGTTGCACATTTATTATTGTTGTAATTCATTTATTCCGCTGCGTATTGATGTAAAAGACTATGATGCAATTATTGTTGAAATAAAATTTTCAATTTCTTGTAAAATTGTACGAAAGAAGTGGAAAGATCCGGTGGAACTCGAATTCAGTTGTGTTTTGGAATTCGGGGTGTTACACATTAGATGAACAATAGTAACAATAGAGGGACAATAAGGTAATAACATGAAGTAGGGCAATTGGGATGATGAAAATAAGACACTAGGATTATGCAATGCAACACACATACATTAATTCATGCAATACTACGGTATAGGATTAATTAATCAATTAAAATGTAGAATATAAAATTCTGGACAACAAGAGTAGTTTGTACAAAAATACAGTTTTCCACTGTTCTAGTAACCAAAAAGTGAATCCGTCAGAAATTCTAGAAACTAGACTTCCATACGGTTCCAACGCATATTGAAAGTTCAAAATCCGACAACAGTAGCTAGGTCAATCACATTGTTCTTTACAGATTTTATGTTCAGACAGAATTTCGGCATTATGTTATTTTATTTTTAGAATCCGCAAAAACTCGATATTAAATTCATAAAAAAATATTTTCTAGACTCCTAAACATATTAATCAACAATCTGGAAATTTTAAGAGTAAAATCTTAACATTTGGTCAGCCTTTTAATAGTTTAAACACGATAGATACAAGAATCTGAAAATCTGAAAGTAAAAACACAGCTGTAGTAAAATGGGCATAATTTTTGCTACAAAACTCGGAATTTAGAAATTCAAGATGTTCTGGAAACTAGAAAGATAAGGCTATAATTCATATTCAGAAAGTAATTCGTTTTAAGATCGTTTACTGGATCAAAAACAGCAGTCAATATATAGGTCAGTAAACAATATACAACATTTAGGGTAGTTTTCATGAAATAAAATTTATTGAACAAGATGGGTATCAATTCTAATAGCCAATAAATTGTATAATCAACATGATGGGTGCAATAACATGATGAATAAGAATAAAATCATATGCGTACACTAAATCATCATCGGTCAAACAACAAACAATCAACCAAACATAAAACCTAGTAGTTGTTTCTACAATAATTAATTGTGTCGTGATTATAAGGTTAACCTTATTATCAATTCTACATGTACTCATGAAAGATCAAACATTAGAGTCAAAGAGGCACGATGTCAAGAATATTGGATCTACTGTTAAAGAATTTAAATGAAACTTGAATTTGATACAAATAAAAATTCAAGAGGATGGTGACTTGCCTATTAGATGAAGAAATTGAATACCAAGAATAACTGGATAAGGATCCCGAAGCAACGAACCCACGAACACACGAACTAGCACGTGCAATAAATGTGCACCAAACAACACAGCACACAAAGAGACAAGCAGTAACAGAGCAAGAGAGAGAGAGACGGTGTCGCTGGGTTGTCAGTGAATGGCATCGACAGTCGAGGTCAACGCAATGGCGGGCAGCATTGGTGGCTGCCGATGAGCAGTCAAAAAAGGGAAGAAAGCTCGGGGTTTGGGTTCTGTTGATGTTGAGCGAAGTAGGGAAGGAGGAGAAAGGGGGGTTTCGGGGTGTTCTGGCGGCGCGTCGACGAGGGAAGGCGATGAGGGAGGTCGCCGGAGCACAGGATGGCCAGAGCTGGCCCGGGAAGATGATCGGAAGTGGGTCGGGGTGATTTTTGGTGAAAGCCGAGGATGTATAGAAGACTACTTTTCGAACAAGATACGAGCACTATGAATTTTTGGTGATGCATTTTGGAGTTACTAATGCTCCAGAAGTATTTATGAGTTGATAAATCGGGTCTTCTCTCCCTTCCTAGACAAGTTTATCGGGTGTTCATTGATGATATTCTTGTCTATTCTCGGAATCGGGATGAGCATGCTGAGCACTTGAAGGTTGTTCTACAGACTTTGCGGGATTATCAGTTATATGGGAAGCATAGAAAGTGTGAGTTTTGGTTGGATCGAGTGGCTTTCTTGGGCCATATTATTTCTGGTGATGGTGTTTCTGTCGATCCGTCCAAGATCTCTATTATTAAGGATTAGCCGACCCCGAAGTCTGTATCGGAGGTTCGGAGTTTTCTTGGTCTAGCGGGTTATTACAGTAAGTTTGTTCGGGATTTCTCGAAGATTGAAGGGCCGTTGACCAAGTTGACTGGGAAGGATCAGAAGTTTCTATTGGATGAGTTCTGTGAAGAAGCCTTTGTTGAACTCAAGAATCGGTTGACATCAGCACCTGTGTTGACTATACCAGATGGATCAGGAGGTTTCGTAATTCATTGTGATGCTTCAGGTAAAGGTTTGGGTGCTATTTTGATGCAACGAGGCAAGGTTGTCGCATATGCATCTAGACAGTTGAGGCCGCATGAGAAGAACTATCCTACACATGATTTGGAGCTTGCTGTTGAGATTTTTGCCTTGAAGCTTTGAAAGCATTACTTACTTGGAGACTGAGTGGAGATCTTCACTGACCACAAAAGTCTCAAGTATGTGTTCACCCAGAAGGAGCTGAATATGAGGCAAAGGTGATGGTTGGAATTGATGGCAGATTATGATATCAGTTTGCAGTATCACCCTGGCAAGATTAATTCAATGCCTGATGCTTTGAGTAGAAGACCTGTTGCTATGGTTCTTATTGAGCAGAGGAGTTTGTGGAAGCTATGAAGTGGTTGGATTTGGATGTGGTATTGCCTGTTCTGAGCAGAGTTGTATGGTGCTTCAGTTGCAGTCGTCTTTGGTGGATCAGAGTAAGGAGGCACAGTCTGGTGATGTGCAATGCAGCAGTTTTGAGCTGAGGTTAAAGCTGGTTCTCAAACTGATATGATGATTCATGTGGATGGATCTCTTTTCTTTGGGACTCGTCTATGTGTTCCGAAGGGAGAAGTCAGGCAGAGGTTGCTTGAAGAAGCTCACCGTTCGCCATATTCTATTCATCGTGGTGGTACGAAGATGTATCGAGATTTGAAGTTGCATTTCTGGTGGCATGATATGAAGAGGGATGTTGTAAGATTTGTTTCTCGGTATTTGATCTATCAGTAAGTGAAGGAAGAACATTAGAGGATTGTTGGACTTCTTCAACCACTTCCTATTCCTGAGTGGAAGTGGGAGAATATCACTATGGATTTCGTGACTGCTTTGCCTAGAAGTCCCAAGGGTCACAATGTCATCTGGGTGATTGTGGATCGCTTGACGAAGAGTGCTCATTTCATTTCTTTCAGAGTTGGTCAGTCTACAGTGAGCCTGACAGAAAGGTATATGCAGGAGACTGTGAGATTACATGGTGTTGCTGTCAGTATTATATCAGACAGAGATACTAGATTCAGATCTCAATTCTGGGAGAGTCTCCACAATAGTCTGGGAGTAAGCTGAAGTTCAATACTGCAATTTATCAATAGACAGATGGTCAATCAGAGAGGACTATTCAGACTTTGGAGGATATGTTGAGGTCCTATGTGCTTTAGTTTGGAGGATCTTAGGAAGATCATCTACATTTGGTGGAGTTTTGATACAATTATAGCTACCAAGCTAGTCTTCAAGCAGCTCCATTTGAAGTCTTGTATGGTCGAAAGTGTAGATCACCAGTGTGCTGGGATGACATTGGTGAGAGGACTCTTTTGAGGCCCGAATTGATCACGAGGACTATTGATGTAGTGGGCCAGATCGGGAAGCATTTGCAAGTCGCACAGGACAGGCAGAGAAAATGGGCAGCCATGCACAGGAGACCGTTGGAGTTTGAGGTTGGTGATCATGTGTTCTTCAAGGTGTCTCCATGGAAATGTGTGATTCGTTTTGGTGGTGGGGGCAAGTTGAGCCCTAGGTTCATTGGTCCGTTCGATGTGGTAGAGCGAGTAGGCAAGGTGGCCTATAGACTTGCGTTGCCGCCAGCTCTTGCTAGAGTGCATGACGTCTTCCATGTTTCTCAGCTCAGGAAGTATGTTTGGGATGATAGTCGTGTTATTGACTATTCGGAGTTCTCGGTTCGACCTGATTTGTCTTGTGAGATTCATGTAGTGTCGATTGTGGACAGACGAGAGAAGATTTTGACGAATAAGGTTATCAAGTTGGTTCGTGTTGCTTGGAATCCTCACTCGCTTGGTGAGTCGACTTGGGAGCTTGAAAGTGTGATTCGGAAGAGGTTTCCCCATCTTTTTGAGTAGTTCTTGTTCTTTTCTTTCCTTCAGAGTTAGCCTACTACCACTTGCTTAAATTTCGAGGACGAAATTTTATTGTAAGGTGGGTAGGATTGTAACTACCGTTTTTGTATTTTTCAATTTTTCCCCTTTTGTAATATTTTTATTTGCAATTGAATAAATACCCTATTTCTTTCTTGATTATTATTTTAATTAAGACTTGTTCATGAAATTCTTCGTTCTTTTGATCGGGCTATTCTTGTAGATCCTATTATTCTCTTACTTAATTATGGGTATTTTGATTTGAACCCTATTGATTTTGATATATCTCTTAATTGAATCCTAAAACCCAATTTGATTTGTTCTTGACCCAAAACTGCTATTATTGAACCTAAACCACTAACCCAATATCCTAATTGTACCCAATAAATACAAACCAAATGCAAACCCAAAAAATTGCACAATTTTTGAAACCCTAGCCGTCTACTCTCTCTCCTATTCTCTCTCATCCCATTTCTCTCTCCCCGTTACTGTGTCTTTCCTGACAAAACCCTTCCATCCCCTTCCGATCGTCTTCCCCGGCTAGCTCCAGCACCCCCATCGTCGTCAACCCCCTCCCGGCACCGTTCCCCTAGCGCCGCCAGCCAAGCCACCTCAAACCCTCCCTGTCTCCTTCCCTGCTTCTTCGACAGTGCCAGAACCAAACAGAACCCCCTCCCGACTTCCCCCTTGTTCGATCGTCGGCGACAGCCCCCAGTGCCACCCGCCGTGCGTCGACCTCGACTGTCGATGTCGTCTGTCACGCCCCGCTTCCCAATAAGGAATACGGAATACGGATACGTAACAGAAGCCCAGCGAATGATTTTCATCATCCTTAAGCTGTTTCAGAATCTTTACAACACATCACAGAATTTATCAGAGTCGGAAGCAAAAGGCACAACCATTCATTCATAATTGAAATAAATTACCAACAGAAATTTACTTGAAACCGAATACTGTAATACCCTGATTTTCCAAATATATGAAAGATTATTTATTTTTATATAGGGTGCTTGTGTAATATTGTTGGCTATTATTTTCAACATGATGAATAAGAACATTGTTTCTTTTTAAAGTATTTTCCCAAAGCCCAAATGTTAATTTATTTATTTACTTCTACAAAATAACTATTTTGGCCCAATTGATTTTAAGCCCATGAGATTAATCTTTTATTATTTTTTTCTACAACTTGTAATGTGTAGCATTTTTTTTAAAGAGACTTACTATTTTTTTTATGCACAAGTTCTTGTGGGGTGAGTTGTGCATACACGTGCATGTTGCATACACGTGTAGAGCTCACTTTTGGTTGGCCGGTTTTGGGTGGAGTAGTGGATAGAGTTGTGGGTAGTTTTGTAGAGTGTGGGTAGTTATTTCAACCCCCCTAGTGCATCCTAACCCTTGATCCATTAACCACCTACCAAATCCTAGCCTTTCATCTCACTCCCCTTGGTGTATAAATACCCCTCTCTTCTATTATCTCTTTTACACTAAAATCATTATTGTAAGAGAAATATTGTGAGAGAGTTGTGTGTACTTTTTCTGTGGAGGCCGAGTAGCATCTATGGAGTTTCGGTGAGAAGCAAGGAGCAAGAAGGCGTCCACTACATTAAGGAGCGTTGCTGGATTTCGATTTTCTCGTCAAATAAGGTGGGTGTTTCTCAGGACTTCTAATGTAGGAATTATACCATGATTATTATAATTGTTACCATGTTATGAAAAGTAAATTTAACGTAGTAGAAATTGCCTGAGCATGTTGATTATGAAGGACAAATAGTGTAATAACGACTTGTAAATAAGAACAAAAAGGGTCGGTACAGTCGACTGTCACATGAACAAGTCGACTGGTACGAGACAATTATTTTCTTGATGTGATAATAAACATGTATGAAAAACAGACGTAATAGTACGATTGCTAAGTTCATATTCCCCCATGTTACATATGATGGAGGGAAGGTGAACGGATGAAAAGAGCTAGCGATGATTAATAAAACTAAGAACGGCCTGTGCAGTCGACTGATGATGTGAACAGCCGACTGGTGCATTGTTTTAATTATGATTTTTCTGCAATTCCATGGAATGAGATATGTTTTCATTGTGATTGTCTTAGTGTAATTGAGAATCATGTTTTACCTCTGCACGAAAGTTATGAATAAGTGTAAATGCATGTTTAAAGTACTTTCTCAAAGAAAGGAAAATGTTAGTGACTTGAAATTCCATGTTACGATGTTACTGAACAGTAAGAAGTTTATGTTTTCGAAACATGAATATATGTATATTGTGATTTAACATCATGATGCAAGTACATGTAAGAACTGTAAGAAAGATAATCCCTTAATTTGAAATATGAATCTGACCAATCGACTGAATGCGCGTAGCAAGTCGACTGAGCTGAACTTGATAATGTACTGTTAAAAATCACAGGACAGACGACTGATGGATGAACAGTCGACTGTCACGTGGATATCACTTTGAACATGAAAAGTTGCGGGACAGCCGACTGGCCGTGTGCAGCAGTCGACTCTCCCGAGTATGTATGATGAACTTGCAACGACTGTACGAGTCGACTGGTATTCTTCCAAGTCGACTGTACAGAGTGGACTTGGATATATCAGAGATTCCAGTTTTGATTATTGCTGGAAGTTGTGAACTTTATGATTGATGTCAATGAATGTTTATGGCTGTATGATTATATGAAAAGAATCATAGATATGAGTTGAGAATTTAATGAACATGAAAAGGCTAAGATCATGATAAGAAAGTCTGTGAGACTCTAAAAGGAATTATGAGCTGAAAGTGCTCAATTGGAAATTGTGAATTGTAAATTGAAACAAAAGAGTAGCTAAGTCTCCCCCGGCAATGGAAATGAAATGAGAATTGAAAGACCAAGGTTGGTCATGTATTGAAATGAATGAATAAGTCCGGTCTAGGGAGAGGCTAACTCTAGAGCTTTGATTTTTATTCATGATTCTATTAAAATAAGGACTAGTACATAGTGGAGATGTGATGAAAGTAAGAGAGAAACATTGAGTATGAGGGCTATTGGGTAGCGGCGAGAGCGTATCCCAGGAATTCCCATGATGAGTCTGGGTGAGGATACTACTCCAGAGTACCGTCCCAGTGGCGACGCTCGTGGGATGTTTGAAGACTACGGGTGGTGTCATGTCTATGGTGAGAGCTGAATTACCACAGGATGTCTGCATGATGAGTCATGTCAGCGATGGGATTCCCTCCAGAGTGCCTAGACATGAGTTCGTAGGTTGGAAAATGTCTAAGATACTTACCGTAATTACAGTAGTAGATTAAGTCATGACGAGGGATTGAACCCTACAAAAATGAAGAACGGTTAAGAGGCTTGCCCTCGGACCTATGTAGTATGGGATGCATATAATCCGAACAAGTGCGCATTAGTGTCATGTAAATTAAATAATTGCATTAAGGATTAAGTGCACAATCACGACACGACATCATTAAGAGTTTCCCCTTTGATTTATATTTATATTGTGAACAAGTTTGTGATCTGTTAAGAAATGAGAATCGTTATACTGTTTCTGGCATAGAGAGGATGGTCATGTATAATTATCGTCGGTTGAATAAACTGACGTACCCACAGTTTGTATGCAGGAAATTGCATGTTAAAGAGGAATGGATGCATAAAGATGCTTACTATGTTGTTGTACATTTATGTAAATGTTGTATATTTTTACTTCCGCTGTTCAAATGTAAATGTAATGTAATGTAAACTCTGATGTAAAAAGTGAAAAGTTTAAATTTCCTTGTAAAATTGTACTAAAGAAAGTGAAAAGATCCTGTAGAACATCTCGAATTCAGTGTTTTTCGGATTCGGGGCGTTACAGAGTAGTATCAGAGCCACGCTTTCTACGCTTTCCATATTGGTACAAAATTATAAGGAACGACACCCTAGATGTGGACATTAGAGTGTGTGTCTGAGTTTGGAGATTTAAATGTAAGTGACTTACATTTGTGTTGCTCTATGACTTATGCTTCTTCCTCTCTATTCTAAGATGGCTGATCACTTCGACCCTGCTGGAGGCGACAACTGGCATATCATTGAGGAAGAGTACCATCCTGGACAGGCTGATTCTGAGGATGAGTATCACCCTGGGCAAGCAGATTCCGATGAGGAGGAGTGGCCTGAATCTCGAGAGATTACCCCACCTCCAGATTCGTCTGACGATTCTTCTTCCGATGAAGAAGAGGGACCAGCTTTGAGTAGCACTGTGGCTTCTCTTCAGAGGAAGGTGGAGACCCTGAAAGATAGAGTTGGAGTATTGGAAGCTCAACTGGCAAAGCGAAAGGACGACTTCTCTGTTCTCAGTCACCGAGTATGGGAACTTGAGAAGAGAAAGAACTTGACAGATGTGCTGAAGGATGAAGTTGATGAACTACGGGAAGAACTTCGAGCAGCGAAGAGGACCGTAAGAGTTAGATTGTTGTAGCTTCTATTTTCTTCCATTCTGATGTCAAAAATGTTTTAATTCGAATGTATAAACTTTGGAATTCAATGAAATGCAAGTTGATTTAAGTTCTTGTCTTATACTTCGAATATTAATGGATCTCTTGCATCAGAATATATCGAGAAGAGGAGCTAGGAATGGGGAAGGTCTAGATCTGGAGACCGAACTTGCAAGGGTTTACCAGACGCTGAATGCAGTGGCTGTGAACCAAGGAAGGGGGCCGGTGAATCCAGTGCCCGAGGCGATTAAGCTGGTGGAATCGTTCAAGAGAATGAAACCACCTGTATTCGAGGGAAAGTCAGACCCAGATGCGGCTGACAACTGGATTCGGCAAGTGGAGACAATCTTTGAGGTGTTGGAGACACCGGAGGGCAGCAAGGTCAAGTTGGCGACTTTGCAATTGGAGAAGGATGCGGCTGTTTGGTGGTAGTCGATGAAGAGGACCATGGGAGGTATAGTGCTTGGCTGGGAGGAATTTCTAGAGGAATTCCGCAGTCACTATTTCCCCTCCGATGTTCAGGAGAAGAAGGCCATGGAGTTTCTGTCACTTCAGCAAGGCAGCATGTTGGTGAGGGAGTATGAGACTAAGTTTACTCAGCTCTCCAAGTATGCTCCAGAACTGGTGATGGATGAGGTGAAGAAGGCTCGCAAGTTCGAGCATGGGCTGAGACCAAGCTTGAGATCCCGAATAATACCTCTTGGTATCAGGCGATTTGACAAGTTGGTCAAGAGGGTGGCAGCGACGGAAGCAGATATGGAGCAGTTCCATGTTGCTCAGCACTAGAGGAACAACTGGTAGTCCGAGAAGAGGCCCGCCAATTCTGGGAGTTTCAAGGGGCAACCATCTGCACAGAGGTTCAAACCGATAGGGGCGAACGCTATCAGTGTAGCTGGAGGACCCGGAAACAATGTGGTGAGACCTTCTGCAGTCACTTGTTACAACTGTGGTGAGACGGGACATTACAAATCTCAATGTCTCAAACCACGGGCTGGCAATCACAATGTGCCAATACAGCAGACTGGGAAGAGGCCGTACCAACCAGGGCGAGTATTTGCCTTGACGGAAGCTGATGCTGAGGAGGCAGATCAGGTCATCTCTGGTACGAGGGCTGGTGTTTAGTGGGTTTTTGTCATTTCTTCTTCCCGTTTATATTGTGAAACTGTTATGTAATGGTGTGTATTATGTAACAGGAGAACTATATCTTAATGGAATGAAAGCTGTTGTATTGTTCGATACTAGATCCTCTCATACATTTGTGTCTCCTAGATTTGCTAAAGTGTTGGGAGTGGAACCGAAGATTTTTCCAGGCAAGATCTTAGCAGTAGCTACTCCATCAGGGGAAACCTTGACCACTGATCGGTATTATGCTGATTGCGAGATCGTGATTGGAGATCGAATCTTTGGCATTAATCTGATCGGGCTGACTATCTTGGGAGTCGATGTTATCATTGGCATTGATTGGATGTCGGTGTACAGTGCGAGCATCGAGTGCAAGACCAAGACGGTAACAGTGAAGGCTTCAGGTGGACCTGAAGTCACTTTCCAAGGGAAGCAGAAGTGTTCTAAGCTGGTGGCAACTATCCGCAAGGAAGATACTCCTGTGGAATTGCAAGGGATTCCTGTGGTTCGGGACCATCCGACTGTGTTCTTGGAAGATTTTCCTGGGTTACCTCTGCATCGTGATGTAGAGTTCAGCATCACTGTTCAACCGGGAAGTGCACCAATTTCTAAGGCACCGTATAGGATGGCTCCAGTAGAACAGGATGAGGTGAAACGGCAGATTGAGGAACTGTTGGAAAAAGGCTTTATTCAACCTAGTGCGTCACCTTGGGGAGCACCAGTGCTTTTGGTAAAGAAGAAGGATGGATCGATGAGAATGTGTATCGATTACCGAGAGCTGAATAAGGTCATTGTTCAGAATAAGTATCCGATTCCTCGAATTGATGATTTGTTCGATCGTCTACAAGGAGCAGCTGTTTTCTCCAAAATAGATCTTCGATCAGGATATCACCAAGTGCGAGTGAAAGCTGAAGATGTGCACAAAACTGCATTTAGAACTCGGCATGGGCATTACGAATTCTTAGTTATGCCATTCGGAGTGACGAATGCACCCGCAATCTTCATGGATTTGATGAACAGAGTTCTGAGGCCGTTTATTGATTCTTTCATCGTGGTGTTTATCGACGATATTCTCGTATACTCCAAGTCAGAAGAGGAGCACACTGAGCATCTGGCAGCAGTTTTGCAGAAGTTGGAAGAGCAGAAGTTGTATGCCAAGTTATCCAAGTGTGATTTATGGAAATCTGAAGTGGCATTCCTAGGTCACATCCTTTCTAAGGAGGGAGTGGCAACTGACCCTCAGAAGATAGAGGTAGTGAGAGATTGGGCTAGGCCTACTACAGTGAAGGAAGTCAGAAGTTTTCTTGGGATGACTGGATACTACAGGAGGTTCATTCAAGGTTATGCTCAGATGGCCGTACCGCTTACTGGACTGACCAAGAAGAATGTGAACTTCAAGTGGACTGAGCAATGTGAGGCGAGCTTTCAGGAGTTGAAAGATAAGCTGACTACTGCACCTATTTTGGCTTTGCCTAGAGCAGGTGTTGAGTATGATGTTTATAGCGATGCTTCACATCGTGGGCTTGGTTGTGTCTTAATGCAAGAAGGAAGAGTAATCGCTTATGGGTCTAGACAACTACGACCGCATGAGAAGAATTACCCGACTCATGATCTGGAGTTGGCTGCGATTATCTTTGCTTTGAAGCAATGGAGGCACTACGTGTACGGTGAGAAGTTGAACATGTACACGGACCACAAGAGCTTGAAGTATATTTATCAGCAGAGGGATCTCAATCTGAGGCAGCGAAGATGGTTGGAAGTGCTCGAGGACATGCAACCTGAGATCAAGTATCATCCTGGAAAGGCTAATGTTGTTGCTGATGCACTTAGTCGCAAGAGCAGTTTGGCCAGTTTGATTACAACTCAGAGGCATCTGATTGAGGAGTTGGATCGAGCGGGTATTGAGGTTGTCTTGCAAGGATTGGGAGCATTTTTGGCTCAGTTGAGGCTTAGCCTACACTGAATGCAAGGATCATTGCAAGTCAAGAGGTTGATACTGATATCTTGGAGATGAAGGAGCAGGTTGGTGCTGGCAGGTTGCCCGGATTTCAAACCAGAGATGGAGTGCTGTGGTTCGGAGATAGGCTGTGCGTTCCAAATCAGGCGGACCTGAAAGAGAGTATTCTTCAGGAGGCGCATGCTACTCTTTTGTCGGTACATCCTGCGAGTACTAAGATGTACAAAGATATCAAACAGCATTTCTGGTGGTCAGGTTTGAAGCGGGATGTGGCTGAATTTGTTGCGAAGTGTGAGGTTTGTCAGCAAGTCAAAGCCGAAAATCAGAGACCCGGAGGTCTATTACAGCCGTTACCTATTCCGGAATGGAAGTGGGATAACATCAGTATGGATTTCATCACGGGATTGCCTAAGAGTCCTAAAGGCAATGATGCGATTTGGGTTATAGTCGATCGACTGACCAAGTCCGCTCACTTTTTGGCAATGAAACTCACTGCTTCGATGGACAAGTTGGCTGAGATGTATGTTGGTGAGATTGTCCGACTTCATGGTGTTCCCTCAACTATTGTGTCTGATCGAGATGCGCGGTTTACTTCGCATTTCTGGAGGAGTCTTTAGACAGCTTTGGGTACCAAGACAGATTTCAGCACTGCTTTTCATCTGCAAACCGATGGGCAGACCGAAAGAGTCAATCGTATTCTTGAGGATATGCTTCGGTGTTGTATACTAGACTTTGGAGGCAGTTGGGAAAGGCATTTACCTTTGGTAGAGTTTGCCTACAACAACAGTTTTCAGGCTAGCATCGGGATGGCGCCGTACGAAGCTTTGTATGGTAGGAAGTGCAGGACTCCTGTTTGTTGGTATGAAGTTGGGGAGCGTCAGTTGTTTGGTCCTGAGCTTGTACAGCAAACCTCTGAGAAGATTGTTCTGATCAGGAAAAGGTTGGTGGAAGCTCAGAGCAGGCAGAAAAGCTATGCAGACAATCGGAGAAGGGACCTTGAGTTTGAGGTTGGTGACTTCATCTTTCTAAAGGTATCACCCAGTAAAGGTGTGGTTCGTTTTGGCAAAGGCGGGAAGTTAGCCCCGAGGTTTATAGGCCCGTATAAGATATTGTAAAGGATCGGGAAAACTGCTTACCGGCTTGAATTACCGGAAGAGTTATCTCAGGTGCACAATGTCTTCCATGTGTCTATGTTGAGAGGTTATATTCCAGATCTGAGTCATCACTTGCCTGAAGTGCCGGAAGGTTTGCAGTTGGATCTGAATTACATCGAGACTCCTGTCGAGATTGTTGACCGTAGGGAGAAAGTCTTGAGGAATAAGACGATACCGATGGTCAAGGTAGTCTGGAGAAACCATTTGGTTGAAGAGGCTACTTGGGAATCTGAGGAGAAGATGTTGAAGGATTATCCTGAGCTGTTTGCTTGATTGTATTTTTTTTGTATTCTTTTGTTCTTGTGTTGTGTTGTATTTTGGATTTTCTCGCTCTTTGACTGTAGTTCCGGGGACGGAACTATTCTAAGGAGGGAGTGATGTAATACCCTGATTTTCCAAATATATGAAAGATTATTTATTTTTATATAGG
This sequence comes from Hemerocallis citrina, assembly GCA_017893485.1. Classification (NCBI taxonomy): domain Eukaryota; kingdom Viridiplantae; phylum Streptophyta; class Magnoliopsida; order Asparagales; family Asphodelaceae; genus Hemerocallis; species Hemerocallis citrina. The sequence continues at coordinate 198,529,842 of CM030364.1, forward strand.
GTGCTTGTGTAATATTGTTGGCTATTATTTTCAACATGATGAATAAGAACATTGTTTCTTTTTAAAGTATTTTCCCCAAAGCCCAAATGTTAATTTATTTATTTACTTCTACAAAATAACTATTTTGGCCCAATGGATTTTAAGCCAATGAGATTAATCTTTTATTATTTTTTTTCTACAACTTGTAATGTGTAGCATTTTTTTTTAAAGAGACTTACTATTTTTTTTATGCACAAGTTCTTGTGGGGTGAGTTGTGCATACACGTGCATGTTGCATACACGTGTAGAGCTCACTTTTGGTTGGCCGGTTTTGGGTGGAGTAGTGGATAGAGTTGTGGATAGTTTTGTAGAGTGTGGGTAGTTATTTCAACCCCCCTAGTGCATCCTAACCCTTGATCCATTAACCACCTACCAAATCCTAGCCTTTCATCTCACTCCCCTTGGTGTATAAATACCCCTCTCTTCTATTATCTTTTTTACACTAAAATCATTATTGTAAGAGAAATATTGTGAGAGAGTTGTGTGTACTTTTTCTGTGGAGGCCGAGTAGCATCTCTGGAGTTTCGGTGAGAAGCAAGGAGCAAGAAGGCGTCCACTACATTAAGGAGCGTTGCTGGATTTCGATTTTCTCGTCAAATAAGGTGGGTGTTTCTCAGGACTTCTAATGTAGGAATTATACCATGATTATTATAATTGTTACCATGTTATGAAAAGTAAATTTAACGTAGTAGAAATTGCCTGAGCATGTTGATTATGAAGGACAAATAGTGTAATAACGACTTGTAAATAAGAACAAAAAGGGTCGGTACAGTCGACTGTCACATGAACAAGTCGACTGGTACGAGACAATTATTTTCTTGATGTGATAATAAACATGTATGAAAAACAGACGTAATAGTACGATTGCTAAGTTCATATTCCCCCATGTTACATATGATGGAGGGAAGGTGAACGGATGAAAAGAGCTAGCGATGATTAATAAAACTAAGAACGGCCTGTGCAGTCGACTGATGATGTGAACAGCCGACTGGTGCATTGTTTTAATTATGATTTTTCTGCAATTCCATGGAATGAGATATGTTTTCATTGTGATTGTCTTAGTGTAATTGAGAATCATGTTTTACCTCTGCACGAAAGTTATGAATAAGTGTAAATGCATGTTTAAAGTACTTTCTCAAAGAAAGGAAAATGTTAGTGACTTGAAATTCCATGTTACGATGTTACTGAACAGTAAGAAGTTTATGTTTTCGAAACATGAATATATGTATATTGTGATTTAACATCATGATGCAAGTACATGTAAGAACTGTAAGAAAGATAATCCCTTAATTTGAAATATGAATCTGACCAATCGACTGAATGCGCGTAGCAAGTCGACTGAGCTGAACCTGATAATGTATTGTTAAAAATCCCAGGACAGACGACTGATGGATGAACAGTCGACTGTCACGTGGATATCACTTTGAACATGAAAAGTTGCGGGACAGCCGACTGGCCGTGTGCAGCAGTCGACTCTCCCGAGTATGTATGATGAACTTGCAACGACTGTACGAGTCGACTGGTATTCTTCCAAGTCGACTGTACAGAGTGGACTTGGATATATCAGAGATTCCAGTTTTGATTATTGCTGGAAGTTGTGAACTTTATGATTGATGTCAATGAATGTTTATGGCTGTATGATTATATGAAAAGAATCATAGATATTAGTTGAGAATTTAATGAACATGAAAAGGCTAAGATCATGATAAGAAAGTCTGTGAGACTCTAAAAGGAATTATGAGCTGAAAGTGCTCAATTGGAAATTGTGAATTGTAAATTGAAACAAAAGAGTAGCTAAGTCTCCCCCGGCAATGGAAATGAAATGAGAATTGAAAGACCAAGGTTGGTCATGTATTGAAATGAATGAATAAGTCCGGTCTAGGGAGATGCTAACTCTAGAGCTTTGATTTTTATTCATGATTCTATTAAAATAAGGACTAGTACATAGTGGAGATGTGATGAAAGTAAGAGAGAAACATTGAGTATGAGGGCTATTGGGTAGCGGCGAGAGCGTATCCCAGGAATTCCCATGATGAGTTTGGGTGAGGATACTACTCCAGAGTACCGTCCCAGTGGCGACGCTCGTGGGATGTTTGAAGACTACGGGTGGTGTCATGTCTATGGTGAGAGCTGAATTACCACAGGATGTCTGCATGATGAGTCATGTCAGCGATGGGATTCCCTCCAGAGTGCCTAGACATGAGTTCGTAGGTTGGAAAATGTCTAAGATACTTACCGTAATTACAGTAGTAGATTAAGTCATGGCGAGGGATTGAACCCTACAAAAATGAAGAACGGTTAAGAGGTTTGCCCTCGGACCTATGTAGTATGGGATGCATATAATCCGAACAAGTGCGCATTAGTGTCATGTAAATTAAATAATTGCATTAAGGATTAAGTGCACAATCACGACACGACATCATTAAGAGTTTCCCCTTTGATTTATATTTATATTGTGAACAAGTTTGTGATCTGTTAAGAAATGAGAATCGTTATACTGTTTCTGGCATAGAGAGGATGGCCATGTATAATTATCGTCGGTTGAATAAACTGACGTACCCACAGTTTGTATGCAGGAAATTGCATGTTAAAGAGGAATGGATGCATAAAGATGCTTACTATGTTGTTGTACATTTATGTAAATGTTGTATATTTTTACTTCCGTTGTGCAAATGTAAATGTAATGTAATGTAAACTCTGATGTTAAAAGTGAATAGTTTAAATTTCCTTGTAAAATTGTACTAAAGAAAGTGAAAAGATCCTGTAGAACATCTCGAATTCAGTGTTTTTTGGATTTGGGGCGTTACAAATACAATATTCTCAAATAAATCAGAGTCTGGATAAAACAATATCCTGGGTCACATCACCTAAATACAAATAATATCCAATAAACCAAATACACTTTATTCAATGTTCAAGCAACAACTAATAATAATAATGAAGCAGAAATCTCCAACTTAATACATCCTCTCGCCATTACCATCTGGCAGTTGACCAACCTAATCTGCAATTAGTGAATTTGCAGGAAAAGGAAAAAAGAAGAAAACAAGTACCCGTCAATTACATGGTTGCTACAACAAACAGTTTTGCTTTTAGATTTCGTAGTGTACCATGATGGGGCAGTGTACTCAGGTATCAGTAACAGTAGCAGTAACAGTAACAGTCAGAACCTAGTGGTTCTCTTCTACTCTACACCTTCTTACATAAGAAGTAATGTAAACAGGATCAGAAAATAGTAACAGTAACAATAACAGTAACAGTAACAGTAACAGTAATAGTAACAGTAACAGTATGGAACACTAGTTCCCTTCCAAGTACACGTTTCCATATTTTTCACTACTAGATCTTCCCTTAAGAAACCCCAGCTTGGTTATTTTTATTATGGTCATCAAACATGCATGATGCGTACGAAATAGTGTTAAACTAACATGGTATAATCAGTATTAGGTTCAGGGAAACAAATCAACAATCATAGATGATATACAGTCACATAAACGAGCAAAATAGTGTATGTTCATATTCAGGACAGTACAATACTAAAACAGTGATTTTTGTCGCTACAGAAATGCAAATCAAGATCCGTCAAAGAATCTGAAAAATAGACATCCACACGAATCCAACAAATATAATTAAGTCATATAGTAGTACTTCACAACATTTTAACTCAAAACAGGTTCGAAAACAGAAATCATGTTCAGTCAGAAATCAGGAAAATGAATTCTCAGTCCAAAAAACAACATAAAAACCTCTCAATTAATTTCAGGAAAAATCTGGGGTATTCCCCTATATGTCTAGAATCACAATATAAAGTTTCATAATATTCTAGTAAGAATAGATAAGCCATCAAAAATACGAACGCATCGAGAAAACATAGTTTAACTAATCTGGAAATCTCAGCACTGCTGTACGAAAACTAAGATATCTCGCAACTAGTGAATCAAAATCCAATTCCTCAAAAGGGATATGAAAATAGATAGATTTTAATAACTTTCATATTTCACAAAGAATTTTCATACAGTAGAAGGAATCATAGTGAAAATAGGATTCTTTATCGAATAGCACGCAAAATACAGCACAAGTAGATTTTAGAAACGAGCATGAAACATCATATAAAACTTATCTTTAAAATTCATCAAAAATCTGGGTAATCCCTAATATCATAAAGAAACATTGACCAAAATATTAGTAGAATAGTTCTTGAAAATAGTTTGTTAACAAAATTGACCCAAAACAGAATCTGGAATTGATCGACACCTCAGTACCAAAACAGTCATAACCCAGTCATACGAAATCCAAATCAAGCAAAACTAGTGGGGTTTGAAAATAGACAAAACTATCTAAAATTCATCTTTTATACAGGAATCAAGATACTGGCTGTAGCATGGACGAAAACAGCAATCAAAACAGAACATCCAGAAAATACAGATTTCACACTTCAAAACAAGAACATCATAACTTCAAGAATATTGATCCAAACACATACAAATTTGAAATACAACCTACCAAGCATATAAATATCATCATTTAGGGTTACTAACATGTCCACACCTATTATTTCACATGGGTCTTAATCCAAACACAAATTCATACAAGTACTCACATACAAGGTTCAAAAATCAAGATTTGGGTAATTCCTAGGTTATCACCTATCAAGATTTGTGTCATGAGTCATCTATGGCCAAATTATAACAACAGAGACAAAATCCATCGAGGAAAACACAATCTTTGATTGTCTCTAGACCCCACTACACTATATGTAAACTTTTTGACTTGTATCAAACTAATGAATTGTAGTACAAGTTACTTGCCTTAGTTAGGGAATGAAACACGATGCAAATAGTCCTAAAAGCAAAACTCACGAATGAAATCCGCTCTAAACGCGAATCCAAGCAACTACGAACACAAACTCCACCCACGAACGATCTCCTTAGAGCAACGATCAAAGTGGCGAATACCCACTTTGAGAATCCACAAAGAGAGATTGATGAGAGTATTGATGGTGATGGTGGTGATGGTGGGTGCCGGCTATCAATGGGGTGGATGGGGTGTTCGGGTATGATGGTGTAGGATGGTGGCTAGAGGTGGGGTTGTAGATGTAGGCTGGAGTAGGAGGATGTGGTGGTCGGTTTAGGAAGGGGCTGTCGGTTTGGGGGGCTATGCAGGCCGGGAGCACCACACAAAGAGGGAGGCCGAAAATTAGGAGGAGAGGGAGAGAGATTAGGTTTAGGGTTAGGGTTTTAGAATTAGGGATTATATATATAGGGGATTAATGTGGGTTAATGGGTTGTGGGTATTAGTATGTAGTATTAGGTATACAAATGGGTAAAGGGTATTGGGTAAATAACAAATGGAAATACAATTTAGAGTGAAATCTATGGCTCTAGAAAAATCTAATTAGGATTCAAAAATCGTAGGTTTGGAAAATCACCACCAAAATACCATCACAACATCATGGAAAAATAAAACGAGGACAATGAGACCAAAAATGAAGAAAAGAATCAAAATGATGAAAACGAACAAAAGAGACGATCAAACGACACAAGGAGCTCAAAATGAAATAAAATGAATATATATTGAAAACAAATCCAATATACGGTTCAGAAAAATACAAGAGAGATAAAAATACACAAAATAAAAAATACACACCAAAATACATAAAATGAAAAACAGGGATTACATCATCGCCCCTGGTCGCCAGCGCCGCCACCGCTGGCCTTGCCACTGCTGTGGTTGTTACCGTTCTTTGTGCTGTTGCTGCTTTTCACTTTGTTGTTGTGTTGATTATTGCACGTACATTGAACGTGCTATTTGGGATTGTGCTAGTTCGTGAGTTCGTTACTTCGGGATCCTTATCCCATTATTCTTGGTATTCAAATTCACCATTTATAAGGCAAGTCACCGTCCTCTTGAATTGTTAATTGTATCAAATTCAAGTTTTACTGAAACTCTTGCAAGTAGATACTTTGTTCATCGTATTATACATTGTTTATCTCTTTCGTTGGGTTTATTGAGGGTTTACATGAGCTAACCCCAATACTCTTGACATCGTGTCAATTTGACTCCAAAAATATTGAATCTTGCATACATCATATAGTGTGGACAATAGAGTTACACATACAGTCACGACACAAATAAATTATTGTAGAGACAATTACTTGGTTGTATGTTGTTTGATCGTTTGATGGTTGATTGAATGATAGATTTGTATATGTGGGTGTTATAATTTTATTTATCATGTTATTGCACCCATCATGTTGATTATACAATTTATTGACTAAGGAATCGATACCCATCATGTTTAATTAATTTATTTTCATGAAAAATATCCTAAAAACTGTATCTTGCTTGTTGCCTGGAATTTGTTTGCTGTTTTTGATCCAGTAAACGATCTTAAATTTAATTACTTTCCGAACAAGAGTTGTAGCCTCATCTTTCTATTTCCCAGAACATCATGAATTTTTGAATTCCAAATTTTGTAGCAAAAGTTATGCCCGTTTTACTACAGCTGTATTTCTACTTTCAGATTTTCAGATTCTTATATCTTCCATGTTTAAACAGTAAAAAGGCTGATCAAATGATAAAATTTCGCTCTAAAAATTTCCAGATTATTAATTTATATGTTTGGGAACCTAATAAGTATTTTTAATGAATTTAATAATGAGTTTTGCTGATTCTAAAATTAAAATAACATGATGTAGAAATTCTGCTTGAGCATGAAATCTGTAAAGAGCACTATGATTGACCTAGCTACTGTTGTTGGAATTTGAACTTTAAATATGCGTTGGAACCTTGTGGAAGTCTAGTTTCCAGAATTTCTGACGGATTCAACTTTCGGTTTATGAGTCAGTGGGAAACTGCACTTTTGTACAGACTACTCTTGCTGTCCAGAATTTCACTTTTCAGATTTTAATAAATTAATCATCCTATATCATTACACCGCATGAATTAATGTATGTATGTTGTATTGCTTAATTCCAATGAGTTATTGTCACTATTCTAACCGTCCTATCCTAGGGATGGCGAACGGGTCGAGTGGGCCGGGCTGGGCCCAACCCGTACGGGTTGGCACGTATAGTGGGCGGGCTCGGGCCTGTTTGCCCACTTATCCGGGCCGGGCCTGGCCGGTCTCAAACTTGGTTTGGGTGGCCCGCCCAACCCATGAACCCTTTAGGGTTCAACCCGCGGGTTGGCCCATTTATATAGGGTTAGATATATATATATTTTTTTGTAGCTTAAAATAATAATAATAATAATAATAATAAGTAAGTAATAATACTAATGAACATTAAAAATCGTAATAATAATAATAAGATTGAAAGAGTGAAATTGGCAACAAATTTTGAAATATTATTCATATGAATTTAAGTTATACAATTTTCACAATTTCTAATGAAATGAAGAATTCAATTCAGAAATAAGTTTTATACAATAATATATTTCTTATATACAATTTTAGTTGACTACAATTTTTATAATTTAACATAACAAGCAAAGCTATTGTTGTTGTTGTTGTTGTTGTTCTTCCGGCGAGTTGCTCCCACTTGTGGACGTTGATAGTGCTTTCCCTTGTGTCCTATCTTTAGCCTTCAGCCAGTCTTCTATGCAAATGAGCATCTCTAATGTGTCGGGCTTTATGCGATTCCTGTAATCAGTTAGAACCCTGCCACTTGAAGAAAATACACTCTCAGAAGCAACTGTAGAGACCGCAGGAGTTAGTAAATCTTTAGCCATACTTGACAGAATACTAAAAGTGTGTTCATGGTCTTTCCACCATTGTAAAATATCTAGTGGAGAACTAGAAGGCTCAGAATCTTGTTGGTTATACCAATTTCATTCATTTGGTTGATTAGTTCTAGGTTTTTTTGATTGAATTTGTTCAAGTAAATTAAATGTTCTATCACCAAATCTACTTTTACCCTTACCTTTAGAAGTACCAGAAGAAGAACTAACTACAGAAGTTGAACTACTAGAAGCAAAACGTCTATCATAATAATCATACAAGTTATTTAACGTAGATTCAAACTGAACTAAAAAAATAGCGCAGTCTTCTACTAATTCTACATTTTCTCCATGTAATGCAAAAAATATTTCAATTAAACTCTTTGTACCTTCTAATTTGATACGAGGATCCATAACGGTAGCAACACAAATCAACATAGGAGGAGGAAAATAATACTTCAAAATTTTTTTAAATGCAGGTTTTACAATCTCACCAACAAAAGTATCATTTAACATTTTGTTAAATGTTTTCATCGTGCTAACTAATTCAATAAAAATGCTACTAGAAGTAGATTCATATGTTTTTGAAAATTTTAAAGTTGCGGTTTTAAAAGGTTCTAAAAATTTCAACAAAGATTCGGCAAAAAACCAATCGGGGGGAGTCATTTCAAAATTGTACATATTTTTTGCGATACAAAAATCATTTACAACTGCTTTATATTCGGTAACAACATTTAGTAAATCAAAAGTAGAATTCCATCGGTGTCTAACATCCTTTGGAAATCTTCTAAAAGGAACATTTCTAACCCTACACCAAGCTTTCCATTCTTGTAAAATGCTTGGACTTAATGCAATGAAATATACACAATTTCTAATTTTAACTATATATGGATCGGCTATTTTTAATGCATCTTGAACACATAAATTTATAATATGACATGCACATCTAACATGAAAAATATTGTCAAATGGAGGATTTAATACGGATTTTAAAGTAGTAATTGATACATTGTTGTTAGATGCATTATCAAAACTAATACACATAATTTTATCGCGAATATGGAAAACATCACAAATTTCTATAATACGATTTGATATTTCAGTGCCACTATGGGGATACGACAACGCCGCAAGTGACATAATTCTTTTTTGAAGAATCCAATCATTGTCGATCCAATGACAGGTTATTCCCATCATTGGAATATTGTTGACACCCGTCCAACAATCCAAAGTTAAACTAACCCTACAAGTTAAACTCCATAAAATTGCAATCAAAGCGTCCTTCATTTCGATGTATATTTGAAAACAATCCGATTTACAAGTATTTCTCGGAATTCTTCTAAAATGAGGGTTTAAGGCTGTTTGATTAAAATTTTCCAAGTCCCTACTCTCGGTATGGGAAAATGGTAACTCTTCCTTAATGACTAATCGGACCATTTCCCGACGAACAAGATCGGGACCATAAGGATGGCTATCAACTAGACCGGTCCTAGGGTTGATTTTTTGTTGGCCTTGTAGTTCAGCAAGAAGGTATTTATGGTTACGTTGGATGTGCCTACTAATTGTACCGGTGCCGTCACCCCTGTTGAATTTGTATGTTTTACCATATGTTTTACAAACTTTCAAACCTATACCCGAAGTATGTTCGTCCGGAATATAATCGTAAAACTTTTGCCAATCACTAGTTTCTCCTCTACTTTTCCTATTACTACGGGGTTGTGTGGTTTCAGTTGGTTGTTGTTGTTCTTCTTCTTCTTCCAATTGTATGTCACCTACAACCTTGTCCTGTGTACCCCATTGTTGGGTAGGAGGATCATGGTATTCTTGGGCGGGCTCACTAGTTGGAACAATTGGTGGCCTACGGGAAGAGGAGAAAGAATCTTGTCCGTTACGACCGCTACCACGTGATCTAGACATAATGTAGTAATGTGCTAAAGTATGTAAAAAAAAATTATACAATGTAGGAACGGTGAATTATAAAAAAAAATCTAAAACACAAGAGGGTTGAGATAAAGAAGATCAAAAAACCAACAATAATTTAGACTACAACGCAAAAAAAATATAATGAGAGAGGTATGAAATTTTGATACCGTTCACCGTGGAATACGTGTATGTAAAAAAAACCGTAAAAATAAGAATAGAATAGAACTAGAAAGAAGCGCTTTGCTGATTCCGCAATTGAAGAATTGAGGAGAGCTTGAAGTAGATTTGACGAGGGTTGAAGAGAGTTGAAGACGTTGAAGACGTTGAATTTTGATTTCGATACGACTGAAATTTGATCGTGTATATGCCTCGTGGTAGACTTGTTTGATGAATATGACAATTATTGAAAAATTCTTTAGAAATGATGTATAATAGTAGAGAGAGTAAGAGAGTAAGGTGTGATTTTTTAGGAGATTTTTGGGGGTATTTATAGGCTCAAAATGTGGGAAAAAACAAAAAAAAACAAAAAAAGCCAAAAAAACGGCTAAAGAGCCGTTACCAACGACTCTGTTTTGGCAGCCAACGGACCGTTCGACCCGCGGGTCAACGGTCGACCCGTAACGGGTCGAACGTTCGACCCGTACGGGTCCAACGGGTCGTAACCCGCGGTCGACCCGCGGGTTGGCGGGTTGAATTCGCGTTATTAACGGGTTCGCGGGCCGGGTTTCGCGGGTTGAATTCTTGTTATTTGCGACCGGGGTCGACCCGGTACTGTTCACCGGGTTCGACCCGAACCAGCCAACGTCTTAAATGGATCGGGTTCGCGGGCCGGGTTGCAGGTGGGTCACCGGTTGACCCGGCCCAGTTGCCATCCCTATCCTATCCATGTTACCATCCTATTATCCCCTATTGATACTATCGTTCACCGAAATGTCCATGCTTGCATAATGTATTGTTGCATTGATAAATAATTAATAAGTCGGGGTTTAAAGGGTGATTTAAGTAGTGAACAAAGTAGAGACTGTACTTGGAGGAGGGGCCCGTGTTTCCCTGATTACCGTCCCGGCTACCGTTTTATCATGTGGTTGTGGATTATGGCCGTAATCCCAATCTATCGTGTACCGTATCGTACACTGAAAGGTGAATAGTGTTTACAGTTTCCAAGTACATGATCTACCGAGTGAACCACTTGAGTCTAAACAAAACTGATTGTATGCATCGAACCTGTAGTATGGGATGCAGTAGTACATGCATTAGTTGGGATTAAAATGATTAATAGACATAGGGATTGACACATCACCGACATTGCATATTGTTCATCATTGTTCCTATTTGTATTCAATATTGTCTAAGTGTTATTGATATTAACCGTTGAATTCTGTTACCGAATATTGAATCATTGTTACACCATTGCATTGATTACCATGTTATTGATTATTACTATCGTGCCATGTTACTGATTCCTAATGATTCATTGATTCATTGTTATACCGTTACTCCATTGTTCCCTGCTTTCTCTACTTGCTGTCCAAGACTTACTCTAAGGACAATTTTTTTCCTCTTTTTAGATGAAGTGTATACAAGTAATGAAGGAGAATTGCCTGCTGGAATTGGAGAACAAACATTCTGAAGACTACTGGTTTCTAATTTCTTATTGCTTTAATAAAGTTAATGTATTGAGACTTGTTATTATTTTGGATTGGATTATTATTGTTTTGGGCTTATGTCTCGAATGTTGCTTATTGTTTCCAGACGTTGGATTATTATTATTGTATTTGGATACTTTTATTGCTTCATTCCAAGTATTATTGTTCATGAGATTATTATTATTGCCTACGCATTTGTTCTGTATTGATTATATTGTTGAGTTAATCGAATAAACAGCTTATGGGTGATGTTAGTCATTCGCTGGGCCAATGTATGCCATGACCTGAAGTCTAATGCATAGTACACAGTGTACATAAAACAGATACACTTAGTCTAATGTCAGCAAGACTTTGGACACGCATGCATCCCATACTACATATGCTCCAAATCAAGCCATCTTCTCCAGTTCCAGGTTTTGAACCCTCGCCATGCAATGCATTCTACTGTTGTACTCAACCTGTTCCTAATAAATACAACATGGCTGGTGAATCCAACAGTTATTACTGCTAAACACAGTGGTGTCCCCATTTGCCACTAGTGCCCCAATCCGGTTTGGATCACACCAAATGCCGTGAAGATCTTACAAATACACAACCGCATATCTTGGCGTCGAAGATCCATGGGACAGCAGCCCCATGGTCCGTTCGTGTCCACTTAACATAAGAACATGACGTCCTTGAGGGTCTAATTCCCCTATCCAACAGGAACTCTCCCGTTCTTACCACGACACTTCAGGAATTAACAGAGCAATATATGGGTCCCATATCCTGTTGACAAGAAGAGATAACCTTGGTTATCACTGCCTAGTGCTGGCCCATCGAACAAGTCGAATTATAGGGAATCACCCCTAACATCAACTCGGTCTTTAAGAGGAAAGTAAAGAAACTTTATTAAATAACTGTTTACTGAAAATACGTTTGTCACCCAAAATCATGCACGATGTTTTATCAAACAATTGATCCTTGACTGGTCTGTCAAATTAATAATCCGGCGAGTCGATACTCATCGGCTGCCATACCCCTGTTAGTCCTCGACCATATCCCCGGCCCGTGACCCTAGGGAAGCCTTATACCCGGCAATAGAGGTAAACATACATAAACATCAACACCTGACTTATTGACATACCTAGGGTACTAATACACCGATCATAAAATAGTTTCAGTAATACCTAGGTTAGAAATGGCTCTGACCTGGTCAATTAACTCAAACACTGGAGACCCGATCTCCATCGTTCGCCACCACATCTGACTTGGATCGCATCCAGTATCCCGGTCTGAGATCAATTACCCATTGGGTAAGAGTTCGTCGGTACATGAGGGATGACTATCCAGTTCTCGAGGCGGAAGAATTCAATTACAATACTTGCCGACTGGATTGATAGTCCTAGGGTATCACCAACCCTAGACTAGCTCCAAGCTATACTAGCTACGTGCACCACAATACAACAAATCTACCATATACCTATTCTCCTAAACTTACTCATGTGTCCACCATGAGTACTAAGCACAAGAATCTTATCTAAGTTCCAAATGAAGTGCTTAATAGGGATAATTATTCAACATCTTAAAACTCAAATCAACTCATAGTCATAATCCTGTAGCATGTGGAAAATTTCATATCAATTCATCTATTAACCCAAATTTGATGATTCCATATCCTATAGCAAAGTATAATCCTCTACTTCACACTTGTGGTTGACAACGATCCCAAATTATACCAACTAAAGTGAGAAAACCCCTTAGCAATCTACAAATAATAAGCAGTTCAAAGAAATGCAGTTGCTGCACCTTGAAAAATTTACAACTTTCAAAATACAACTTGGAATTGCATGATCTTACCCATTCTGGAAATCTAAGACTCTATACTACATGTCTCGAGTTAACCATTTCTTCAGATTCAACCATCTAGATGCTATAAAATTCCTATATGTTCTCAGCTGTACACTTCTTTAATGCATTTGCTGCATTTTGCTAATAACATAAAAACTCGCTCACTTATCGGAATTACGAGATCTTGGATTCTCTAAAAAGCTGGGAGTTTCTACTACATCCTTACTAGTTGATCACATCCTCAAATTCATTCATTAAAACACTGGAAAATTCTTATTACTCATCAGGTGTACACAAGAAATGAGTTACTTTACAAAAACAAAGTCTTTTTATTAGGACTGGTTTTGTCCCAAACCTACAAAAATCATATCTTTCAAACCACAAACTGAAATTGCATGATTCAAGATGTTTCGGAAAGCTAAGACTCTGTAATACAAACCTCTAGATGATCATTCTTCCAGATTCTTAACATACAAATCCAGAATTCCACAAACTCGCTGACTAGTTAAAATCTGAACTGAATTGAACATGGTCTATTAAAAATTCAATATCAATTTAACCATAAGGCCAATACGTGTAAAAATTTGGATTCAGTAATTAGATATATACATGTCTAACATTTCCAAAAATTGCATTCTGATTCAAAATATACAGAGAGTTATAGCCTTCTGAATATAGTAGAGAAACATTCATGTTTTCAGTGTATAAATACTCTGGTTACAAACTAATTTTCAAACCCTATCAAATGTTGTCCAAATTTTCTAAAACTTTAGATACAAGATCTAGTTACATAATAGATGCTAAAATAAAACTTTCGCTACAATATCATATATCGTAAATTAGTTATGATTTATAAAATTTCATCTTTGAAACAAAGTAGAACCAGTTTCTTAGTTCTGGAACATTGACAAACAACATTTTTTAAATATAGCAAATAAATTCAGAAACATCTAAAATTTGGAACTAAAGTTATTAACACATCCAAATACCTCCAGTAAAAATTTCAGCTCAAAATACCTTACCAATATCATAATATGAATTCCCAAACTTCACTTCATAATAAGGAAAACACAGTTTTCTTCACTACTCTCTGTTCCGAAAATAATAATTTTGTTGAGCTACTCAATAAACCTAGAAAAATATGAATTTTTTATTCCAGTATGCTCTAAACTCATCCTAGAACATGCCATCAAAATTTTATGTCCAGATTCTAAGTGATTTGCTTGGTAGAAATTCCTAAGTCACAATATCACATATGTGTGTTTTACATGAAACATTGTATGAACTATGTTAACATACAAGTTCTATTTTTACATAACATATCAATACTCAAGCATGGTATTCATAGTACTCTTATCTACTCCTACATACAAATTCATACACAAAAAATTACTAATTTAGAGTTGAGAACACCCACATTGAGAATGTGAACAACAAGCTTCAATCTTCAGGTCTTCTCTTCTCCTTGCTTGCTTCTTCTTCACCTCCAAGAGATTCCAAGAATGAACCTACAACAATTTCAATAATCTCTCCTTCTCACACTATTAATCTCTTTCTCTTATTTTTTTTAACCATGAAGAAAGAATGAAGGGAAAGTGAAGAAGAAGATGAAAATTCAAAAAATGGAAAATGAGGAGATAGGTGGGGGGGGGGCTTATTTCTGGAATTTGGAATAGGGTGAGGGTTGAGATGGAGGGTGGAGATGAGGTGGGGGAGAATTGGATGGTTGGATGGAAGCCAACACAAAAAACAACTAGAAACTTCTTGCATGTTCTCAATCTTGCATGAACTTATCACATGGTTAATTCTCATCCCTTGGATCTCATCAATCTCAACCTATGATCATCATGATGGCTAGGGTTTCCTAACCCTAGGTTAGGTCAAGTAACCCTATTCTAGGTTAATCAACCCTAACCCTATAGTAAAACAATGTATGGTTAATTACTGTAAAGATTCCTGAATAGCTTATGGATGATGAAAATCATTCGCTGGGCTTTTGTCGCGTATCCGTATTCTGTATTCTTTTTGGGAAGCAGGGCGTGACAAGATTTCCAGTGGAATCAGAGCCCAGGTTTGGCTAATGTATTAGTTGCCTAATATATTAGACAAGCTTGGCTCGAACTGGGATCTGCTTAATATTTCACCAACCATGCATGCATAAATGAATCATAGTCAACATTGATCTGGATACTAGTCTTATTCCTTTCATTTTGATCCATTCTTATTCAATCCCTTGATTTCTTGATTCTTCTGTCTTTTTCAGTTGTCTTCCTTTGTTGATTTCTTATTGGATATGAATTCATTCTTTCGTATCTATATTCCTTGATTCTGGTGTCATCTATTCTCCTCTTCCCGCTTGGTTCTTAGGTCGGCATCGCTGGATGCCATTGGCAGAGTCTTCCCGATCAGAGTAGCGTAGTGGAAGCGTTGTGGGCCCATAACCCATAGGTCCTAGTATCCTCTTATTTCTTCTCATCCTTTGTATTGTTTGCTTATTTCCATCTCTTGTACTCGTCTTCATCTGCTGACTCATTGCTTGGTTCATGTTTTCCTTGTCCATCCATTTTTCGATTCCAGCTCTATCTATTTATTCATCTCTTTGCCTTGTTATTTTGCAAGTCTTGTGTTGTTTCTTCTTCATTTTTGATGTCGGTTTCTTCTTTCTTGCACTCTATCTTGCCAGCATGCACTCTATCATTATTTGATTCAATTCTTCCCTGTCCTTTTTCTATTTGATTTCAGTTCTACCTACTCCCTATCTTGCTTTGTTATCTTGTGTTGATTCTTTTCTTTTCACACTGTTTATTTTCTTTCTTGCATTCCATTTGAACTCATTGTTATCCATCTCTTTCTTTTCTGGCGTTGCCACTGCTTTGTTCCTTCCCTATTAGCCTCTGCTTTGTTACCCTTCCCCAGTTTGTTTTTGCCCTATCCTATGTACCGCCTAAGCAAATTTCCAGGACGAAATTTTATTGTAAGGTGGATAGGATTTGGAACCCCTGTTTCCCCAAAAATGTATTTTCTGTGTATTTTCGGTATTTAAAATTTTTGTAAATTAGTTTTCTGCTTTCAATTTTTTTTTGTTAAAATGTATTATCGGGTTTTCTATGAAAATCCACTTTTGATCAATAATTTTAACTCTAACTATTTTTCTATGATTTTTGTATGGTAAGACAAGTCTTATTATTGTTATTATTACTTTTTACTACTACTGTTATTATTAGTACTATTATTGTTTTATCACATCTCTTATTATTATTATTGTTCCTCTATTATTATTATTGATTATTGTTATTGTTTTATTATTATTATTGGTATTTTTATAAAATCCTAAATTGTATATTTTAATTGTTACTTTATTCTAAAAGCCTATAATTTTCTTAATGGATTTTTAAACCCTATTTTCCCTACTGAATTTTATTAAACCCTATATTCTGTTTAATTATATTCAACCCATTAACCCTATTTTAAATACCCAAACCGATTTACTTTTTACCTAAACCCAAATTACCCACCTAACTATACCCGTTAAGCACCCCATTATCCTAATACCCTGTTTTAAAACCCATTACCCTCACATAAGCCCAACTCGCAACCCACATATACACCCGATACCCGTTAACCCCTCCTACTCCTATTCACCCGTCTACTGTCTTATAACCTAACCCTAAAACTCACTCATATATATAACCCATCTTCTGCTTCGTCTTCTCCCCCAGCCGTTCGTCTTCCTCTCCCCCGATCCCCTGCCCTAGTCACCCCTCTCCCTACAACCTCTCTCCCGTGTGCAACCTCTAAGCCTTTTCCACCTCCTGCCCTTCCCTGTTGCCTACGGCGCTGCAGTACCGACAGCCATCTTCCTCACGTCACACTCTCTTCTGTTCCTCTCTCATCTCCACCCATCCGCCCTATCTCCCGACCTTTTCCTCGCCCTGGCCTCCACCTCATCGTCTCCCCGTGCTTCTCCCCCTGAGCGGCGCCAATAGCCAGTCGCCGACCTATCTCTGCCGCCACCTCCTCGACTGCAGCGATCCCGTAGCAGCCCTCCTGGCTCTTCTCAGCCACAGCCCCGCAGCACCAGGCCCAGTCACGAGGCCATGTCGCGACTCCACAGACAACGGTAGCAACTTTCCCCAGTGCTACCCTGTGCGTCGTCTCCCTTCCGTCGTAGCCACCTATGGCAGTCCCCTTACCGTCCACCATCGCCATGTCCCATGGCCAGCCCTCCGCTGCCATCCGCCATCTTGCTGCCAGTCTCGCCGTCCCGCTGCCCGCCGTCTGCTGCCAAGCCAGTGGGTGTGCCATTGATGGGTTGACCTTGATCTTAATGGTTTGAATATGGACCGTCTGTTTGATCTTGATCATCATTGCGATGATGATCATCATGTTCCCCTTAGTTGATTGATTGATTCCTAGCCATCCGTTGATTTGATCTTGATCATCACCATCGGGGTGATCTTGGCCGCCCGTTGGATTTTGATCATCCGATCATATTCTAGTCATCTGATTTCTTCTTGATCATCACGATCATGATGATCATCAATTTTTTTAATCGCAGCCGTTCGATCGATCGATCTTGATCTTCATTATTATTTGCACCATCAAGAGATCTGACCGTCCGATCTGATCCGATCATCTTGATCTTGATCTTCGATCTCAACTGTCTGATTGTGTTCGTGATCTCGATCGTCTTCATCTTGTTCATTGTTCGTGTGATCGCGATTGGTTCGTGATCCGTTCGTATTGTTTGTGTTCGTGCCCCAGGATCCGTTCCCGTTATTCTTGCTTGGAGTCATTTTCGTCTTCGGTTAGGGCAAGTAACTTGTACTCAAATTCCTTTGTATGATACAAGTCAAAAATACCATTTGTAGTGAAGTTGGGTTCTAGAGACAGTTCGTGTGTGATGTATGATTGATGAGTATTGTCTCTATAGTGATTTTGACAATAGTTGCCTTACGACACAAAATTTGACATGAAACAACCTAGGAGTGACAGTTTCTTGATGTGATGTATATGTGAAACAATTATGAGAACTTGTGTGCTTGTGAGATCCATGTGATATACGTGTTGTGGACATGTTGTATACCGTATTTCATGTTGTTTGGACACTTGGTTGACTCGATTTCATGTTGATTTTGTTTGGATCAAGTTTCGTTGGATCTATGTTGATTTTGGTTTTTAAGAAAATTCTGCATTTTGCAGATAATCTGTCTTGATCAGTAATTTAGACCATATTAAGGTCAGTACCATAATTTCAGTATAAAACATGATTTGTAGAGAAATTCGTCTGCTTTCCAACCCCTCTGACCTTGGTCGATTTCGTTTTCTGATGTGTGAGATATGATAGTTTTACTACAGAGGTGTAGATCAATTCCAGATTTCGTTTCTTAATGATTTTGATGAATAAACTATTTTGATTCTTGTGTTAACTATATTATTTTGATTTGAAACTTTGGTCGATATTTCTTTATCTATTTAAGGTTACCCAGAATTTTGGTGGATTTTATTGATAATTTTGTGTGCCGTTTCATGCTTGTTTATAAAAGCTATACTTGTTGGATTTTGTTCGTTGTTCTGTAAAGATTTATATTTTCACCCTGATTCCTTTTACTGTATGAAAAATGTTTGTGAAATATGAATATTATCATATTTTGTCTATTTTCATCTCCCTTTGGCGGATTTAGATTTCGTTTAACTGTTTGCGAGATATTACAGTTTTCGTACAGCAGTGTTGGGAATTCCAAATTTGCCAAACTACCGTTTCTTAATGTTTTCCGAATTTTGATGGCTAAACTAAACTTGCTGGAAAATTATGAAACTTTATATTCTAATACTAGACATATAGGGGATTACCTCAGATTTTTCCTAGATTTATTTGTGGTGTTTTGATGCTGTTTTCCTGACTTTGAATTCGTTTTACTGATTTCTGTCTGAACGTATTTTCTAGATTCAAATCAGTTTTGAGACTGGATTTTGTGAAATACTATATGACTTATATGTATTCGCTGGAGTCGTGTGGAAGTCTATTCTCCAGATTCTTCGACGAATTTAGATTTGGATTTCTGTAGTAATGGGAATCACTATTTTAGTACTGTACTGTCATGCTGTCCTGAATATGAACATACACTGTTTTGCTCATTTATGTGACTATCTATCATCTATGCGTGCCGATTTGTTACCCTAGACCTGATACTGATTATACTATGTTAGTTGACACTTTTTCATGCTTATACAAGACTGTTTGAGAATAATAATAAATAATCCAGCCGCGGTTTTAATGGAAAAGATCTAGTAGTGGATAGTGCAGAAACGTATACTCGGAAGGAGACTTGTGTTTCCTGTATGACATGTTACCGATCAAGTTATCGATCAAGTTAATTTCTGTTACCGATCAAGTTTACCGATCAAGTTTACCAATCAAGTTACCGATCAAGTTAATTTTTGTTACCGATTAAGTTACCGATCAAGTTTACCGATCAAGTTTACCGATCAAGGTATCGATCAAGTTAATTTCTATTACCGATCAAGTTAATTTATGTTACCGATCATGTTTACCGATCAAGTTACCGATCAAGTTTACCTACTAAGTTCTGTGATTCTGTGATTTTCCGAGTACAATGCCCTGTAGGGTTCCTTATGAAATCTACAGTAAAACTGTTTGTTGTAGCAACCATGTGTTATAATATGGGGTGCAAGAAGTGCTACCTAGATAGTAATCACTATAAGACTTGATACATAATCATTAAACATGATGCTTGAACATGATACATGCCTGCTTGACACTTGACTACATGATACATGAGACTTATTTACATGAGACTTGATACATGACACTTGATACATGATTACACGATACTTGCCACTTGATGTTTGTTTACATGATACTTGTTACTTGACGTTTGTTATATATTACTTGTACTTGTTCACCTTACCATGCGCCGGAAGTAGTGACAATAAATAACAATAGCAGGCTCACTGAGTCTGGTAATTGGAATGAGTACAATCTAAATCCCTCAACGAGGATCCATTGGAGGGCAAGTCTGGTGCCAGCAGCCGCGGTAATTCCAGCTCCAATAGCGTATATTTAAGTTGTTGCAGTTAAAAAGCTCGTAGTTGGACCTTGGGCAGGGCCGGCCGGTCCGTCCTCTGGGTGTGCACCGGTCGTCTCTCCCTTCTGCCGGCGATGCGCTCCTGGCCTTAACTGGTCGGGTCGTGCCTCCGGAGCCATTACTTTGAAGAAATTAGAGTGCTCAAAGCAAGCCCACGCTCTATATACATTAGCATGGGATAACATCACAGGATTTCGGTCCTATTGTGTCGGCCTTCGGGATCGGAGTAATGATTAAGAGGGACAGTCGGGGGCATTCGTATTTCATAGTCAGAGGTGAAATTCCTGGATTTATGAAAGACGAACAACTGCGAAAGCATTTGCCAAAGATGTTTTCATTAATCAAGAACGAAAGTTGGGGGCTCGAAGACGATCAGATACTGTCCTAGTCTCAACCATAAACGATGCCGACCAGGGATCGGCGGATGTTGCTCTTTTGACAACATGCTTATTCCATGCTATTAGTTAGTTTTCCCTATGTACTTGTATCCTGCATTACAAGCGGCCCGTAACTTGCAATTGACGGGTACCATGTTTTCTCTTTTTTCTCTTCCTGCAATTTATTAAATTGCAGATTTTGAAGATCAGCTGCCAGATGGAATAGGCGAGATTAGATATTAGTTGCTGGAGCTCTTACTACATTTATTTATTTTCCTGTTATTCATAAATAATTGTATCTTGTACTTGGATTTATTTGTATTTGGGCAATGTGATCCAGGATATTTTTTATTCAAATCATGACTATTTGAGATTAATATATTTTATTTCAAGTATTCTTGTTGGTATATTGGTTCATATATGCATGATTGGTTGATTCTCTTGCTTCCGACTCTGATTATTTTGTGAGATGTTGTAAAGATTCCTGAACAGCTTATGGATGATGAAAATCATTCACTGGGCTTTTGTCGCGTATCCGTATTCCGTATTCTTTTTGGAAAGCGGGACGTAATAATTACAATTCAAATTCAAATTCATATGTATATCGATAGCAAAATATATTTGAATATTTATAGAATATATACGGACATACTCACATTCGAAACAATTATAGATCGTATATCATATACAATCCAATATGATCTAATCTATATATATAGATATTTATCTATATATTTAAAAATAAGATAATTTGAATTTATAAAATATACATTTATAAAAAAAATTATTATTTTACCGAAGATTGTCTTGTTAAAACAATCGGGATAAAACCACAATTTAATTGAGAAAATATCTCGAATCTTATTTATCGGGTTCAGAATAACTATACATGAAATTTCTCAATTAAAACTAATTATTTATTAGAAAAATACATAATTGGGTGCACTTCTAAATTGTGCACGGATTACAATGCAAAATGGCTATATACTATTTTACGGGGTGTTACACCACATGTTTGCATGAATACATGATTACATGATTCATGAGTCTTTTTATCTGTTTCGGTTTATCTGTTTATCAGTTTATATGATGCCTGAGTACACAACCCTATAGAATCCACTGCTAAATCTAAACGTAACTTGCTTTTATGTAGCAACCATGTGGTATGGGACGCATGAGTGATGCATTAGATAAGATAAATAAAAGACTTAAGAATAATATGTTTCACCTGCATATTCTTGTCACCTATTTCACATGTTTATTTGATATCAATTACAAGTTTACATGTTTATCTATTACCTAATCCTGTTATCTGATCCTGTTTACTTGCTTACCAGTTTATTTGACCCTATTTACCTGTTACACTCCTTTCATGCTATGTTCTGTGCACTTGATTCTTGTTTTCGCTCTGTATTCTTATTTACCTTATTTCTGTACCTTTTCTTCTTGTAATACTTGCGGCCCGTAACTTGCACTAACAGGCAGATTGTTTTCCTACTTCTCTGTTTCTTTCGAATTGATAAATATACAGGTTTGGTGACCAGTTACATGCAGGAGTAAGCGATCAAGTGTTCTAAGCCTTTTAGACTGGGATCTTTTGTTCCTTAGTTTATTTCTGCATCGAGTTTATCAGTTTCTTTTGTTGCTACTTGATACTTTGTAATTGGGTATGTTTGACCTGGAGTTTTATTGTTTCTCCAGATTTTATTTTATTTGAGAATTTTGTATTTGATTTCAAGTAATTCTTGTGATTATGAGGTTTGATTCATGCATGCATGGTTGTATCTTTCTGTTTACTGTTGAGTTGATCCTTACAGCTTACGAACGATGAAAATCATTCGCTGGGCTTGTTACGTAGTCGTATTCTGCATTCTTTTGGGAAGTAGGGCATGACATCAACGAAGGTGAAATGTAGAACCGGAGTTGAGATATCTTCTCAATTAAGTTGTATATTTAGTCTTAACTGTGATTGAGTTAGGACGTATAATATTGAATTATTATTTTGAATGATGATAGTACGATTTCATGTGCGTTATTACAAATTGTATGTACAAATTGTATTGTCATTATATATGTGTATTTCAAATTTCTATTTGATTGAAATAGTGTGTGAGATTATTGTGATTTAGATCATCTAACTAAACTCAATATGACTCACCTAGACCTAAAAACTAGACCCAAATGAACTCAATTGATCCTAGCTTGACTTGGACATTTGTACAAAAAAAAAATTGAAGCACCCTAAGAGAGAGAGAGAGAGAGAGAGAGAGAGGGGGGGGGGGGGGGTTTGAATTTTTTGGGAGGGAAAAACAAAAATTGGATTTTTTTAAATTAGGGTTTCTTGGATGATGCAAGATACCACTTGAGTATGCATGAGTTCCCAAGCATCTTACCCATTCTTGCACTCAACCTCCACCTCCCTCTCCACCAATGCAGCCCATTTGCAATCCAGCCCTCTCATCTCTCTCCCTCTCACCCTATTTATATCATCTCAAGTTAAACCTACTTCTCATTTTCTTCTACCTTCAAGAAAACCCCTCCTACACTTCTATTACTCATTCCTTAGGTATTTGTTGATGTTTTAGGGGCAATAAGGAGTCAAGCAAGAGCAAGAGGACCAAGGAGAAGGAGAACTCAGAGCTAGAAGAGCCAAAGGCGGCAAAGCTAGGAGCTTGAAGTTGCAATTTCGTCAACAAAACACAGTGGGTATTTCTGATCCTTTGTAGTATTAATTTTGTTTGGTGAAATTGTGATGTGGTCTTGACAGAATGAGAATTCATGAAAAGTGTAATTAAGTAGTAGAAATTCATTGTATGCTAGTTTATTAGTGGAAGACGAGAATAAAAACCGAGTTATGAGGTAAATAGAAAAGTCTGCTAGGTCTGAGTGCTATAACTCAGAAGTTACTTAGAGTTTGAAGTTGAAATTTTAAACGTAGAATCTTATGAATGTTATAAAACCTCCTTCCATATTTCATAATTTTTGGAATTGTTTTTGCTATTTTAATTAAATATGAACTTGAACACTAATTGTGCAAAAATCAGATCTGGCATAGGTTCCGACTATGATTTTCCAAAGCTCATAACTATGTAACCACTTGAGATCTATTGCTGAAATTTTATTATGTGATTATAATATGTGTTAAGTACTTGAATATAAAATTTTATAAATTTTGGACAAAGTTTGCTATTTTTATAAAATCCGAAACCGTTGACTGTTCTGAAAAGAAAAGATAAAGTGAAGATGATCTGTTATGTTTTTAGTTAATTTTCAAGAAATCATAACTTGAAGAATACTTGGTAGAATCACCTGAAATTTAAATTTTTTATTACCATGTATTAAGAACCAACGTCTAAAATTTCTTAAGTTTAGAGATCATTTGATATTTTTTAAAGTATTTTTATGTTGGCACTAGTTAGTGGTTGCTCTGTTCTAGATATTATTGCATGCCAGTTAAATAATGACACATTTGACCACGTAAACGACATAATAGGAAGAAGCATGTAACTATATAGTCATAGTAGTCAGATAGATCTTTCTGTAATGCCTAAGAACTCAAGATTTAGATAAGTACACAAATTATAAAGAATTTTACAAGTGATGGCAGAAACACACAGATTCTTAAAGCTCACTATTTTGCACTATGCCTATGAGATTGAGTTTGAACTTGTAGAATCTAAGTTTTAAGTTGCTGTTGTGGGTTATGAATCATGTTGTGGATGTGGGAATGAGTTAAGACTTAAATTATCTAAAGTTTTATGTTATGAGTAGCTCATATGTGCTTGTAGACCACAATCTAGACATATTCACTGTTTTGAAGTAGAATTTGTGTTAAGTGATTGTGTGTTGATATGGATCATTTTGGGATGAAATTTATGCCCATTTTGTGCTTGTGCTTGCTGTTTACTTTGAGAAGAAGCTTGGGGAGCACTCACTTTTCTTCAATGAAACGGATCTGGTAACGACTCCGTTTTGGCATGAATGCCAATTGTATGCTTGCTGTTTGGAAATATGACTTTCCATTTTTAGAGCCTTTTAGCACTCTTTTAGGATATTCATGGTGTAGGATTTATTCCTAGGATAGTGTACCCATGTTGGGCTACATTGATTGAGTTAGAGACTCTAGGATTAAGCCATGTTGGCATATCTAGACGGGTAGAATAGAAACTCGTGTCGCATCAAACGCATTGGAGGAGATGACTCGTGCACCGACGTGCTCACCGTTCATGGAAGAATTCCATGGTTGTGTTTGGTTCTACCACTTGTCGAGGACAGTGGAGCGTGAAGGTTAGCAGGAGCTACGCGTTTGGTCAGGCCGAGGTTGCGATCGAACTCCAAGCGTAGATGGCAGTTGCGACGATCAACTGAGTCGGTTCGTCGTTGGTTCGAGCCAAGTCTTGGCCGAGGTGGGCCAAACCTTGGGCCGGATTTGAAGGCTAGATTGAGTCCTATTGTGGGATGGGTTAGGTTCTAATAATGAAAAAGGTAATTAACTAGAAAAGGGCCTACATGTTAAACTTAACTAGTTGCTCATAATAACAAAAAGTTGTTTACTAAGTTAGGACATGAAAGTGGATAGATCTCCTAACTAGAAGAGTATTGGTTAAAATGAAATAGAACTAGACTCGCCTAATAATTCACAATGAGATAATGAAAAAGGATTAGGGATTGATTAGTCTTAGGATTTAGATAATCAGATGATCGGATAAAAAGCTAATAATCATGTAATTAACCTTAATTCTTAACCTTGGTCCTATAGTGGATTAGCACTAGTACTTTGGGTTCATGGTGTTGTAAGATTCGTTGGAGTCGTTGTTGAATGTAAGGATAGGCACTTGTGGGTGTGTGTTCGCCTGTCAGGGGGACGCATGGCGTCTTCATGCCTGGCCGAATCCTGAGTTCGTTTAATGCGGCAAGAGACTTGGGGACTGCCATGTGAGTGAACTCTTTGGGGCTCTATTGTCTTCGGCGCGAGTGCCTTTAAGACCGTAACAACCTTTGAAGAGGTTTGGAGTGGTGACGTCGTCTCGACTGTAAGTTCTGGTCTAGTGTAAGGACGAATGCAGCGGAGAGTTAGGGAAACCCTAATATCCGTCAGGTCCTATGTTGATCAGTGCGGGCAGAGAACTTCAGAGACTGCCAAGTGAGTGAACTATTTGGGGCTCTAAAACAACATTCTTGGCGGGGAGCCCTAGTGCCCGTACATCAGCTTTTGGTGAGGTCAGGGGATGCGAAATTACCGCGACCTACAATGGGTTTAGCCGCGACGGAGTAAGCCGTGCAACTACAACCCCGGGCGCAGTGGATAAAACACGAGGATTGGACACCACTAGCGTGACAACGACTAGAATAAGCTTGGCGACTAAAACCTCATCATCACTAGAGTATCCGAGACAGGAAAGAGCACAAGAGTTGGATGCATAGTGGGGGATTGAACTCTATCAATTGCAGAACGTCGTTTGGTTGGGAAATATGCAGTACGGGATGCATATCTCTCCAATCAAGTGTACATTATCTTTAGGAGCATGTGTGCATAGAGTGTGCATTAGATCTAGGCTATGGCATACACCGACACTTGCTTGACATCACCTTTTTTAAAATCAAATTTGGGTTGTTGAGGTTTGGAATCGCTATATTATGTCATAGCGAGGATCGTTGTATTATAGCATTGCGTCAGTTGTATGCAACTGACATGCCCAAAGTCTGTTTAGTTGCAGGACTACTGATTGGGGAGCGCGGCAAAAACTCAAGCTGTGGGAAGTATCCAAGTGAAAGTGACTGTCCAATTCTATTGTGTATTCATGATGTATAAATTTATTGTAATTGTTGTAATCATTGGACATTATAATAATATTTTGATGTAATAAAAGTTTTTAATTTACTATGATTTTGTTATATTGTGACTCATTTGAAGGAAATATTCTAGAATGTGTCACGAGCTCCTACGTTAGGAGTTCGGGGCGCTACAACCTACCTGGAGTTATCTATGTAACTTCCGTTCTTTCCTTCCCACTAAGGGTAGTTCTGAGGGCAGAACTATTCTAAGGAGGGAGTGATATAACAACCCCCAATTTTTATAAATATATATATATATATATGATTTATTAAGTACACACAAAAAAATTATATTTTATTTTGAATGGAATTATTAGTGTGAAACTTTTCATGAAACAAAATATATATCTCATTTTTGGAGTTGGGCTTGAGAAGCCCAATAAGACTTGAACCAAAACAAATCAAAAACAAAAAAAAAACAAAAAATGGATTTGGCCCATGTTTGGCTGGCCAAATATGGAGAAGGAGGGAAAGGGTTAGGGCTTGATGGGGTTTTGTTTGAATTTGAAAGATGTTTCATGATGGAGTTAGGAACCCTAGGGGTTTTGTACACTCCAACACTCCAATGCCACCACCCCAATCCCCCAATCCTCTCCGTAGAAGTCCACCGGCCAATCTCTCCCCTCTCGCTCTATATATCTCTCCCTCTCATCTTATTTAACTCACTCAACCTCAAACTCATATCACCTCTCATTTGTTCTACCATTCAAGAGAAAAGAAAAAAGAGAAAGTAACCTTCCTACACCTCTAGTACCACTCTCATTGCTGCTGTTTGAGGAGCCAAGGAGGAGCCAAAGATGAGCCAAAGAGGAGCCAGGAAGGACACAAGGAGAAGAAGCACTAAGAGCAAGAAGGAACTCGGAGTACATTTCGTCTACAAACGAAAAGTGGGTGTCTCTAAAACTCTTGTGATGTTTACATTATGTGGTGAAATCTTGATGTGGTCTTGACAGCATGAATGAGTTATGAAGTGTGTGATTAAGTGATAAAATTCGTTGCATGCTAATTCTATTAATAGAAGACTAAATGAAAACCTAGTAAAAAACTAAACAGAAAAGTATGTTAGGTCTCGATGCTATAACTCAAAAATTACATGGAGTTTAAAGTTGAAATTTTAAATGTAGTAACTCAAGCATGTTATACACAATTCTACCAAATTTTATAATTTTTTGGAATTTATTTGATATTTTAATTAGATACGAACTTGAACACTGACTGTGCAGAAAACAAATTTAGCATAGGTTCTGACTATGATATTTCAAAGCTCATAACTCTGTAACCACTTGAGATCTATTGCTGAAATTTTAGTATGTACTTCTAATATATGTTAAGTACTTGAATAAAATAAACTTTTATATTTTTTTGACATCGTTTGCTATTTTTATAAAATCTGAAACTTTTGACTGTTCTGGAAAGAAAAGATAGAGTGAAGATGATCTGTTCTGTTTTTAGTTAATCTTCAAGAAGTTATAACTTGAAAATTACTTGGTGGAATCACTTAAAATCTAAATATGTACTATTAACATGAATGAAGGAATTATTTTCAAATTTCATGAATTTTAGAGATCATTTGCTATTTTAAAAGTATTTTTATATTAACACTGGTTAGTTGTTGCTCTGTTCTGAAAATTATTGCATGAATTCTAAAGAATGAATTATTTGACTACTTTAACAACATAATCTGAAGAAGCATGTAAATAGGAAGTTGTAGTAGAAACACAGATCTTTCTGTAATGTCTAAGAACTCATGATTAGGATCAGTACACGAATTATAATGAATTTTTTAAGTAACGACAGAGACACACAGATTCTTAAAGCTCACTGTTTTGCACTATGCCTATGAATTTGAGTTTGAACTTGTAGAATCTGAGTTTTAAGTTGTTGTTGTGGGTTATAAGTCATGTTATGGATGTGGGAATGAGTTAGGAATTAAATTTCAAAATTTCATGTTGTGAGTAGCTCATATATGCTTTGTAGAACCACAATCTAGACATACTTGTTCACTATTTTGAAGTAGAATTTGTGTTAAGTGATTGTGTGTTGATGTGGATCATTTTGGAATGAAATTCATGCCTATTTTGTGGTTGTGTTTGCTGTTTACTTTGAGTAGAAGCATGGGGACCACCCGATCGCGTTTCTTCAATGAAACAGGACCGGGAATGAATCCGTTTTTGCATGAACACCAGTTTTTTGCTTGCTGTTTGGAAATGTGATTTTCCATTTTTAAAGCCTTTTAGCGCACTTTTGGGTCTTCATGATGTTGAATTTAATCCTAGGGTATTGTACCCATGTTTGGGCTTCATTGGTTGAGTATTGAGACTTTAGGATTAAGTCATGTTGGTATATCTAGATGGGTAGAATAGGAACCCGTGTCACATCGAACGCGTTGGAGGAGACGACTCGTGCGCCGATGTGCTCGCCGTTCATGGAAGAATTCCATCGTTGTGTTTGATGCTACCACTTTTAGAGGACCGTGGAGCGTGAAGATAGCAGGAGCAACGTGTTTGGGTCGGGCCGAGCTAGCGATCTAACTCCAAGCACAGATGGTGGTTGCGGCGATCGACAGAGTCGGTTCGTCGTTGGTTCGGGCCAAGTGTGGGCCGAGTTAGGCCAACCCTTGGCCGAATTTGAAGGCTAGGTTGAGCCATATTGTAGGATGGGTTAGGTCCTAATAATGAAAAAGGTAATTAACTAGAAAAGAGTCTACATGTAGATCTTAATTAGTTGTTTATAATAAACAAAGTTGTTCTAAGTTTGGACATGAAAGTTGATAGATCGCCTAACTTTGAGTATTGACTAAAATGAATTATACCTAGACTCTCCTAATAATTCATAATGAGATAGGGAAAAAGGATTAGAGATTGATTAGAGTTTTGGAATACTTATAATCAGATCATCAGGTAAAAAGCTAGTAATCACATAATTAACCTCATTCTTAATCTTTGTCTTGGAGTGGGTTAGCACTAGTACTTTGGGTTGTGGTGTTGTAGGATTAGTTCGAGTAATTGTTGAATGTAAGGACAGACAATAGCGGGTGTTGTGTTTCCTGTCAGGGGGACGTGTGGCGTCTTCACGCATTGTTGAATCCTATGTTCATTTAATACGACAGGGGACTTAGAGACTGCTCTGTGAGTGAACTTTGTGGGGGCTCTATTGTCTTCGGTGTGAGTGCCTTTATGACTGTAACAACCTTTGAAGAGGTTTGGAGTAGTGGTGTCGTCACGACTACAAGTTCTGGTCTAGTGTAAGGACGAAGGTGGCGGAGTGTTGGGGAAACCCTAATATCCGTCAGGTCCTATGTTGAACAATACGGACAGGGGACTTAGAGACTGCTCTGTGAGTGAACTTTGTGGGGGCTCTAAGATAATGTCATCGGTGAGGAGTCCTAGTGTCTGTATATCAGCTTTTGTTGAGGTCCGGGAAGGCAGAATTACAGTAATCTACTATGGGTTCAGCCGTAATGGAGTAAGCCATACGACTGCAACCCCGGGCATAGTGGGTAAAACACGAGTTAATAGAAAACACTACCATGGCAGGGACTGGAGTAAACCGGACGACTGCAACCTCATCATCACTAGAGTATCAGAAACAGGAGAGAGAGCACAAGAGTAGGATGCATAGCAGGGGATCGAACTCCATCAATGGAACATCATTTGGTTGGGAAATGTGTAGTATGGGATGCATATATCTCCAATCAGGCATGCATTAGAATAAGAGCATTGTGTGTATCTTGAGTGTGCATTAGATTAGGCCATGGCATACACCGACACTTGTTTGACCTCACTTTCCTTTTGCATCAAATATTTGTTGTTGAGTTTTGGAATTGCTATATTATAGCACAGTGAGGATCTCTGCATTATCGCATGCGTAAATTGTATTCAATTGATGTTCCCACAGTTTGGTGAGTTTGCCGGACTACCTGGTCGTGGGGAGTGCTGGAAGACTCGAGTCATGGAAAGCATCCAAGTGGAAGTTCACTATCCAATTTTATTGTATATTAATGATGTTAATTTTGTTGAACAGTTTTGTATGTTGTAATAACATATGTGGCAATAAAAGTTTTTAATTTCCTGAGATTTATCTGTGTTATTGACTAATTTGAAGATATCGGCTTGTGTTCCAAATTCCTGTCTTAGGAATTCAGGACACTAGAGAATTGGTATCAGATCCGACTTCAAATTAAAGTACTAACACAGTGGAAATTAAACTTGGAGGCCCAGTTAGAGTCGGGTTTAGTTCGTATAGTAGGAGGGTCGTAAGTCATATTGTTGTGTCTTCAACACACATTTATGATTACACCATATCCGGAATAACCCTGTAGATGTTTTCTTCCTTTTGAAGGGTGGCGTTCGAGGATATCTTGGTCGAGGAAGAGTCAATGAAGAAGGGTGAGCCGATGTCTAAGGAGGAGCCGATGACCCAGGACGATGGGCCAGAGGAAATCCCCCCACAGGCCAGACTTGGGGTGAACTCACCTCCGTCTACACCAGAACCAACCGCGGAGCAGCAAGCAACTGCCAGACTGCATTTGGAAGTTAGGAAGCTGAGGAAATACAAAGCCAATGCAGATCGTCAAATTAGACGACTGGTGAGCATTCACAGGGCAGAAATAGCTTGCCTAGAAGAGGGGCAAGGGAAAGAGGGTGACCATGGCCATACCTGAGAAACTAGAAATTATGTTTCGAGAGAAGAAGGAAGGGAAGATTTTGGTGACTGCAGCCAGGAGTAAGGTGCCGAAGGAAGTTAAGGGAATACTAATTATACGAGACTTTCTACTCGTATTTTTTGAGGAGTTACCGGGACTAACCCCACCAAGAGATGAGGAGTTCAGTATTGTGATCCAGCCAGGCAGTGCACCTATATTGAAGACGTCGTATCATATGGCACCGGTGGAACAGAATGAAGTCAAGAAGCTGATAGAGGAATTGCTGCAGAAGGGACTCATCAGGCCTAGTGCCTCACCATGGGGAGCACTGGTACTACTGGTCAAGAAGGAGGACGGGTCATCAAGGATGTGTATCGACTACCGGAAATTGAACAAAGTCACAGTCCAAAAGAAGTATCCAATTCCCAGGATCGATGACTTGTTCAATCATCTACAAGGAGCTGCAGTGTTCTCGAAGATCGCTCTACGATTAGGTTACCATCAGGTCCGTGTGAAGGAGGAAGATGTACCGAAGACAGCTTTGAGGAGTCGGCATGGACACTATGAGTTTTTGGTGATGCTATTTGAAGTGACCAACGCTCCGGCAATTTTCATGGATTTGATGAATAGGTTCCTACAGCCATTCATCGACTCATTTGTGGTGATCTAAGACAGGGGTGGATCATGCTAGGCATTTGACTGTAGTTCTAAGCAAGCTTCAGGAGAATGAGTTGTACGCAAAGCTGTCCAAGTGTGAATTCTGGAAGTCGGAAGTAGCTTTCCTCGGCAATGTTTTTTCTAAGGAGGGAGTGGCCACTGTGTAACACCCCAAATTCCAAACACATATAATTCATAGCAAAAACATGATCTTTTACTTCAAATTCCTACAAAAATACAAGTAATTTAAAACTTTTTATTTACAACATGTTCTTTACAACAACACAGCAGAATTAAATGAATACAATGCAATCTATAATAATAAAAATTCTTCAATCTTGTAACAACTCATCATATTGAGTTCGAGTCCATGCCAAGTCCAATCCTGCAACTGGAAAACTGTGGGCACGTCAGTTGCATACAACTGACGCAATGCTATAATACATCGATTCTTCTACTTTAGCATACACAAACTTGAATACAAACAGGAAAAGTGACTATCCTAGTCATGTTAGTGTATGATATGACTTAATGCCTAATACAGACATTTACACTACGATGACACTAATGCATATTTATTTGGATTCTATGCATCCTATACTACATAGGTCCGAGGGTAAGCCCTTATCGTACTATTCATTATAGGGTTCAATCCGTCGCCATGCAACCTACTACTATGACTAGTACAAGATTTAGATATTTCGCAAGTATTGGTTCTCGCCTCAGAATATTGGAGATCAATTCCATTCCGTGGATCATTTTGTGGCCTATTTCATCCATCATCTCAGAATACTGGGAATTGTCTCACTCTGCGAGTCATCCTGGAACCCTCATTGCACAAATACCCCATGAGCATCGCTCTCGCCCTGGAATACTAGAGATCAATTCCACTCCGGGATCATTTTGTGGCCCATTTCATCCATCGTCCCAGAATACTGGGGATTGTCTCACTCCATAAGTCATCACAATCTGCGAGTCATCCTGGAGTTCATAACTCACGTTTGCTCTTATTTTATCATATCTCCAATTAGTGTTTGATCTTAAGTTTAAGTTACAGTTATTAAGACCTAGAGTTCAGCTTTTTCCACCAGATTTAAACCAAAACACTGAGAATATTAGCCCACACTGGCTACTTCTCAAAGAGAAAGTTAACCCACACTGGTTACTTCTCAAATTCCATTATCACAACTGCTTGTATTTTGGGTCCCGCTCACTATAGAACAAGCAACCATCTCAAAAAAGATCACATAGGTTACATCTAACCTCATATAAAAATTTCCATTCACTAAACATATATTAACTTCTTTTATCTATTCTCTTTATGTCTATTATTAATCATGAAGTAACCAACTTCTTATAGCAACATTCAATAACACTTGATGAGTTATAACCCTTATAAACATCACATGTTTAATATTCCAACTTCATCATTTAATTATCTCTTAATCCCTAATAAGGTACATCTTACTAACATTCCAATTTTCAAATCCAATTTTATACGTTGTAAAAGTTTTAGGACAACTACATAAAAGACATCAATCCAATGGTATTGATAAAATTATATAAATTCCAATACTACCCAAAAAATAGATTTACTAGTTTTATAGGAATCAGAAATGAGTCTACTACAACTGTATACTTAAGACCATCTAAAATCATCCTCAACTACTTCTTCTAAATTCATTTGCAAAACAGTGGGTTCACAATCCGAAAATTGCAACTCATGCTACTTGTAAAAACCAAAGAAAATTCTATACTTCATGAAATTTTGTGTTCATCAGATCAAATTAAAGGTATACAAGTCTACTTTAACTTTGTTATTATAAGCTTCCCCAAAATTCTAACACCCCGAGCCCGGCTCAGCTGCGCACGCGACTATATGTCCGCGCAATACGCGAACAAATAAAATTCTAACAACTATCCACCACAGGCTGTTTCAAAAGGGTGTCTAGACGTTTGGTAACCTTATCATTGGCTAATTTCTATATACACTCTTCTCACTATCTCATTTCCTCCGATGTGGGATATAACCCAATGCCATGCAAGCACAGCACTCACCCCTTCTTCATTTCATGCATTTTTTGTCATCTAGTGCATATTAATGCCATAGCCCCAGAGCTCCATCCTATAGGCCTCACATTAATTCTATTGATCCAAGCCCTATAGGATCCATTTATAGGCCAACCAACAAACCACCTTCTAAGTATTTTATTTTTATTATTATCATCATCATTATTATTATTATTACTATTATATATATATATATATATATATATATATATATATATATATATATATATAGAGAGAGAGAGAGAGAGAGAGAGAGAGAGAGAGAAATCTTCGGTTGCAGACTACTTTGGTGAGCACTCTGTGAACACTCACGAAATAGAGCACCTATGACAAATCCGAACCGCTCATATTGTTCTATATACCTTAGATAGCCTAACAATAAAAAATCAAGTAATTTGAAGTTCATTTGCCCATGATTTACATCATCACAAAATTGTATGGATGAAAATTCTAACAGCATGACGGACGGGCAAATGAACTTCAAATTACTTGATTTTTTATTGTTAGGCTATCTAAGGTATATAGAACAATATGAGCTGTTCGGATTTGTCATAGGTGCTCTATTCCGTGAGTGTTCACGGAGTGCTCACCAAAAGTAGTGTGCAACCGAAAGGGACTATATATATATATATATATTTCATATAATATTATATATATACACCTCTTAAGTACGGGGTGTTACACACACCAACCCTTAAGAACTCAGCATCCTCGCTGAGTTCGGAACTTGCAGCCTGATCCAAAAATTCTTTCAAGCTGATGTGGAGAGGACTACCCTGATTCTGCTAGTTGTACAGTCCCCTACCCGAGCAACCTATCCCAACCTCGTTCCCTCTCAGGAGTACATATTGCACATACTCGGTGTCGAAAGTCGGCTCTGATACCATTTGTAACGTCTCGAGCCCGGCTCAGCTGCATACGTGACTACATGCGCGCAATATGCGAACAATTTTTCCAAGTAATTCCGATGTGGGACATAACCCAACACCATGCAAGCACAACACCCTCCTCTTCTTCATTTCATGCATTTTTTTGTCATCTAGCGAATATTAAAGCCATAGCCCCCTAGCTCCATCCTATATGCCTCTCATTAATTCTATTGATCCTAGCCCTATAGGATCCTTTTATAGGCCAACCAACCAACCACCTTCTCAGTATTTTATTATATATATATATATATATATATATATATATATATATATATATATATATATATATATATATAATATTTTCATATAATATTATATATATACACCTCTTAAGTATGGGGTGTTACAAAAATATTGTGTCTATAACCTTGAATTCTTCGAAATCTACAGTAGGGTCGAAATATTATACATACTGCCACTGTTCAAACTTGTAAAATTCATTATAATTTCAATTCTTTATGAAAAATTGATATCTTAGACTTTACAGAAAGATTAACGAGTCTACTTCAATTTCTTAGTTTTGACTTTTTTTTAAAATACTTCATCAAAGATGTCGAAATAATCAAAATCCGAAATGTGTACGAATTTCCAGCAACTAGACAACTGCCAACCAGTCCTAAGTTTGGATTTTATTAAAATAGTAAACGATGTCCAAATATTATGAAATTCTAAGCAAATGTTCCTGACATATACAAGATGCTCCTATAAAAAATTTAGCTCTAGATTCCATCTAGATTAATAGATATGATTTTTTGAAGTGCAACTATAACTCAAAACAGAACCTTATGAAAATGCCCCCAAATCAAACATATCATGATTTCACACATTCAATCAACAACAAATAATCTAAACATGAATAATCAATCTATATAAGTTACTATGCATCTAAAAATTCACACATCAAGCATTCTACCAATAAAAACTATATTAGAAAGTTGAAGAAACACTCACCTCAATTGTAGAATTCCTAGAAAATAATGCTCCAAAGCTCCAAGCTCCCTAAAAAATGGCCGACCTCTTCCTAGCACGTCCAGCAAGCTCTTCTCTCTTTCTTTCTCTCTTTTGTTTTTGTTTAGAGTTGTGTTGTTCATGATAAAATTATGAATTATTTATAGAAAAATTGTGTGATCAAAATAGATCCCCAATTCCCAAAATAACTCTCCACTTCCCACTAACTCACACCACTGACCATCATTCTCAACCATGGTAAGAAACACGTGCACGTGCAGTCAATGTGTGTGCACACTCTTCATAAAAGTTTTATTATAAATTTTTATTGGGTTAGATGTGTGTGTTACACATGGCAAGTGTACCAAACTAAGTATATTTTAAATGTACACTTTAGTGTACACAAAATCAATCATGGGATTTAAATTAATTTTAGTTGGCTACAAAATGGATTTAGGCATAATGGATTTTAATTAAAAATAAATCACACAATTGTGACTAGAAAAATGAGAAGAAAAATATTCTTGACTCAAGAAAAATTTAGGAACCAACATATGCACTGCAAACACGTGCGTTGCACGTAAAAATAAATATTCAAATACGAAATACATTTGAGAAGGAGAAATATGTATAAAATGTCGAAATAAAAAATACATATGATTATTATATTAAAATACGTTACGAATATTACCCGTAATGGTACAAAATACATGTGCGTAACACACGAGGGGCATAATTGTCATAACTCAATTTTACGGGCTGTTACACACTGGCCCACAGAAGATCGAGGCGGTGAAGGATTTTCCTCAACCAAGGACGATGAAGGAAGTAAGGAGATTTTTGGGTTTGACCGGGTACTACAGGAAATTCATTAAGGATTATGCTAAGATAGTGGTGCCACTCACAGCTTTGACCAAGAAGAATAAGAACTTCGAATGGACCGAGAAGTGTGAATGGAGTTTCCAGGAGCTAAAGATTTGATTGACATCAGCACCAATTCTAGTCTTACCTACACCGGATAAAGGGTACGTGATCTACAGCGATGCATCTCATTTGGGTTTTAGATGTTTTCTGATGCAAGAAGTGAAGGTTATTTGCCTACTGATCAAGAAAGCTCTGACCACATGAGAAGAACTATCCCACACATGATCTGGAGTTGGCTACTGTAATTTTTGCCTTGAGGATATGGCAACATTATATCTACGGAGCAAAGATAGAGATGTACACAGACTACAAGAGCTTAAAGTATATCTATCAGCAGAAGGACTTAAATTCGAGGCAGAGGCAATTGTTGGAAGTGTTGAAGATATCAGGTCGGAGATTTTGTACCATCCAGGGAAGGCCAACGTGGTGGCAGATGCGCTCAGTAGAAACAGGAGTATTGCTATGATGATTACTACGCGGAAGGAGCTGGAGGAAGAGATAAGGAGAGCCGGTACAGAAGTGATTTCTCAAGGATTGGGTGCTATTTTAGCTCGATTAGAGCTCCAATCAGGTCTAAAGAACCGAGTGAAGAAGAGTCAAAAAGGTGAGGCAGAGATCCAGGCACTTAAGGAGAAAGTTAACAAAGGAAAACTTCCTGAGTTCAACGTTAAAGAGGGAGTGTTGTGGTTTGGGGATAGGTTGTGTGTGCCAAAGGTAGAGGATCTCAGGGAGGAAATCATGAAGGAAGCACACACCACTTTGCTGGCAGTTCATCCGGGGAGCATGAAGATGTACCGAGATGTGAAACAGTTCTATTGGTGGGCCCGAATGAAGTGAGATATAGCAATGTTTGTGGCGAGATGTCTCACTTGTCAGAAGGTAAAGACAGAGAATCAGAAGCCCGGAGGGTTACTACAGCCATTGCCCATTCCATAATGGAAGTGGGAGAACATTAGTATGGATTTCATCACGGGATTACCAAGGAGTTCTAGAGGGAATGATTCCATTTGGGTTGTTGTGGACCAACTAACAAAATCGGCACATTTTTTACCGTTCAGGACAACCTGGTCTTTGGAGAAGTTGGCGAAAGCCTACACTCAGGAGATTGTGAAGCTACATGGTGTACCGGTATCTATAGTTTTCCGACAAAGATGCGAGATCCAGCTCATGGATTTGGAAGAGTCTACATGTAGCACTAGGGACAAGGACAGATTTCAGTACAAACCGATGGACAAACAGAAAGGGTGAACATAATTTTGAAGAATATGCTTTGGGCATGCATCTTGGACTTCGAAGAGAGCTGGGAGAAGCATCTAGCGCCGGTTGAATTTTCTTACAACAATAGTTACCAAGCTAGTATCGGGATGGCTCCATTCGAAGCACTGTACGGAAGGAAGTGTGAGACACCCGTATGCTGGTATGAAGTGGGTGAGAGGCAGATATTTAGACCGGAGACTGTACAGAAGACCTCGGAGAAGATTGAATTGATCAGAAAGAGGCTACAGATTGTGCAGAGCAGGCAGAAGAGCTATGCCGACACAGACCGTAGAAAGCTAGAATTTAAGGAAGGAGATTCCGTATTCTTGAAAGTCTTACCAACCAAGGGCGTAGTCAGATTTGGAAGGGGTGGCAGGCTGGCCCCAAGGTACATTGGTCTCTACAGGATCTTGAGAAGGATCGAAAAGATAGCCTACAGGTTGGAACTACCCGCTGAGCTAGCCCAAGTGCATGATGTTTTCCACATCTCCATGCTAAGAAAGTACGTTCCAGACCCGAGTCATCAATTGCCCGAGATCCTAGATGACTCCAACGAGGAACGACCAGTAAAGATACTAGATCATCAAGAGAAAGTGCTGAGAAGAAAAGTCATTCCGATGGTCAAGGTTCTTTGCAGGAATCAATTCATTGAGGAAGCAACTTGGGAGCCACAGAGCCGGATGCAAAAGACCTACCTAGAGTTATTTATGTAATTTCCATTCTTTCCGCCCCACTAAGCTTAGTTCTGAGGACAGAACTATTTTTAAGGAGGGAGTGATGTAACAACCCCAAATTTTTATAAATATACATATATGATTTATTAAACACAAAAAAACTATATTTTATTTTGAATGGAATTATTAGTGTAAAACTTTCATGAAACAAAATATATATCTTATTTTTGGTGTTGGGCATGAGAAGCCCAATGAGACAAAATATATATATATATATAAATAAACAAATAATTAGATTGGATTTGGTCCATGTTTGGCCGGCCAAATATGGAGAAGGAGGGAAAAGAGTTAGGGCTTGAAGGGTTTTTGTTTGAATTTGAAAGATGCTTCATGATGGAGTTGGGAACCCTAGGGGTTTTTTACACTCCAACACTACAATGCCACCACCCCAATCCCCCAATCCCCTCCTTAGAAGTCCACCAGCCAATCTCTCCCTTCTCACTCTATATCTCTTCTTCTCTCATCTTATTTAACTCACTCAACCACAAACTCATCTCACTTCTCATTTCTTCTATCATTCAAGAGGGGGAAAAAAAACCCTTCCTACACCTCTAGTACCACTCTCATTGCTGCTATTTGAGGAGCCAAAGAGGAGCCAAGAAGGAGCCAAGGAGAAGAAGCACTAGGAGCAAGAAGGAACTTGGAGTACATTTCGTCTACAAATGAAGGGTGGGTGTCTCTAAAACTCTTGTGATGTTTGCTTTATGTAGTGAAATCTTGATGTGGTATTGACAGCAAGAATGAGTCATGAAGTGTGTGATTAAGTGATAAAATTCGCTGCATGCTAATTCGATTAATAGAAGACTAAATGAAAACCAAGTAAAAAGCTAAATAGAAAAGTATGTTAGGTCTGCATGCAATAACTCAATAAATACTTGGGTTGCAGTTGAAATTTTAAAAGTAGGATCTCATGCATATTATACACCTTGATTCTAAATTTCATAATTTTTTGGAATTTATTTGCTATTTTAATTAAATACAAAATTGAACATTGACTGCGCAAAAAAAGATTTAGCATAGGTTCTGACAGTGATATTCCAAAGCTCATAACTCTGTAACCACTTAAAAACTATTGCTGAAATTTTAGTATGTGCTTCTAATATGTCTTAAGTGCTTGAGTATAAACTTTTATAATTTTTGGACAACGTTTTCTATTTTTATAAAATACGAAATTATTGACTGTTCTTAAAATAAAAGACAAAGTGAAGATCTGTTCTGTTTTTAGTTAATCTTCAAGAAGTCATAACTTGAAAAGTACTTGGTGGAATCACTTAAAATTTAAATATGTACTGTTACCATGTATGAAGGAATTATATTTTAAATTTCATGGAGCTTAGAGATCATTTACTATTTTAAAAGTATTTTTATGTTAGCACTGCTTAGTTGTTGCTTTGTTCTGGAAATTATTGTATGCATGTTAAAGAATGACTTATTTGACCACTTTAATGACATAAGCTGAAAAAGCATGTAACTCCGAAGTTGTAGTAGATATATAGATCTTTCTGTAATGTCTAAGAACTCATGATCTGGAATAGTACAAAAATTGTAATGAATTTTTTAAGTAACGACAGAAACACATAGACTCTTAAAGTTCACTGTTTTGTATTATGACTATGAGTTTGAGTTTGAACTTGTAGAATCTGAGTTTCAAGTTGTTGTGAGTTATAAATCAATTTGTGCATGTGGGAATGAGTTAGGACTTAAATTATCTAAATTTCATGTTGTGAGTAGCTCATATATGCTTTGTAGAACCACAACCTATAGAAACTTGTTCACTGTTTTAAAGTAGAATTTGTTTTAAGTGATTGTGTGTTGACGTGGATCATTTTGGAATGAAATTCATCCCCATTTTATGCGTGTGCTTGTTGTATACTTTGAGTAAAAGAATGGGAGCATCCGATCGCGTTTGTTCAATGAAACGGGACCGGGAACGACTCTGTTTTGGCATAAATGCCACCTGTTTGCTTGCTGTTCGGAAATGTGATTTTCCATTTTTAGAGACTTTTTGAACTGTTTTGGGTATTCATGGTGTAGAATTTACTCCTAGGGTAGTGTACCCATGTTTGGACTACATTGATTGAGTATTGAGACTCTAAGATTAAGTCATGTTGGTATATCTAGATGGGTAGAATATGAACCGTGTCGCATCGAACTCATTGGAGGAGACGACTCGTGCGCCAACATGCTCACCATTCATGGAAGGATTCCATTGTTGTGTTTGATGCTACCATTTTTCGAGGAGCGTAGAGCATGAATATAAAGGGAGCAATGTGTTTGGGTCGGGCCGAGATTGCGATCTAACTTTAAGCGTAAATGGTGGTTGCGGTGATCGACGGAGTCGGTTCGTCGCTGGTTCGGGCCATGTGTGGGCCGAGGCGGGCCAACCCTTGGGCTGGATTTGAACGCTAGGTTGAGCCTTATTGTTGGATGGGTTAGGTCCTTATAATGAAAAAGGAAACAATGAAAAAGCTAGTAATCATATAATTAACCTCATTCTTAATCTTGGTCCTGGAGTGGGTTAGCACTAGTACTTTGGGTTGTGGTATTGTAGGATTAGTTCGAGTCATTGTTGAACGTAAGGACATGCACTAGTGGGTGTTGTGTTCACCTGTCAGGGGGACGCGTGGCGTCTTCACACCTGGCCGAATCCTAGGTTTGTTTAATGCGGCAGGGGACTTAGAGACTGCTCTGTGAGTGAACTTTGTGGGGGCTCTATTATCTTCGGTGTGAGTGCCTTTATGATCGTAACAACCTTCGAGGAGGTTTGGAGTGGTGGCGTTGTCTCGACTGCAAGTTCTAGTCTAGTGTAAGAACGAGGGTAGCGGAGAGTTGGGGAAATCCTAATATCAGTTAGGTCCTATGTTGATCAATGCGGGCAGGGGACTTAGAGATTGCTCTATGAATGAACATTGTGGGAGCTCTAAAATAATGTCCTAGGCAAGGAGCCCTAGTGTCCGTATATCAGCTTTTGGTGTGGTTCGGAAAGGCGGAATTACCGCAATCCACTATAGGTTCAGCCGGGATGGAGTAAGCCATACAACTGCGACCTCGGGCATAGTCGGTAAAACACGAGTTAATGGAAACCACTACCACGGCAGCGACTGGAGTAAACCGGATGACTGCAACCTCATCATCACTAGAGTATCAAAGACAGGAGAGAGAGCACAAGAGTAGGATGCATAGCGGGGGATCGAACTCCATCAATTGAAGACCATCATTTGGTTGGGGAATGTGTAGTATGGGATGCATATCTCTCCAATCAGGCATGCATTAGAATAAGAGCTTCGTGTGCATCTTGAGTGGGCATTAAATTAAGCCATGGCATACACCGACACTTGTTTGACCTCACTTTTCCTTTTGCATCAAATATTGGTTGTTGAGTTTTGGAGTTGCTATATTATAGCATAGTGAGGATCGCTGTATTATAGCATTGCCTCAGTTGTATTCAACTAACGTGCCCACATTTTGGTGAGTTTGTAGGACTACTTGATGCTGGGGAGCGCGGGAAGTCTCGAGCTGTGGAAAGCATCCAAGTGGAAGTTTACTATTCAATTTTATTGTATATTCATGATTTAAATTTTGTTGAACAATTTTGTACGTTCTAATTACATTTGTGGCAATAAAAGTTTTAAATTTCCTGTGATTTTTTTGTGTTATTGAATCATTTGAAGTAAGATTCTGGCATGTGTTCTAAGTTCCAGTCTTAGGAATTCGGGGCACTACACACATTTTGGTTGTTGACGTGCTCGGCTACACTTGTACCTTCCTGTTCTTTAAGTTTATGAGCTCTTTGATCAAGATGGGTTTCTTCGCAGGCATCTTCTTCTCGAACAAAGACTCATGCTTCACCCAAAGAGCACGAGCATTGGTTTCCTTAGAGACATGGTCGAACACACTATCATCCACCCATTGTCTGATATGGCCAATAGCTTTGTGGTTTAGCTTCGTCCACTCAACGTTTGACATTTCTCCGACTTGGCATCGGCACCTTCGATCGGCTCAAGTATATCCTTGCAGTTGTGAATATCCTCCATCCTTGGTTCCATGTGACCCAATTGGAATTATTGATCATGGAGCCACCACCACCTTCCATTCTGCAATAGTGAGGTAACCTGACAATGATACCACTTGTTAGGATCGAACAATAGTACATAAAAGTAAAGAATAATAAATAATAATGGACACCAACGAATTAACATGGCTCGAAAATTTGTGCCTACGCCCATAGAGCATCAATATAAACTTCTTCCACTATGGAAATAATGGGTAAATCAAGAGAATACAAGAACTCTCACTCTCACACACTCAGAGTGGTGTACAAAACACTAAGAACTCTCACTCTCTACTTAGAGTGGAACACTTCACTTTGGA
The DNA here is from genome assembly GCA_017893485.1 of Hemerocallis citrina. NCBI lineage: Eukaryota > Viridiplantae > Streptophyta > Magnoliopsida > Asparagales > Asphodelaceae > Hemerocallis > Hemerocallis citrina. The sequence continues at coordinate 198,572,855 of CM030364.1, forward strand.
GTAGTACTATCTCAATTGCTTGCTTCCAAAATGTGGAAGATCACCTCCTTATATAGGAGAGGGTAGAACAATGTAGAAGCTTTGGAATTCTTAGTGCATTTGGTTTGTTGTTTTGAAAACAGTTTTGTGAAAATGTTTTGTGAAAATTGTTTTGTGAAAACTGTTTTCTGAAAATGAGAGTGTAAAAGCTGTCTGGAATAGTTTTTTGAAAACTGTTTTCTGAAAATGAGATTGTATAACCTGTTTGAGTAAAAAAATAAATCTAAATGCTGTTTTCTTAAAACTAGACTGTAAAATGCTGTTTTGTAATAATTTATTTTGAAATCCTTTTTTTTTCTTCCATTTTTTTCCAATTTGGCAACAACTTTTTTTTTATTTTCAATTTTCCTGATAAGGAGCTTATCCAGGGTGTATGTTTAATGAATTTGCATTAGTTTTCTTATGATTTTTTTTAAATTTTTTTGCAGATACAGACCCAAGTTCTACCAATATACGAACAAGCAACGTGCTACAATATGGAAGTTTTCATCACTAGGAATTTTTTTTTTCCTTCTTGGTTTCTTCCCATCATTGGCAAGCTTTCGACCATGTAAAATTTTATTTGAATTGTGTAAGAGTCGGCTAATACAGCAATTGGACACAATATGCAAATTTCCAATAAATGTACAAAATATCCATTACAAATTTCTGTTTGGTTACATTTATTTCACAAACTGGGATAGCCCAACCATCAATTTCGCATTACAAGCATGAGAAACCTTCAAAATTTCTAACATAGTAACAAGAATTAGAACTTTCTAATGTGAAAATTACAACTGAACCTCTTACAAAGCAAAAAAAAAAAATCAATTCCAATCCATCAGTGTCCATCATATGCCATTAGCAGCATCAGAACTCATCATAGGAAGGTAATTGTACACTCTATCGATATTTTACATTTTGAAACTGACAGAAAAATTGCAAAGCCCGAAGCAGCGATTACATAAGACCATCAGCAGCCATCACATCCTTCACAAGTATCAGAAGCCAACACCAGCAGCCATTAGTTGCTGATAATCTCCCACCATGATGGGCATCAATGCTGATCACAGCATTGTACTGGTTTGTGTACACAGTATGGAAATTACAACCCAGTTAAACTGAATCCTTCCTCAAAGAATACAACCCAGTTAGGATAATCTCCCATGGTTTCAAAATAACCAATACATGCGATTCAAAAAATAATCATGTTGTTACTAATATTTAAACCATCTCAGCAGCTGATAATCTCCCACCATGATGGGCATCAATGCTGATCACAGCGTTGTACTGGTTTGTGTACACAGTATGGAAATTAGAACCCAGTTAAACCGAAACAAAGTTCAAAGAATACAACCCAGTTAGGATAATCTCCTATGGTTTCAAAATAACCAATACATGCGATTCAAAATAACCATGTTGTTACTAATATATAAACCATCTCAGCCGCTGATAATCTCCCACCATGATGGGCAGCAATCCTGATCACAGCATTGTACTGGTTTGTGTACACAGTATGGAAATTACAACCCATTTAAACTGAAACCTTCCTCAAAGAATACAACCCAGTTAGGATAATCTCCCATGGTTTCAAAATAACCAATACATGCGATTCAAAAAATAACCATGTTGTTACTAATATATAAACCATCTCAGCAGGTGATAATCTCCCACCATGATGGGCATCAATGCTGATCACAGCATTGTACTGGTTTGTGTACACAGTATGGAAATTAGAACCCAGTTAAACTGAAACAAAGTTGCAAAGAATACAACCCAGTTATGATTATCTCCCATGGTTTCAAAATAACCAATACAATGGTTTCAAAATAACCATGTTGTTACTAATATATAGCAGGTGATAATCTCCCACCATAATGGGCATCAATACTGATCACAGCATTGTATTGGTTTGTGTACACAGTATGGAAATTACAACCCAGTTAACTGAAACAAAGTATCAAAGAATACAACTCAGTTAGGAGAATCTCCTATGGTTTCAAAATAACCAATACAATGGTTTCAAAATAACCATGTTGTTACTAATATATAGCAGGTGATAATCTCCCACCATGATGGGCATCAGTACTGATCACATCAATGTATTGGTTTGTGTAGACAGTATGGAAATTACAACCCAGTTAAACTGAAACAAAGTATCAAAGAATACAACCCAGTTAGGATAATCTCCTATGGTTTCAAAATAACCAATACATGCGATTCAAAATAACCATGTTGTTACTAATATATAAACCATCTCAGCAGCTGATAATCTCCCACCATGATGGGCATCAATGCTGATCACAGCATTGTACTGGTTTGTGTACACAGTATGGAAATTAATACCTAGTTAAACTGAAACCTTCCTCAAATCACAGAAAATGTCATCACAAACTGATACAACCCAGTTATTATTTTCTTTTAAAGCAAACAACAATAATTACTCCAAAGAGTATTAAAGGATCAGAATATATCATCATCACTTCCAAATTTTGAACGTGTAGTATCCATTACAAAATTCATCATATCCATTGATTGCCTTATTTGTCAAATTCCAACATATTCTGATGGCTACCTCAAAATTGTGATGACTTCTTCTGGTTATGAGGAAGGTTTCAGTTTAACTGGGTTGTAATTTCCATACTGTGTACACAAACCAGTACAATGCTGTGATCAGTATTGATGCCCATCATGGTGGGAGATTATCACCTGCTATATATTAGTAACAACATGGTTATTTTGAAACCATAGGAGATTATCCTAACTGGGTTGTATTCTTTGATACTTTGTTTCAGTTTATATATTAGTAACAACATGGTTATTTTGAAAGTTGCCATTACTCCAAATATAAGATAACAACTGTTGTAGGTTCAGGACAACATCAACAAGGTTGTCATTATCCCAAATAAGAACTGTAGGATCAGAATATATCATCATCATATCCATAATTTGAATTCTAGTAGTCAATCACAAAAGTATCACCAATAATGTTATATAGGATCAGAATATATCTTCATCATATCCCTAATTAGCCGTAGCATCATCATGATTAGTGTAGAGCTGCATTTTTTAAAAATGCCACGCCAGCTACTACTAATGTCTTGTGCCCACCCCATCCGTATGGTAGGAAGTGCAATAGTACAGAACACTGTAAAAATTAGAATACATTTGCATAAAGAATGCTTCATCAATTTTAAATACTCTATGAACATAATGGAGGTCATATAAATAATAACACCAACTGATAAAATTGTTGTCTACCAAAGTTAAATATAAGCATTCAAAAAACAGCAAGAATGTAGGAAAGCAAGTGCAGCTAAAGCTAAAAACCGTTACCATAGCCCTTTAAACTCATTGTGCCTGTACACAGATTCACCCAACTACTAATACAGAAATATGTCAATAAACTGCTACATTTAAATAATACATAATGAAGTTTTATCGAACTTAATAAATTAGAATTATTTTTTCGCAAGTCTGCGTAACCACCCTACTCTCCACTTCGGATTCATTAGAACAAAGCTTCTACGCCAATTTGGGTCATGAATTATGTTCTCCAGTGCCACATCGATCATATCTTCACAAAGCCCATCCAAACCATTTAGTATTAACATGGCATTGTCAATGGACGACTGATCGTCTGGGACGAAGCGATCAAGATTGCTGGCCTTCTTCTTATAATATTCTGCTTTAGCAATAGACTTTTCAGCATTGACATCAACAGCAACATCCATTCTTGAGCTTTTTGTTGCTCGACCGCTAGACCCACTAGAGCGTCTCTTATGAGACCCCGAATGCATTGGTTCCCAATCATCATCATCAACCAAATTTACATGTGGTGCATTTGGGGGAGTGGGGTAGGAGAACTCAAGGTTGACCCTTCATTCCTCATCGGAGTCATATACCCTTTGAGATGAAGCCCTAGAAAGTAAACCCTCGATAGTAGAATCAGCAAAAATTTTGGTCAACACATCATAATTGGCCAAACCCTTCGTTTTGAATTCTGAAACTTTGGGGTGTGCCTATTTATAAATTAATGTGTTGTTAGTTTACAAGTATTAAAGTCAATAATAAGTATATTACGATGATAATCCCACAGTAGGTTAAAAAAACAAAAAATTTATATGTGAACCTTGACATATGCCTCCCAAACATCTTTTTCGCAAGTCACTGTCTGATTCTCTTCATCCCAACCCATACCGCTTTGATTCTTCAAATCATGAAACGCTCTCCACTGCATCTTAAGTCGCCCACATTTTTCTTTTATTTGTTTAAGCGTGTATGCACGATTACATTGTTGGTTCAAAGAAGCCATCAATTGAGACCATTGTCATGCATCAAATTTTGCACTTTTCAAACTATTTCTATCAACCTCGGCCTCCATAACCTCAATAAATATACGCACATTACATGCTGGCCAAAGCCCAAGATCACTCTCCATCTCAATCTCCTTTCCCTTAACGATCAAATATAAAATAAAATTCATCAATTGGTAAAACATTAACAGTGAACAGTATTAAGTTGGCGTTACTACAGCACTTGTAGATGGTGTGTACTATCCACCCCCAGTGCAATAGAAATCAAATTTAAAAAAATAAACTCCAATTCCAGTTCAGCCACCATCATTAATCCTGTCTAATTGAAATATCCAATTTCAACTACTAACAAAAGCGATGTCGCCGTAGGGTCAAAACACATCAGTCCGAAATTCAATTCGGCTACAAAAAAATGCCTCAATTGAGTATAGCCCCAGTATTAGAAGTAAGAATTTTTAATTTTAGATTTGGAATAAACAAATCGAAATCATACTTGATAATCAGTACTGATCATCTCCAAATAACCGGAGCAAAAAATTTGTTCAGGCTCCCTCAAATCAGTAAACCGGCAGCCAAAATTTCGTCAAAAAAAGGGAATTTTTTCCAACAAAATTTGGAAATAACAAACGACCCAAAACAGCAGACTAATTTGGAAGCAAAAAAATTAATTCGATCAGAATCATACCTTGGTTTGTTGTTTTTCAAACCTCAAGAAGTTGTCTCCGACAGATTCTCTCAGCCGACGTTGGATTCTACTACAGCGTTGTCGATTACACCTTCTTCTAAAAGCAGATCTGGTCTCACAGACCATCAATAGATCCGAGCATCGTGCGGGGTGAGAAGGGGGGAAAGTCGGCTGTCAACGAAGAAACAGGAAGGGGGAAAAAGAATATAGAGGAAGGGCTTTCAGATCTGGAGAGAAAAGAGTCTTCGGCTTTGGGTATGGAAAAGGAGAGGCTTTCAGATCTGGGTAAGGAAAGGAGGGGCTTTGACGCGGCGGCAGCGGTGGAGAAACAGCAGAAAGATCGGAGCTTTGAGGAGGGAGCTAGTAGGGATTTGAAGGCAATGGAGAAGAAGAGCAGGGTGGGGATTAGGGGGATTCGGCATCAAAGAAGAGAGAGGAAGGGGGAAAAAGCGAATAAGAGAAAATGGGGGTTCGAAAATTTTTCTCAAAAGATGCCAAAATGAAACCCTAACCAAACGCAAAACTGACAAAATATTTTCACAAAATGGGCTCTCAAAAGGTAACCAAACGGGCCCTATGTTCTTTAATTCGCATGAACTAATTTGTTTTTCCAACATCACCGTTTTCCATGATGGAAGTTTGATAGGCTTCGAAGGCAATCAAAAATTTAATACACATCAGAAAATTTACAAAAATATCGAAACCTATCTATGGTTCCATGCGAAAACTATAAATTGTGTTTAGGAGTTATACCTTAAAGATGATTCTGCTGTCTCCACAGTATGTCGATCACAGCACTGCACTATTATGGTGCCTCTACGGTATCCATACGAATGAAACAAAAAAAAAAGGCTCTCTCTCAGACTGCGGTGCTAGCTGCGGGAAGGGGATGTTCCTCCTCATGATCTCTCTCTCTTATTTTCTTTGATGACTACGGTTTTTTCACGTCTCTTTTCCACAAATAAATATCATAGATATATGTGCAGAAAACCAACCCTAAGAGAGTAATGAGGGTGTTGGGTTCACAATCTGAACTGGGTCAGTATTGTGTGTGGGTCTTTGAACTTTAGTCGGCCCATTTAATCTAATTAAATGTCCAACCGATGCCAGAAGTCCAAATCTTTCTTGGATCCCTAATTAAATTCATCTTATGAATTTAAATCTCAATTTCGATCCATTCTAAGTGTCTGACCCTATAGGTTCTTATTATGTTGACATTAATACTAAAATCATATTCGAGTATTACAAACAGTGAGCGGTATCTAGCAATACATCACTAGTACTCAAGTAATGGGAATGTCAGTAATTTGACATAACCTATCCGTGACCAATGTTACCATGTAGTCTAGTCCCCTTGTCGAGATATCTTAATTGACCACAATGCATAGAGCGGGTCACCCTTGTATAGTTTAATCATTGCTTTCTTGATGTCCGAGTAGACTTACTAAAACAAATGAGATCAATATCTCATAGAGACTCATTTGAGCACAGCCATGCATTTTACAGTCTCACTAAATCAAGGGTCCAATAGATATCGCTCCCGTTATGTAAAAGGGACAAATCCTATCTAAGTCACTCACATTCCTCTGCATGATTTGTAGTATATCTAATAGTCGACTTTATAATCACCTTATTACAGATAACGTTTAACGGCATTAAAACATAGAACTTCGGATGTAGGGAACTGCAGTGACGTCAAGTCAAAGGACTATGTACATCATGGTCACCGTGAGAATCGCTTATGACACACGTAACGGTCCATGTAGCATTCTCATGGTGGGTCATTCCAGTACATTATTACTCTAATATGTACCCATATGAAGACTTGATATCTCATATCCATGACCATTGAGAATGGTTATCAGTCTACGTGCACAATAGTCTCTATGTATTATCGTCATCCTAATTCACAGTAATACTTGACTAGAGACATTTAAGAACAATGTTATAATTTTAGCCAAAAGGATCTCACAATCAAGTCATACACTTGATATCCCATGGCATTGAACTTACTATTCTAAGGACTTCATTGTGTTCATTTAAGTCACAATAAATAGCACAATAAATAAAATACCTAAATATAAAATAAATGTCATGATACAATGTAAACTCGTAAAGTCAATACACAACTGGCCTCTAGGACATACATCAACAAAGTTTTCCAACTTCTTCATTTTCCATGGTCGAAAACTCTAGCATTTTAAGATTTCCAAAAGCAGTTATTTTCGTAGATATTTCTACTAGATATTTCTAAATAAACCAAGCTCCATCATGGGTTGGATTAGCCCATGGTACACGAGCCTCCCTGTTGTTTGGCAAGGATCCAAAAAATAAGAACGACTGCAACTCGTCGTCCATCGTCACGTTCTTGGTGGCTAGCTGGTTGAGCAAATTTTGGTAATTGTTGACATGCTCAACTACACTTGTACCTTCCTTGTACTTTAAGTTGATGAGCTCTTTGATCAAGAAGGCTTTCTTCGCAAGCATCTTCTTCTCGAAGAATGACTCAAGCTTCACCCAAAGAGCATGGGCGTCAGTCTCCTTAGTGACATAGTGGAATCATACTATCATCCACCCATTGTCTGATATGGCCAATAGCTTACCGGTTCAGCTTCGGCTACTCAGTGTCTAACATTTTCTCTGCCTTGACATTAGCACCTTTGATCGGCTCATGTAAATCCTTGCTGTATAGAATATCCTCCATCCTTTGTTTCCACGTGACCCAATTGGACCTGTTGAGATTTATCATGGAGCCACCACCTCCCTACAAGGTCCATCTCCTATTTCAATCAGTTCGAAGACGTAAACCTCGGACCCGGCTCAGCTGCGCACGCATCTACATGTGCACTCACGTGAAAGAACAGACATAAAACTTTAGCCACGCCCACTACAGGCACCATCAAAATGTGGGTATATCCTATTGGTGCCTTTATCATTTGGCAATTCCTATATACACTCACATTAATCCACATCATTCTCTGATATGGGATAAATCCCAAGCACCCAACCACGCCAGCAAACCCATGCAGCACCATCTCCTTCTTTCATTTTTCATGCACATTTTAACCTAAGCCCCATAGATCTTCTATAGGCCACCTCATCAAACCTAATAATCCCATGGCCTATAGAAACTCCTATAAGCCAACAACCAAATCTCCACTCATATTATTTTATTATATATATATAATTATATTATCCCAATATAATATTATATATACACGCTTAAATACGGGGTGTTACACACACACCCCCTTAACAACTCAGTATCCTCGATGAGCCCAGGACTTGCAATATGATCTAGGATCCCTTTCTAGCTGATGTGGAGAGGATTACCCTGATTCTGCTAGTTTTACAGTCCCCTACTCGGGAAACATGTACCAACCTCGCTCCCTATCAGACGTACATCTTGCACATACTCGGTGTCGAAAGTCGGCTCTGATACCATTTGTAATGCCCCGGATCCGGCTCAGCTGCGCACGCGGCTACACATGCGCGCACGCGAAAGAACGGACATAAAACTCAAGCCACACCCACCACATGCACCATCAAAAGGTGGGTATACCCTATAGGTGCCTTTATCATTTGGCAATTCCTATATACACACATTAATCCACATCATTCTTCGATATGGGATAAATCCCAAGCACCCAACCACGTCAGCAACCCTATGCAGCACCATCTCCTTGTTTCATTTTTTATGCACATTTTAACATAAGCCCCATAGATGTTCTATAGGCCTCCTCATCACACCAATTAATCCCATTGCCCTATAGAAACTCCTATAGGCCAACACCCAAATTTCCACTCATATTATTTTATTATATATATATTATTATATTATCCCAATATAATATTATATATACACGCTTCAGTATGGGGTGTTACAGAAGAACTCTTCCTTATGCACTTCGTCGACAACCGCAAAACCGAGAAGACCAGCTCCAATTCGATTTCCCCACCAAATCTCATCTTCGTCCGACTAGCTCCCAACTCTCATCGAAACCCCTACTTTGAAATCGCCCCAAAATCCCCCACTCGGAAACCCCTGCTATACATTTCCCCTTCTTCATGGAATTTTAGTTGGATTTAAAAACACCAATGTCAGGTTAATTTCATTCCCTCTTATATTTTTCACTCCAATTTCATTCCCTCTTATATTTTTCACTTGTCTTAATTTAATGTTTGCATCTATATACTTGCAGAATACAGAACCTCTAAAGCTTCATGGAGCTCCCATAACAGCTATGATGGAGGTGGAACTCTACTGTGTCATCAGAAGATGCCTACAATTTTTAAACTAATCAGTACAACTTCAAATGGTGGAAGATACTTCGCTAGCTGTCCAAATTGGCAAACAGACAATGACATATTTTTTAGGTGGGTTGAACTTGTAGGAGGGAGTGAGAATAGGGAGAAATCATATTCAGAATTGAAGATGGGAATTGGTAAGTTGAGTTTTTTAGATGAGGAAGCAAGTAGGAGGGTAATTGAACTTGTAGCCACTGTCAAAGATCTTAAGAATAGGAAGCTTGAGTTGGAAGTAGATAGATATTCTTTAAGGAATAAGGTGGAGGAGCTGAAAGTTAGAGAGGGAACTATGATGTGATTTACAATGTGCTTGATTTTGGTGTTGTGTTGATGTTAACTATTACGAAGTATTAAAGTGATTTTAAATCTAGTATCATATCAAAGTATGTGATTTTATTGTTGGAAAAACATTGCTATTTATAAAGAATGTGTAACACCCTAAATTTCAAAATCAACTGAATTCGAAGTTCCACAGGATCTTTACACTTCTCTTCGTAGAATTTTACAAGGAATTAAAAACTTTCGTTATAGTTACATTTATATTACATATTTACAACGGAAGCAATTTACAACAAATTACTTGAATGGAAATGTACAACACTTGAATCATTCTTTAAGCAGCATGCAAACTTTAGTCTTGTTAATCACTTTACCCTGCATAGAAACTGTCGGCACGTCAGTTGCTTACAACTGACGAAATATTATACACGGCTATCCTCTCTATGCCGAACAGTATAACGATTCTCAAATACTTACACAAACCACAAACTTGATCACACACAAAACTACAAGGGACTTAATCTAAGTGCATCAGCAACAACATTAGACATCCCAGGATGGTACTTAATCTCAGGACGAATGTCCTCATGTACTTCCAGCCATCTCCATTGCCTCAGATTCAGATCCTTCTGCTGATAGATGTACTTTAAGCTTTTGTGGTCCGTGTACATGTTCAGCTTCTCACCATACACGTGATGTCTCCATTGCTTCAAGGCAAAGATAATCGCAGCCAACTCTAGATCATGAGTCGGATAATTCTTCTCATGCGGTCTTAGTTGCCTAGACCCATAAGCGATCACTTTTTCTTCTTGCATTAAGACACAACCAAGCCCACGATGCGAAGCATCGCTGTAGACATCATACTCAACACCTGTTCTAGGCAAAGCTAAAATGGGAGCAGTAGTCAGTCTCTCTTTCAACTCCTAAAAGCTTAACTCGCACTGCTCAGTCCACTTGAAGTTCACATTCTTCTTGGTCAGACCAGTGAGTGGCACGGCTATCTGAGCCTAGCCCTTGAATGAACCTCCTGTAGTATCCCATTAGCCCAAGAAAACTCCTGATTTTCTTTATTGTAGTAGGCCTTGCCCAATCCTTCACCGCCTCTATCTTGTGCGGATCAGTTGCCACTCCCTCCTTAGAAAGGATGTGACACAAGAATGCCACTTCAAATTTTCAGAAATCGCACTTGGATAACTTGGCATACAACTCATGCTCCTAGAGCTTCTTCAGAACTACTGCCAGATATTCCGTGTGCTCCTCCTCCGACTTGGAGTACACAAGAATATTGTCGATAAAAACCACGACGAAGGAATAAAAAAACGGCCTCAGAACTCTGTTCATCATATCCATGAAGATTACGGGTGCATTCGTCAGTCCAAATGGCATAACTAAGAATTCGTAATGCCTGTGTCGATTTCTGAATGCAGTCTTATGCACATCTTCAGTCTTCACTCGAACTTGATGGTATCCTGATCAAAGATCTATTTTGGAGAAGACATCTGCTCCTTGTAGACGATCGATCGAATAGGTCGTCAATCCGGAAAATAGGATGCTTATTCTGAATAATGACCTTATTCAGCTCTCAGTAATCGATACACATCCTCATCGATCCATCCTTCTTCTTTACCAACAGCACCGGTACTCCCCAAGGCGATGCACTCGGTTGAATAAAGCCTTTCTTCAACATTTCCTCAATCTGCCATTTGATCTAATCCTGCTCCATAGGCACCATCCTATACGGTGCCTTGGAAACGGGTGCACTCCCTGGATGAATAGTTATGCTGAACTCCACATCACGATGCGGGGATAACCCAAGAAAATCTTCCAAGAACACAGTCGGGTAATCCTGAACCACAGAAATTTACTGCACCTCTACCGGAACATCCCTCTTGCTGATAGCTGCCACCAAACCAGAACATCTCCTCTTCCCTTGGAAAGTGACTTCAGGACCACCTGGAGCCTTCATTGTTACTTCCTAGTCTTGCACTCGATGCTTGCACTGTACACCGACATCTAATCATTGCCAATGATCACATCGACTCCCAAGACATTCAGCTCGATCAGATCAATCCCGAAAATTCTGTCCCCAATCTCGATTTTGCAGTCCGCATAGTACCGATCAGTGGTTAAAGTCTCATCTGATGGAGTAGCTACTGCTAAGACCTTGCCTGGAAAGACTTTCGGTTCAACTCCCAAAACTTTAGCAAACTTAGGTGATACAAAAGTGTGAGAGGACCCAGTATCGAACAAAACAACAGCTTTCTTTCCATTCAAAATAAGTTCTCCTATTACATAACACACACTCGTTACATAACAGTTAACTATATAAAGCGGGAAAAAGAGAAACAACAGAAAAACACTCCTAAACATCCTCCCTCATACCAGTGATGATGTGATCCACCTCATCAGCGTCAGCTTCAGTCAAGGCAAATACTCGCCCCTGCTGATACGGCTTCTTCCCAACTTGCTGCGTTGGTCCATTACGGGTGACATTCTGCGGCTTGGGGTATTGAGACTTGTACTGTCCCGTCTCACCATAGTTGAAGCAAGTCACCACAGGAGGTCTCACCCAGTTGTTTCCAGGTCTCCCAGCTATGTTGACAGCATTCTCTCCCTTTGTTTTGAACCTCTGAGTCGGCGACTGCCCCCTAAAATCGCCAGAAACTGCGGGCCTCTTCCCAACATTCAAGTTGGTCCTCCGATTCAGAACATCATGGAACTGCTCCATATTCGCCTCAGTAGCTGCAGCTCGTTTGGCCAACTTGTCAAACCTTCTGATACCGAGGGGTATCATCCTGGATCTCAGACTGGCCTCAAACCATGCTCGAACTTTCGAGCCTTCTTCGCCTCATCCATCACCAGTTCAGGCGCATACCTAGAGAGCTGAGTGAACTTTGTCTCATACTCCCTAACCGACATTCCGCCCTGCTGCAGTGCCAGAAATTCCATGGCCTTCTTCTCCTGGACGTCTGATAGAAAATAATGACTGCGGAACTCCTCCAAGAATTCCTCCCAGCCATGAACAATATCTCCCATCGTCCGCTTCATGGACTGCCACCATACAGTCGCATTCTTCTCGAACTACAGCACAGCTAATTTTACCTTGAGTCTCCAAGACTTTGAATATAGTCTCTACCTGTCGGATCCAGTTGTCAGCCGTGTCAGGGTCTGACTTCCCCTCAAATACGGGTGGTTTCATCTGCTTGAATGATTCCACGAGTTTGATTGCTTCGGGTACTGGATTCACAGGCACCCTCCCTTGGTTCTGATTCATGGTGACGGTATTGAGTGTCTGAAAGACCCTCGCTAGTTCCATTTCCAAGTCCAGACCTTCTCCGTTTCGAGCTCTTCTTCCAGCCATATTCTGATGCAAAAGATCCATTAAATTTGAAGTAGAAAACATGAATTTAAATCAACTTTTTATTTCATTGAGTTCCAAACTTTATACATTCGAATTTAAAACATTTCTAACATCAAATGAAAGCAGTAAGAAGATACAACAGTCTAGTTCCTACGGTTCCTCTTAGCATCTCGAAGTTCTTCTCGTAGTTCCGCCACTTCTTCCTTCAGTACATCGTACATATTTTTCCTCTTCTCGATTTTCCAAACATGATGACTGAGAGTTTCAATACTCTTCTTGCACTTCGCACACTGTGCCTGTAGCAGCTCCGCTCTCTTCCTCTGATCTCTACCTGCCTCTAAAAAGACACAATGAGACTACTCAGAACTGGTTCTTCCTTGTCGGAGGAATCATCAGATGAATTCAGAGATGGAGTGATCTATCGAGACTCAGGCCATTTCTCTTCAAATTCTTCATGATCTTCTTCGTCTGAATCAGCTTGCCCCGGGTAGTAATCCTCCTCAACTATGTGCCAGTCGTCATCTCCAGCTGGGTCGAAGTGGTCCGCCATCTTAGAGAAAGGAGAAGAAGAAGCATAAACCATAGAGCAACACAAATGTAAGTAGCTTACATTTAAATCTCTAGACTCAACACACGCCCTAATGTCCACTTCTAGGGTGTCGTTCCTTATAAATTTGTACTACTTGGAAGCGTGATTCTGATACCACTCTGTAACATCCCGAATTCCAAAACAGACTGAATTTGAAGTTCCACAGGATCTTTATACTTCTCTTCGTACAATTTTACAAAGAATTAAAAACTTTTGTTGCATCAGAGTTACATTTACAATACATATTTACAGCGGAAGCAATTTACAACAAATTACATGAATGGAAATGTACAACACTTGAATCATTTTTTGAGCAGCTTGCAAACTTTAGTCTTGTTAATCACTTTACCCTGCATAGAAACTGTGGGCACATCAGTTGCTTACAACTGACGAAATATTATACACGGCTATCCTCTCTATGTCGAACAGTATAACGATCCTCAAATACTTAAACAAACCACAAACTTGATCACAAACAAAACTACAAGGGACTATCCTTGTATTCTATGCATCCCATACTACATAGGTCTGAGGGCAAGCCCTTAACCGTTCTTCATCTTGTAGGGTTCAATCCCTCGTCATGACTTAAACTACTACTGTAACTACGATAAGTATCCTAGATGTTCTATGAGTTATGAGCTCATGTCCAGACAGCCTGGAGGGAAATCTCATGTCATGTCACGATGCATCGTAAAGAACCTATGGACAATTCAGCCTCCGTCATGGGACATGCCACCACCTGCATTCACCAAACAACCCACGAGCGTCGCCTGCGGTACGGACTCCTGGAGATATATCCACGTCATGACACTACGCATCGTGTAGATAGCCTGTGAATATTCTCACACCGCAACTCCGAGGCCCTCATACTCGTGTTTTTCTTTTATTTTCATCACATCTTCACTATGTATCTATTCCTTAGTTATTTGAATCATGAACAAAATCAATTCTCTAGAGTTAGCCCTTTCACTATACCGGTCTTAACCATTTATATAACATGACCCAGTTTTGGTCTTTTAATTTCAAATTTCATTTCAACATATTTCTTTCCAATGCCGGTATGAGGCTTAGCTACACTCTAGTTCTCAATTTCACTTCATAATCACAAAATTTGAGTCTTCATACTCATGAGTTCTTTTTCACAATTAACAAGATTTCCATTCTTTCTATGAATCAAATCTCATACATAAGGTTCAATTTTAATTCATGTATTTCATACTCAAAACTTTATTTCATTAAATCCATTAGATTCCCAAACTAGTACTTCTTTCTTTTCCTTAATACAATCCACAAAGTTGTATTTTTCATCTATCTTTAGAGTGCACACAAAACCCAAATAGATGAATAAAAATCCATAGTCAAACACACTTAAATTTTCCTCCGTTCAAAATTTTCCTTTTAAAACTTAATAAAATTTCCCATGAAAATAATCACTTTTCATATTTATACAAATGTTAATTTCATGCAAGTCTACTCAATTTTCACTTCCAGGTCACTTTTATTTTTGTCAAATATTGCACAAGTATTTTTCATAGAATCCACACATTTTTAGAATAATTATAGTATTTGTTTTTCAAATTTTTAAAAGCCAAGGAATCAATTTAAAAGCCAAAAATTTCAAAAAGTTTTAATCCTACCGAAGCCATGAATCGAACCCAAAACCTGAGACTAGCCGCCTGCCATCGAAAGCCAACTGGGCTACGGCACAACCACGGTATGGCATGGGTCATAATTAATAAGAGGTTTTGGTTTCGGTTTGGGGTTTTATTCAAAAACACAAAAAAATAAAAGGGCGAAGCCTAGTTTCGAACCCGAGACCACCAGGGTCACCCGCAAGCTACAGTAACGCCCAAGCACCCAATAACCAATTGGTCTAAGCGACCAAACTGATATGGTGTGGGGTTTTTTTGGGGTTGAAGTCTGAGACTCAGTTATTTCGAATTTTTACACAAATGTGTGTTTTTAAGTCCTTTCTTCTTCTCCAAATTAATTCAAAAACTGCAGAATTCATTTTATATATAATTACATTAATCCAATAAATTAAAATTTCATTTTTGATACAAAAGCATAATTTTTTCCCTCTACTTGTATTTTACTAGTAAATATCAATTTTTGGGAAGACAAACATATTCTTTCTACAAATTTGCATTTAAAAATTTCCTAAATCACTCATATTAGTTTTGTTACCATTATACAATTGTTTCAGTAATAAATTTCCTTTTTATTTATTTTTCATGACATTTAACATTTTTTCCATAATTCTCCTTTCAATTATTTAATATACAAGCATATCTTCTTAATCTAGCACATAACAATCAAATAGGGCATGGTAGCATGGTATATTCTAAACTAACAATCACAATTTTTTGCAATCAATCAACATTTTTTTAACATGCATTCCTACCAATATCAATTTGTCTCATTTACACATCATATGGCTAGATTAGTTATAGTTTCTTCTTAATCTAATCAAACAAGCCCTAGCATGATGTCTAATTAGAAGTTTAAGAGAACCACCCATCTTTAATGGAGAGAAAAATCAAATAAACTCCTAAAGATCTCCTACAACGAACAAGTGAAGCCTTCTCCTCCTAGATCAAGCCACCAAAAAGCCACCCCCTCCTAGTGAGCAAGCAAACCAAGCCTCCCCTTCTAGATCCTTGGAAAAATTCGGCCACCACCTTGGTTGAAGAACACACACTAACACTCAATCTTTTCAACTCAAAAAACTATTCAATCTTTTGTCTCACTAAATTTCCTTTCTTTCTTTTCTTTCTATTCTTTTCTTTTCAAAATTTCAAGTGTGAGAATGAAGAGTGTAGGGAGGGGGTATTTATACAAATTTTTAGGGTGGATGGAGGTCTAGGATGAGATCAAATGGTTAGAGATCAAGGGTCTAGATGAACTAGGGAGTTATAGAAACTACCCATGATGAAACAACCAACTCTCCACCACTTCCATCTCTCCCACTCTCCCATCCTACAATCCGGCCTAGAGGTAAAAGTGTGCAATGTACACTCTAGTGCATGCACGTACCAATTAGTACCCCTCCTTACAAGTTGTTTATGTTAATTAAAATTAATTGTTCACTAAACTTGTCTACAGAAAAAGTTGGATTAATAAAAAGAGAATTTAATTTAAATGGGCTGACTAATGGGCCAATTAACCATGGGCTCTCCAATTAAATTAATTAATTAAATAAGAATGGGCTAAAAGAGACAAATAGGCCTTAGCATTTTAAAAATAGTCTTATGGAAAATGAAGAGAACAATTTCTTGTTCATACTATAAAGAAATATATTTTTTTTATAAAATAATTTATACATATGAAATTATAAGTGCAAAACACGTACAATCACAAACTCTACATAAATAAAACTTAGGGTGTTACAGAATGTGATTTAAATCCAATTGTAGCACTTTTGATCATTATTTTATATGCATTTTATCGTTGGAAAGAATTTGAAGTAACTGTCCGGCATTGTTGTAGTAGAGATTGAGTGTTTACAATGAAGATTATCCATGACCTTTTTAAGTTTCATCACTTACTATCGCATGATGTTCACTTATCTCTTTAAATAACAATTGTTAATAAAACCGCTCTCTTCTATCTGCTTCGTATAAAAAAACTTCATTTGTTAAAAATCAATTAATGTGAATGTCTCTCCATTATCCCATTTTCTCCACCAACCCCATGATCTCCATGTTCTCCACTCACCATTTATTCCATGTTTGTCCTTTCAACTTCTTTTGTAAGCCTATAAATAGGCCTTTAGATGAATCATTTGTATGAACAAAAGGAAATCATTAAAATACTAATTATACTCTATTCTTTTATCTCTTTTACTTTCTAGCATCGTCTCTATTATTTTTATAACACGTTATTAGCACGAAGCTCTACTTCAACTATTCGAGGTATTTTTTTTAATACTCATATTATAATATCAAGGTCACTATAACTAAGTATGCTCTACACTCGCCATTCATTTGGATCTTGTGTATCAGAAAAGTTATAGTTTGTTCTAATATTTATTTTTTATCTAATTGCACATTGTTTTATATATATATAGTTTCATCATGTCGAATCTTGTCAAGCTTGAATTTGAAGCTTTTGATATTACCGGCAAGAATTACTTGTCGTGGGTATTGGATGCGGAGATCCATTTGGATGCTAAAGGTCTCAAGGAGACAATTGATGTATCAAAAGAAACATCCAAGATAAGGCGAAGGCAATGATATTTCTTCGCCATCACCTTCATGAGGGGTTGAAAGTTGAATACCTCACGGTCAAAGATCCTGCAGATCTTTGGAAATCACTAAAAGAGAGGTATGATCATCAGAAAACTGTGATTCTTCCGAAAGCACATTACGACTGGATGCATCTCCGTTTTCAAGATTTTAAATCTGTTAGTTAGTATAACTCGGCTATTTTTCGAATCAGTTCACAAATGAAATTATGTGGTGAAACTGTTACTGATTCTGATATGATGGAAAAAAACGTTATCCACGTTTCATGCATCTAATGTGCTCTTGCAACAACAATACCATGAAAAGGGTTTTACAAAATACGGGGATTTGATATCTTGTCTTCTTATTGCTGAGCAAAATAATGAGTTATTGATGAAAAATCATGAGTCTCGTCCTACTAGCTCTGCTCTATTTCCTGAAGTGAATGTGATAGCATTCAATAATAATTGTGGTCGTAGTCGTCGTTGAGGCCGCGGACGTGGACATGGATGAGGAAGAGGAAGAGGTTATTTCCCCGGTGGTCGAAGTAACCACATTGTTAGGGATGAATCACGAGGAAACAATGATGGTGGCATGAATAAGAAGATGAAGGAAAGCATCTGCCACCGATGCGGGATGCAAGGCCATTGGTCGCGTACTTGTCGTACTCCCAAGCATTTTGTTGATCTTTATCAAGAGTAGTTGAAGAACAAAGGAAAGAATGTTGAAGCAAATTTCATTGCTGACGACTCCAATGATTTCATCGAAGGCCTCGATGATCTGATGCACCTGGATGCAGCTGATTTCCTTATCCATCCTGAAGATGGAAGTGACCAGAAGTGATCAAGATGCTTATGATATTTGAAGTTTCTTTCAGCTTGTTATTTTGTTTCTATGTTTAAGTTTGCTATGAACTATGTTTTATTTCAGTTTTTTTCAGTTTTGTTAAAGTTTTTCTTTAGCTTAATTTTATTTTCAAATTAATGTCATTCTTCATTATTATTATATGCTTTATATTGCTTTCAAGTTTATTTATTCACATTTTTTTCTTTATCTAGATTATGAATATGTATCAATCCAAGATCCAAGTTGGGGATATATGTCTTACAGATAGTGCTACTACACACACCATTCTTAAAGATAAGAAATATTTTTCTAATCTGGAAAATGATCAAGCATATGTCAATACCATATCAGGCTGTGCAAAGATAATTGAAGGCTCTAGAAGAGAAAATTTTATAATGCCAGAAGGCACAAAATTCATAATTGAAAATGCATTATTTTTGCCTAAGTCTCAAAGAAACTTATTAAGTTTTAAAGATATTCGTCTAAATGGATATCATATTGAGACTATGAATGAAAGAGGTATTGAATATCTTTGTATTACCTCAACTATGATGGGCAAAAGGTGTGTGTTAGAAAAATTACCAGCTTTCTCATCTGGATTGTATTATACAACTATAAGAATGGTTGAATCATATAATACAATAAATATGAAGTTTACAGATATATTTAAGGTTTGGTATGATCGGTTAGGTCATCCCGGTTCAACAATGATGCGAAAAATTATCGAGAAATCATGTGGTCATTCAATGAAAAACCAGAAGATTTTTCAATCCCATGAATTTCCTTGTGTTGCTTGTTCCAAAGGAAAGTTAATTACAAGGCCCTCACCAGCAAAAGAAAAGAACGAATCACTATCATTTTTAGAATGAATTCATGGTGATATATGTGGTCCGATTCATCCCCCGTGTGGACTGTTTCGGTATTTTGATGGTTCTAATTGACGCATCAACTCGATGGTCACATGTGTGTTTATTATCATCTCGTAATTTGGCTTTTACAAGATTACTTGCACAAATAATTCGGTTGCGGGAACATTTTCCTGATTATCCAATAAAGACAATTCGTCTTGATAATGCTGGTGAATTTACATCCCAATCTTTTATGAATTATTGTATGTCAATTGGGATAAAAGTGGAACTTCCAGTAGCCTATGTTTACACTCAAAATGGTTTGGCAGAATCATTTATAAAACGGACCAATGGATTGCTAGACCAGTGCTTATAAAATTAAATCTCCCCGTTTGGGCCTGGAGACATGCTGTTTTACATGCAGCACAACTTATACGCATCCGGCCAACCAGTTATAATGATAATTCTCCCTTACAATTGGTTCATGGTCAGGAACCAAATATTTCCCATTTATGAATTTTCGGATGTGCAGTATGTCCCAATTAATCCACCACAACGCACAAAAATGGGACCTTAAAGGAGGACGGGAATATATGTTGGGTATGAATCTCCATCTATAATCAAGTTTATTGAATCGATGACCGGAGATTTGTTTACTGCAAGGTTTGCAGATTGTCACTTTGATGAATCACTATTCCCAACATTAGTGGGGGATAATAAATAGTTGGAAAAAGAGATTTCATGGAATAAATTATCACTGAAAAGTTTAGATCCTCGAACAAAAGAAAGTGAATTAGAAGTTCAAAGGATAATTTATTTGCAAGGTATTGCAAATCAACTGCCAGACGCATTTACTGACCACAAAAGAATAACAAAATCTCATATTCCAGCTATAAATGCTCCTGTCAAAATTGATGTCCCTGAATGACAAACTATAATTGCTAGTGAGTCTAAGGCATGCTTGAAGCGTGGTAGACCACTTAGTTCCAAAGATAAACATCATCGAAAAAGAAAGGACCAAATAACCATGATTGTCAAATTGAGGATGTCTCTCCAGAAGAGACCATTGACATAGTTAATAATGAAGAGAATCAGGTAACTGAAATTAATGAAAATGAAAAGATCTCGATTAACTATGTCATTATGGGAAGAACATGGGACCAGAATAATATAATTGTCGACAATATTTTTGTATATAATATAGCATGCGATATCATAAATGAAAACGAGGATCATGAACCTACCTCTGTGGAAGAGTGTAGAAATAGAAATGATTGGGCAAAATGGAAAGAGGAAATTAAGTCTGAATTAGACTCGTTTGAAAAACGAGGAGTTTTTGGACCTGTAGTCTGAACACCAAAAGAGATCAAACCAGTAGGCTATAAATGGGTATTTGTATGAAAAAGAAATGAACGAAATAAGATTACTAGATATAAAGCCCGGCTTGTCACACAAGATTTTACCCAGATGCCTGGTGTTGATTATGAAGAGACATATTCTCTTGTGGTGGATGCAATAACATTTCGATATTTGATATGTTTGGCATTGCATCAAAGACTTGAAATGCGCCTCATGGATGTGGTCACGGCCTATTTGTATGGTTCGTTAGACCATGATATATATATGAAAATTCCTGAAGGATTTAAAGTGCCAGAAGCACATAATGATAATTCTCGGGAAATTTACTCAGTTAAGTTAAACAAAGCGTTATATGGATTGAAACAATCAGGACGGATGTGGTATAAACGTCTGAGTGAATTTTTAATAAAAGAGGGTTATAATAATGATTTTATATGCCCATGTGTGTTTATAAAAAGTTTAGGATCAAAATTTGTTATAATTGCCGTTTATGTTGATGTTTTAAATATCATCGAAACTCCTGAAGAGTTATTACAAGCCGTGCAATGTTTAAAGAGAGAATTTGAAATGAAATACCTTGGAATAACAATATATTGTTTAGGTCTTCAAATTGAACATTTGAAAGATGGGATTTTCTTGCATCAATCCACTTATCTGGAAAAAGTAATTAAAAGGTTTTATATGGATAAAGCTCATCCCTTAAGTACTCCCATGGTACTGAGGTCATTAGATGTTAATAAAGATGTGTTTAGACCTCATAAGGAACATGAAGAACTACTTGGTCCTGAAGTACCATATCTTAGTGCCATTGGAGCATTAATGTATCTTGCTAACAATACATGTCCTGATATATCTTTTACGGTAAATTTATTGGCAGGATATAATTCCTCACCAACTCGAAGACATTGGAATGGTGTGAAACATATATTTAGATTTCTTCGAGAGACCATGGATATGGGCTTGTATTATTCTAACCTGTCCAAATCAGATTTAATTGGGTATGTAGATGCAAGATATTTATCTGATCCACATAAAGCCCGATCTCAATCAGAATATGTGTTCACCTGCGGAGGAACAACAATTTTTTGGCGTTCTACAAAGCAAACACTAGTAGCAACTTCAACTAATCATGCAGAAATATTGGCAATCCACGAGGCCAGTCGTGAATGTGTTTGGTTGAGGTCGATATCTCAATATATCCGGGAAACGTGTGGCCTTTCAGTTGATAAAGATATCCCCACAACCTTATTTGGAGATAATACAGCATGCATAGCTCAGCTAAAGAATGGCTACATCAAAGGTGATAAAACGAAGCATATCTCACCAAAGTTCTTCACTCATGATCTTTAACAAAAGGGTGAAATAAGTGTTCAGTAGATAAAGTCAAGTGAGAATCCAGCAGATTTATTCACTAAGGCTCTACCCACGACAACATTTGAAAAGATGGTAAACATGATTGGGATGCGTCGTTTGAAAGATCTAAAAGGATGATCTTTTCAGGGGGAGAAAAGATATGCACTGCACTCTTTTTCCCTTCATCAAGTTTTGTCCCATTGGATTTTCTTGGTAAGGTTTTTAATGATGCAGTATCGAGGCATATTCTTATCCATAATTACGAGACATTCAAGGGGGAGTGTTGAAAATCAATTAATGTGAATGTCTCTCCATTATCCCATTTTCTCAACTAACCCCATGATCTCCATGTTCTCCACTCACCATTTACTCCATGTTTGTCCTTTCAACTTCTTTTGTAAGCATATAAATAGGCCTTTAGATGAATCATTTGTATGAACAAATGGAAATCATTAAAATACAAATTATACTCTATTCTCTTGTCTCTTTTACTTTCTAGCATCGTCTCTATTATTTTTATAACATCATTGATCTTTTCAGGTTGTATAAATAACCCATCTAAGCACATGAACTTGTATTAAAAAAAACTTCCATAATCTTTTCGAACTTAAATAACAACATCATTGAACAAAGGCTTCTAATCAGAAATCACACCTAATCAGGTTAAGCTTAATTTCAGACACTCATCATACATAGTATTTAGGCATTAACATAGTATGACATGTTCACTTGCATAAACAACCTCAATTCATGCTCATATCATATCAAATCAAACTCAGTCTCAGATGACTTACAAATATTAATAACTCAGAACAATTCACCATCAATAAATTCATAAGCAACCACATTTAACACATTCTCACAATTTACCAAACCAAATGCACATTCTCATACATTCTCACATTCTTTCATCACAGAAACAACTTCAAACTAGTGCACACTATCATGATTATACTCGAAACCAGTGCATAATAAACCTCTAACCATTTCCACTTCAAACAACAATACCAATCATGCACTTCTCAATATCAGTTTCAAAATTATAGTGACTGACTCTATATCATAGACATATCTATATAATAAAACACAAAGAAAGCTATCAAGTGGCTCTCATTCAATACGGTTGAAATCAATGGTCCAGATTTAACCTCACAAAACATATTTCCCGCCCAAAAGTTTCCCCCCAAAACTCAAATTCAAATCCCCCCCAAAACAAATCCTTTATTTAAAAATTTATTTATTTATTTATTTATTTATTTATCTCTCTCTCTAATTCTCTCTCTATTTACTCAGGAATTTATATTTTCATATTTCAAATTTTTAAATTTTCAGATTTTTTATGCATTTTTTAATTGCTCATATTACATTGAAAATAGCAAATATCTCATCAATAGTTAAATTGCATCATTTTCCACACTCAAAGTTCTAAGAAGTTGGATTTTACACCACCATTTATAATTATTTTTCAACATATACTAATGGAAACATGGACTTTTATTTACAACTGATTATTGCTTTACTATTCAAACTTGAGCTACATAATTGTTGTTTTACTGTTTACAAGACTATATGTTGTATCGTTCCGAAGACGTGCCGTAGGCACGTGCCCACGGGCAAATCTATTTTACTTACAGAAAAATGTATACTTACGGGAAAAATAGTAACTCTATACCTACAAAATCAACACTTCAGTGACAAAAAATAGTGACTTTAACCGTGTATAGATGAAAGTAGTGTTTCATGATTGAATTGCTCCACTTTAATATCTTTAAAAGTACCAAAATAGATGATAGCAAAATCTGAAAAGTATGATGAATAAGTATATGTAGTTGATTTTCAGAGATTTCATAGATACAACATAATACCCTCAGACATTTTGCTGTTGATTTTTCCCTCCACCATCACTACGGTTATCAGGAGAGTTGTTGACCTACATCACAATCACCATGATTAATACATACTTTGCCTTACTAAATTATATCGAAAATAGCAAACAATTTACCTTTGGTTTCTCGCAATTAACACCTACTATATATGGTCATTTGTCGTTTCTTTTCCTTCTTTTTTTTGCTTTGACATTCTCAAATCAAAGGGGATGTGGTGCTACGGCATTGCTACTAGATACTACTCTACCAACACCTCTCGCTCTTCCTCTAGCTATACCTCCACTACCACCACTACCACCACTAACCACCCCAGTTGCACTACCAACATATCTAGCTCCTGCTCCAGCATTCACCACTCTAGTTCTTTGAAGCTCATCCAAAGTGTTTCTCACCCTTCTCACAACTTCATCTCCTCTCTTACCCTATAGTCATCTACCTTTGTTTGTTGACCTTTTTGTTGGTGTAGCTACAAAGTTCTTTCAAGTAGTGATGTTGTGCCCAGGTTGGTGACATATCTTACACTTCACAATTGAGCCAACCTTGCTAGGTCTTTGCATTTTTTTCATGTTAGTGGGGTTCGTATTCTTCGTCTCATTGGGATTTCTTTCTATCCTTAGTTGGTCTACCTGATCTTCTTCTCAATTGTGGGAGAAGTCTCCTTGCATAATCCAACTGTTCCCAAAGAGATGAGTTGGGAACTGTGTCTATTGTACCTGCAATATGGCACTTATCATTATTCACAATTGTTAGAAGACAATAAAATGAAGTTCAGAAAGTGCAGAAGATAACTAGAGAAATATTCTTAGCAATATACCTTCATAGACTTTCATTTATGTGTCACGCCCTACTACCCAAAATACAATAAAATACAGGGCGTGACTAAGACCTAACAGTCCTCTGATGCTCTGCTTTTACTTGCTAGCAAATCAAAAACCGTGACACAAACCTCGCCACTCCTCTCTTCATACCGTGCCACCAAAAGTGTTGTTTCAAATCTATGTACATCTTTGTGCCCCCAGGGTGAATGGAATAGGGCGAACAACGTGCTTCTTCAAGTAGCTTCTGTCTGACTTCCTCCTTAGGTACACATAATCAGACATCAAAATAAAGCGATCCATTTGCTGAATGATCAAATTGGCTCTTAGGCCAGCTTCTACTTCGCTCCTGAATTTCTGCAACTGCTCATCACCAGTCTGGGCTTTCTTGATCTGCTCTACTAAGGAAGACTGCAACTGCAACATCATACACTGTTGCGATGTACCGGGTAAAATCACTTCTGAGTCCAACATTCTCATATCCCCCAGTAGTTCCTTCTGCTCAGTCAAAAACATAGCATTGGGTTGTCTGCTCAAAGCATCGGGTACCAAATTCACCTTACCCGGGTGGTACTGTAAATTGATATCATAATCTGCCATGAATTCTAGCCATCTTCTCTGCCTCATGTTCATCTCCTTCTATGTGAATTCATATTTGAGACACTTGTAATCCGTGAAAATCTCCACTCTCTCCCCCAGCAAATAATGCCTCCATAACTTCAAGGCGAAGATTATGGCTGAGAGCTCAAGATCATGCAGAGGGTAGTTCTTCCCATGCGACCTCAACTGACGGGATGCATAAGCAACAACTCTGCCTCGCTGCATGAGTACAGTTCCTAGCCCTTTGCCCGAAGCATCACAATGAACAACAAAACCTCCTGAACTGCCGGGTATAGTTAGCACAGGTGCTGACGTCAACCGATTCTTCAACTCTACAAAGGCTTCATCATAAGATTTCTCTCTAACACACTTCTTTTCTTTCCTTTTCAACTTGGTTAGTGGTCCAGCAATCCTCGAGAAATCCTGAACGAACTTCTGATAATAACCTGCTAGCCCAAGAAAACTTCGCACTTCAGATGCTGACTTCGGTATCGGCCAATCCTTGACTACAGTGACCTTCGACGGGTCGACTGACACTCCATCACCCTAGATAATATGGACCAAGAACCTGATCTAGCCAAAATTTACATTTACTGAGTTTAGCATATAGCTAATTCTCCCTTAAGGTCTGCAAGACCACCCTCAAATGCTCTGCATGATCCTCCCGGTTCCAAGAATATACCAAGATGTCATCAATGAACACCACCATGAATTTATCCAGAAACATAGAGAACACCCTATTCATCAAGCTCATGAATACCGTTGGTGCATTAGTGACTCCGAACGGCATCACCAAGAACTCGTAATGTCCATATCAAGTGCGGAACGCCATCTTCTGAAGATCTTTGGGCTTTACCTTAACCTGATGGTAGCCTGAACGAAGATCCAATTTTGAGAAAACCAAAGCACCTCCAAGTTGATCAAGCATATCATCAATCCTCGACAGTGGGTATTGGTTCTTTATAGTAACATTGTTCAGTTCAAGATAGTCAATGTAAAGTTTGTGACTAACATCCTTCTTGTTGACGAACAACACTGGGACTCCCCAAGGTTAAACACTTAGCTTGATAAAGCCCCTATCTGGCAACTGTTGGACTTGTACCGAAAATTCTACCAGCTCAACTGGTGCCATTCGGTAAGGACGCTATGAGATTGGCATTGTACTATGATTGACATCAACACTGAACACTACATCTCGGTCTGGTGGCAGCCCAGGCCGCTCTTCTGGAAAGACATCTAGAAAATTCCACACAATTAAAGGCACAACACCGCCATCGGTGCACATCAATTCTCGTACACCAGTTTCCTGGTTCGCAGAGTTCTTAACATGCCCCAGTGGTGTCTCACCAGCATGGAATTCAAACTCTTCGCGATCTGGAATTCTGAATACCACTTTCTTCTCTTGGGAGTCTATTACGGCGTGGGTAGCGCCCAACCAATCCATCCCAAGAACGTCGAACCTCGAATTATTGATAACGATGAGATCTGCTTTGAAGTATATGCCGTCAATTAGCAAGGGGCTTAACTTGCACACTTTAGAATAGACGATCACACCTCCACCTTTTATGATGTTCCAAGCAACTTGCAAGTCGTCGCTAGGCAATTAGTGCCAACCAACAAAGCATGAAGAGATAAAGGAATGGGTAGCGCCAGAATCGAACAGAACATGTGCAGGGAAGGAGTGTACTAATATAATACCTAGTAGTAAGTCAATGGGTGTGAGTGGATCATATGCATGGCATGGGCAAGAATACATGATGCAAGAAGAACAAAGTACAAGATAGACTAAAATGGCTGAATGCAATAATCATATAATACCTACAACAACTCCCTCGGCAGTCTCTGCCTCCTCGGCAGTCAGTGTTAGGTTTCAATGGCAAACACAGATTGAATACACGGCGGAAAAATTACAAAAAAATTATTGTAACCTAGCCATGGATCCATGCAAAAATCATAAATCGTGTTTAGGAATTATACCTTATGGGTGGGTCTGCGATCTCCAAGATATGTCGATCACGGCACTGTAATGTTGCAGTACCTTTAAGGTATCCACACGAACGGATCAAAACCAAGCTTTCCTCACGCCGTGGTGCTAGCTGCAGGATGGGGTTGTTCCTTATGATCTCTCTCTCACAATTTTTGTGACTGCTAGGATTTTCTCATGTGTAACTTTTCTACATATATGTATCATATATATAGATGCAGAAAATTAACCCTAAGAGAGTGATAAGTTCATTGGGATCACAATCCGACCTGGGTCAGATTCGTGTGTGGACCTCTGAACTTTAGTCAGCCCATTTAATCTAATTAAATGTCCAACCAATGTCAGGATCCAAGTCTTACTTGGATTCCCAATTAAATTTATCTTATGAATTTAAATTCCAATTTCGATTCATTCTAAGTATGTATTCCTGTAGGTTCTCGTTACATTGACAGTAATACTAAAATCATATTCTAGTATTACAAACAGTGAGTGATATCTAGCAATACATCACTGCAACTTAAGTAACGGGAATGTCAGTAATTAGACATAACCTATCCGTGACCAATGTTACCATGTAATCTAGTCCATTTGTCCAAATATATTAATTGACCACAAGGCATAGAGCGTGTCACCCTTGTATAGCTCAATATTTGGTTTCTTGATCTCCGAGTAGACTTACTAAAAACAAATGAGCTCAATATCTCATATTGAATCATTTGAGCATGACCATGCATTTTGTATTCTCACTCAATCAAGGCGCCAATAGATATCTCTCATGTTATGTAAGAGGGACAAATCAGTTCTAAGTCACTTACATCCTTCCGCATGATTTGTAGTATATCCAATAGTCAACTTTATAATCACCTTATTACAGGCAACGTTTGGCGACAGTAAAACATACAACTTCTCATGTAGGGAACCGTAGTGACTTCAAGTCAAATGACTACATACACTATGCTTACTGTGGGAACCGCTTATGACACTCACGTAACGATCCATGCAGCGTTCTCATGGTAGGTCAGTCCAGTACATTATTACTCTAATATGTACCCATGTTGTAATATCGCGGTCGGATATTATATTTGAATTATTATTATTTTTAAAATTAAAATATTTCTTATGGAAATTACTTAGTATTAATAAATAATCATTATCGGTTTTGAGCATTTGTACAAAATCCTGTAAAATGTGTTTTTGAGAAAATGTCTGAAATATCCGGGCCTGATATAAAATATTATTATTTAATTATTATTTTATTTTTATTTTCAGAATTGAAATATTTTGATGGATATTATCCGGTTTTGTTAATAAACATTATTTATATATATAAACTAGTCTATATACATCTGTATTGTATCAAATTGGTACTAAAATCTTCCGAGCCAGTAATAAAATTATTTTTATTATTTTTTCTGAATTAAAATATTTTTGGAAGAGATTATTCATTTTAACTAATAAAAATTATCTGTATATATAGATGTATGTACTTACATATACTGTATCAATTTCGTACGTTTGTACGAAATCATGTAGTATGTGATTTTGAGAAAATACCTCTTATTTTTATCAATCATGATCAAATGGAGGGTAGGGATTATATTGGGTGTTGATTGCAATTTTAATTTGCAAATTAGTCTCAAATTTGTTGAGCCACAAATGAGAAGAACACATGGCTTTTTCTCACCCACAAGCTCTCTCCCTCTTCTCCTATAACCCCCCCCCCCCCCTCCCCACCCCCCAATCCATTGGCCAGCCATTACCATGAGGGCATTCTCTCTTCTCATTTCATTTGTTGTATTCCCCCATCTCCTTCTCATCTCATCCTCTCTTATATTCTTCTGCTCCTTCTTTACTTGTTTTTATTTAGAAAAATTGAGAAGAAAAAAAAAGAAAGAGAGATCAAAATCAAAAGAAAGAGTGGGTTCATTAGGGATTGTTCTTGAGAGGAGGAGCAAAAACAAGGAAGGAGAAGGAAGAGCTAACAAGTCCTTCCAACCGATTTGGGTGGGGATTCTCATCTCCTGTTTGTTATAGTTATTATTATTGTTATTATTGCTAATAAATTCAAGAACTTGGCCTAAATCATGTGCATATGGATGTTTATGGACTAGAATAAAAGGCATACAAATTGAAGTGGTAGAACTCAAGTAGAACACTAAAGAATCGATCTTAAACTAGTATGTAGTTAGAATTAATTACTTGTGTTAAAGTGGGAATTTTGACTCCAAATTAATTTTAGAGGTTCTCATATGTGTTACTACCATGCTCTAATTTTTATAGATTTTTCTGGGTTAGTTTGATAACCTAAATAGATCATTTTCCCAAAACAGCGAGCATCAAAGACAAATTGCTGTTTTGTGGATTCCGACATTTTTCTAAGGGCTAGATTTTGATTTCCCTTACGGAATCTAAAAAAGTTTTCAACTAGAAAGTTGTAGTAGATGTTCTCCCCTTTCCAAAATGACCAATTTTACTAGATTCCAATAAGTATAGTAAAAGTTATAAGCTTTACAAGTTTCAGCTTTTGCTATGCTTTTTGTTGTTCTTGAGTTGTGTTCAAAGAGCTGGATTTTGAGCTCTATAAGGAATCTGAAAAAGTGTTCAATTAGAGAGTTTTCGTAGATGTTCTCGCCTTTCCAAATTGTCCAATTTTGTTAGATTTCGACAAGTATAGCAAAAGTTGTGAGCTTTACAAGTTTCAGCTTTTGCTGTCCTCTTTATTGCTCTTTGTATTTTGTTCAAAGAGCTGGATTTTGTGTTCCATACGGAATCTGAGAAATTTGTTAACTAGGAAGTTATAGTGGATGTTATTAGCTTTCTAGGAAGTCCAATATTGTTAGATATCAACAAGTACAACGAAAGTTATAAGCTTTAGAAGTTTTAGATTTTAGTTGTCTTTGTAACTCTTTGTATTGTGTTCAAAGAGGTGGATTTTGAGTTTCATACAAAATCTGAGAAAGTCGTTAACTAGGAAGTTGTAGTAGATGTTATTAGCTTTCCAGAAAGTCCAATTTTGTTACTTTCTGACAAGTGTAGCAAAAGTTATGAGCTTTCGAAGTTTCAGCTTTTAGCTGTATTTGTTGCTCTTTGTATTGTGTTCAAAGAGCTGGATTTTGAGATCCATACGGAATCTGAGAGAGTTGTTAACTAGGAATTTATAGTGGATGTTACGAGCTTTCCAAAATTTTCAATTTTGTTAGATTCCGACAAGTATAGCAAATGTTATAAGCTTTACAAGTTTCAGCTTTTGTTGTCCTTTTTTTTGTTCTTAAAATGTGTTCAAAGATCTGGATTTTAAGCTCTATAAGGAATCTGAGAAAGCTTTTAACTAGAAAGTTGTAGTAGATGTTCTTCCCTTTCTAGAAAGCCCAATTCTGTTAGATTCCGATAAGTATAGAAAAAGTTTTGAGCTTTACAGACTTCAGCTTTTGCTGTTCTTTTTGTTGTTCTTGAATTTTGTTCAAAGAGCTGGATTTTAAGCTCTATAAGCAATCTGAAAAAGTGGTCAACTAGAAAGTTGTAGTAGATGTTCTCCCCATTCCAAAATGTCCTATTTTGTTAGATTCCGATACGCGGAGCAGGAGTTATGATCTTTACATTTAGGTTGTTCGAGGTTTTTCTACCCCTTAATTACTGAATCTGAAAAGATCATCAACTAGAGAGTTATAGTAGAGTTTCTCACATTTCCAAATTGTCTAATTTGGTTAGATTCTGACTGATAAGCGGAGTAGGAGTTATGACCTTTACAAGTCGCAGCAGCTAGCCTTTTGGCTGAAGTTTCGTTGTTTAGGTTGTTCGAGGTTTTTCTACCCCTTAATGACTGAATCTCAGAAGGGTGTCAACTAGAGAGTTGTAGTAGAGTTTCTCACCTTTCCAAAATGTCCTATTTGGATAGATTCCGATAAGCGGAGTAGAAGTTATGACTTTTACAAAGTCACAGCAGCTGGCCTGTTTGGTTGAAGCTCGCTGTTTAGGTTGTTCGAGGTTTTTCTACCTCTTATTGACTGAATTTGAGAAGGTTATCAACTATAGAGTTGTAGTAGATGTTCTTGCCTTTCTAAAAAGTCTAATTTTGTTGAATTCCGATAAGAGTAGCATGTTTAATTGCTTCTAGGTTGTTAGAAGGCTTTGTATGTTGCTTTTATGCATAAAAGATCAAGTGTTGCTAGTAGCATGTTATTTTGCTTCTAGATTGTTAGAAGACTTTTATGGTCGCATACATAGCCAGTTGGCTCGTATGCAATTCATTTGACTCATACGTAGCTAGTTGGGTCGTATGTAAGTTGTTTTGCTCGTATGTTGCTTATTAGCTAGTACGCAGTTGTTGTACTCATCTAAAGTGATATCATTGCCTTAGGGGCCATCGACCATCAAGAACTGTATTTATTTTACTCCTCGTGGACTGTGGAAGAGTCACCTCTCATGCACCATCAGATCTTAACAGGTATAGGTTGATCGTGGGTTGGGGGTGTAGACGAAATCCAAGTTCAGGGTAGTAGCATGCGAATACGTTTGTATTGTTAGGGTTTTGGATCAATAGGCTATGAACAGTATCCTTAGGGATTCTGGTAAGTCTAGGTTGAGAACCTAGTAGAGTTATCTTGCGAAGTCTAACTTAAGACCTTGCATATTGTGTTAGTATTGTTGTCATCCTTCGAATTGTTTAGGGTTAGTGACTTCGTTAGGGTAGTAACTTATGGCTATTACAACTTAACCCTTATTTATTATCATTTTCGCC
Source organism: Hemerocallis citrina (assembly GCA_017893485.1). Classification (NCBI taxonomy): domain Eukaryota; kingdom Viridiplantae; phylum Streptophyta; class Magnoliopsida; order Asparagales; family Asphodelaceae; genus Hemerocallis; species Hemerocallis citrina. Next base: position 198,605,066 of record CM030364.1, read on the forward strand.
GAAGGGAAAGAGTTGGTATTAAGGGTGATACCTTATGATCCGACCTGTTCTATAGGCCAACACTAGGTGGTGTTATTTGTTGTTCCCTTTCTGTCAAAGGGATACGGTCTGTGCCTTCTCATGAGTTGGGAGAACGGGATCCGTATCTCGTCTGTTAATTTCTGAAGTGCCATGATAAGGGCAGGAAGCTTCCAGTCGGAGCTAGGGGATGGACCCTACAAATCCGTCATGCTCTTTATCAAGAAAGGCAAACAAGCCATAGACTACGGCCTATCAGCTAGGGGCCACAGGGGATGCTTCGAGCTAACATGTGTTGTAGTTAACTCCAAGGGTTCGTCAGATTTTTTAGTGAGATGCAGTACGCCGGGCAATAGTGGCAAATGGACACACCACTATATGACTGCAAATGGCGGGATTTGACCGTTTCAGGGCAACCTCATCAGTCATGTTGTATCTTCAGAAACAGGTTGATTACAAGAGTAGAATTCATGGTGCGGATTCAAATCCCTATATATATGAAGAAACAGCTTGTTATGGGCGTATGTTGTTTGGTTTGCAGAGACTTTCTTGAATTAGAATAAGAGCATCATTGCATTAGTTAATCCTGCATTAGATTCTAAGTCATAGCATTCACTGACACATCAATTATATATGTATACGTTTCTCTTTTCATCAATCTTTTTTTTTTAAAAGTTGAGAATCGCTGCTAGTCAACAACCTTAAAGCGTCAGTATATATACTGACGTCCCCACTTCAATAGGTACTGGATTGCAAAACTACAGTTACAAGATTCAGGAGGACTCAAGGCAAGAGAAGCAAAGTATTGATTTTGTTTCAATTATAATATATGTTGGTTACCATTGTTTCAATTTTAAATTTATTAATTGTTGAGAAGAATCCAAGTGAAGTACAAAGTGTTATTTATTATTCATTATACTCTGATGTAAATTTGTATTGAAAGTTTGTAATACTTGGGCTTGTATGGTAATATTGTAACACTAATGTAATGTATTGCAGTTTTATAACATTCGAACTTGTAATACATTTGTGTTGAATAAAAAGTTTTAAAATTTTTCTGTTTTTGTGTGTATTGTGGCTAATTGAAGGAAAAGATTCTGGCTTATGTCACGGTTTTCCAATGTATAGAAATCGGGGTGTTACAGAGTGGTATCAGAGCCGACTTCAATTTACAGTCCAACACAGTAGGAAAATTAAACTTGGATGCCTTTTAGGAGTTGGGTTTTAGCTATTTGTAGACAGATATAATTCATATTGTTGTTTCTTTCAACTTATGTTTTATAATTTTTCTATATCTGGACTAATTCCAGTATATATGTGTTTTAAGGATGGTATTCGAGGATATCCTAACCGAGGATGTGTTGATGGAAGAGAGTAAGCCGATTTCAAGGGATGATCAGATGATCTCGATCGAGGAGCCAAAGGAGATTTCACTACATGCTAACCTCAAGACGGACTCGCCTTCACCACCGCAATGGCTAAGTATGGATCAACGCAAAGCAATAGCGGCCAGCATACATCTGGGAATAAGGAAACTGAGGTAGTACAGAACCAGGAAAGGTCATCGAGCTAAGAAACTGGGCGATGCTTGTAGATCTATATTTGCAGGCCTAGCAAAGGAGCAGGAACACTTAGATTCCAGATTGGCACGACTGCAGCATGAATGGGATCAAGTCCAGGAGACCACCAAGGTTGTAGTATGCCATTTCTGTGAGAGAGTTGGGCACAAGAGATCAGTCTGTCCATGACTACAAGGGAAAAGATCTGCACCAGCATCAGGGTCCGAAAAACAATGTTAGAAGCAGAAGATTCAAAAAACAGATGGCAAGCTTGGAGGCGCCAAGCCAGGAAGTTGTTTCCTATGTGGGGAGCATGTTCATTTCAAGAGTCAGTGCCCGAGAAAAAACCCCCAGGTGGAGACCCGTACATGTTACAATTGTGGGGAGATTGATCATATTAGACCGAATTATCTCCAACTTCATAAGAATGACGACAGATTAACCCCGAAGATGAACAATAAAGGAAAGGAGCCTGTTCACCAAGGGTGAAAATTCGCACTTACTAAAGGCAAGTTGAAGAAGGCGGGAGAGCCGTTACTAGCATGTGCATATGGAGTTGCAACTAAGTTTAAAAGTTGTATTTTAAATTTTATTTAGACTTAAAAAGTAATATATGATGTAACACTTTTGTAACTGAATGGATTTATAGATATATGAATCCAGGCAACCGTTTTGTTCAAACTTAGTTCATCATATTCTTTTGTCTGAATTATTTTTCAAGAAGTTGAGATGTGTGCGGGAGTCAACTTTAGATTTAGTTTTATTGATTACACCATCTAGAGCAATTCTCATTGCAGATTTATGCTATAAGGGCTGTAAACTCCAAATTGGAGGAAAGAACCTAAGTATGGATTTGTTAGAGTTGGACCATGCAGGAACGGAAAAAGGGCATGCTGAGCATTTGACTGTAGTTCTAAGCAACTACAGGAGCATCAACTTTATGCAATTGTCAAAATGAATTCTGGAAGTCTAATGTGGCGTTTGTATGTCATGTCCTATTCTAAGGAGGGAGTGACTACCGAACCGCAAAAGATTGAGGCAGTGAAGGTTGGCCTCAGCCAACGATCGTGAAGGAAGTAAGAAACTAACTGATGAGATTAGGCTAACCAGTTGTGAAGTGATTACTCAAGATTAGAGGTCAGTTTTGGCACGATGGAAGCTGCAACCGAGTCTAAGTAAGCAAGTCAGAAGGCTTAGGCAGGAGATGCAGGGATTGAAGCACCGAAGTGGCAAGTTGATCTCAGAACATCAGTATGGACTTCATCACATGATTGCCCAGAAGTTCGAAAATGAATGACTCAAGTTGAGTTATTGGGAACCAGTTGACAAATTCTGTTCATTTTCTTCCAATACAGATGACTTAGTTGCTAGAGAAATTAGCAGAAGTCTACATTAAAGGCACAAGGAAGCAGCATGGAGTGCCAGCGATAGAAGTTCTGACCGAGATTCAAGAGTTACGTCTCGATTTTGGCAAAGTCCGCCGGTAGCTTTGGGAACAAGGTCGGGTTCTTTGGAGAACCAGTTCGTGGAGGAGTCACTTGGGAGCCAGAAAGCCGTACAAGCTTTCAATCCCCAAGTTATTTAGTGTATAAGTATTTTTCTATTCTCCTAACTAAACGTAGTTCTGAGGACAGAACTATTCTGAGGAGGGAGTATTGTAATATCCCGCTCAGATATTAAACTTGTATTATTATTATTTTTAAAATCAAAATATTTCTTATGGAAATTACTTAGTTTTAATAATTAACCATTATCAATATGTATATCCAAGTAAGTATATATATGTATTGTATCGGTTTTGTGGATTTGTACAAAAACTTGTAAAATACATTTTTGAGAAATTGTCTGAAATATCCGGGCCTGATATTAAAAATTATTATTTCATTTTTATTTTTATAATTGAAATGTTTGATGGATATTACCTGGTTTTATTAATAAACATTATCTTTATATATATACCAGTCTGTATACATCTGTATTGTATCAAATTGGTACTGAAATCTTCCGAGCCGGTAATAAAATTATTTTTATTATTATTTCTAAATTAAAATATTTTTGGTAGAGATTATTCATTTTAACTAATAAAAATTATCTGTATATATAGATGTATGTACGTATATATACTGTATCGATTTCTTACGTTTGTACGAAATCATATAGTATGTGAATTTGGGAAAATACCTCTTATTTTTATCAATCTTGATCAAATGGAGAGTAGGGATTAGATTGGGTGTTGATTGCAATTTAAATTTGCAAATTAGTCTCAAATTTGTTGAGTCACAAATGAGAAGAACACATGGCTTCTTCTCACCCACAAGCTCTCTCCCTCTTCTCCTATAACCCCCCCCCCCCCACTCCATTGGCCGGCCATTACCGTGAGGGCAAGCAGTCTTCTCATTTCATTTGTTGTGTTCCCCCATCTCCTTCACATCTCATCCTCTCTTATATTCTTCTACTCCTTTACTTGTTTTTATTTAGAAAAATTGAGAAGAAAAGAAAAGAAAGAGAGATCAAAATCGTAAGAAAGATTGGGTTCATTAGGGATTGTTCTTAAGAGGAGGACTAAGAACAAGGAAGGAGAAGGAAGAGCTAGCAAATCCTTCCAACCGATTTAGGTGGGGGTTCTCATCTCTTGTTTGTTATAGTTATTATTATGGTTAATATTGATAATAAATTCAAGAACTTGGAATAAATCATGTGCATATGGATGTTTATGGACTAGAATAAAAGGCATAAAAATTGAAGTGGTAGAACTCAAGTAGAACACTAAAGAATAAATCTTAAACTAGTATGTAGTTAGAATTAATTACTTGTGTTAAAGTTGGAATTTTAACTCCAAATTAATTTCAGAAGTTCTCATATGTGTTATTACCATTCTCTAATTTTTATAGATTTTTTTGGGTTAGTTTTATAAGCTAAATAGATCATTTTCCCAAAACAGAGAGCATCAAAGAAAAATTGTTGTTTTGTGGATTCCGACATGTGTTTTAAGGGCTGGATTTTGAGTTCCTTAAGGAATATAAAAAAGTGTTCAACTAGAAAGTTGTAGTATGTATTCTCCCCTTTCCAAAATGACCAATTTTGCTAGATTCCGATAAGTAAAGCAAAAATTATAAGCTTTACAAATTTCAGTTTTTGCTGTGTTTTTTATTGTTCTTGAGTTGTGTTCAAAGAGCTGGATTTTGAGATATAAAAGGAATCTGAAAAAGTGTTCAACTAGAGAGCTGTAGTAGATGTTCTCCCCTTTCCAAAATGGCCAACTTTGCTAGATTCCGATAAGCATAGCAAAAGTTATAAGCTTTACAAGTTTCAGCTTTTGCTGTGCTTTTTTTTGTTCTTGAGTTGTGTTCAAAGAATTGGATTTAGACGTCTGTTAGGATTCTGAAAAAGTGTTAAACTAGAGAGTTTTATTATATGTTCTCCTCTTTCCAAAATTTCCAATTTTGCAAGATTTCAATAAGCATAGCAAAAGTTATAAGGTTTACAAGTTTTAGCTTTTGCTGTGCTTTTTGTTGTTCTTAAGTTGTGTTCAAAGAGCTGGATTTTGTGCTCTATAAGGAATCTGAAAAAGTGTTCAACTAGAGAGTTGTAGTATATGTTCTCCCCTTTCCAAATTGTCCAATTTTACTAGATTCCGACAAGTATAGAAAAAGTTGTGAGCTTTACAAGTTTCAGCTTTTGCTGTCCTCTTTGCTGCTCTTTGTATTTTATTCAAAGAGCTGGATTTTGAGTTCCATACGGAATCTGAGAAAGTTGTTAACTAGGAAGTTATATTGGATGTTATTAGCTTTCCAGGAATTCCAATTTTGTTAGATTCCGACAAGTACAACAAAAGTTATAAGCTTTAGAAGTTTCAGCTTTTAGCTATCTTTGTTGCGTTTTGTATTGTGTTCAAAGAGCTGAATTTTGAGTTCCAAACGGAATCTGAGAAAGTTGTTAACTAGGAAGTTGTAGTAGATGTTATTAGCTTTCAATAAAGTCCAATTTTTCTAGTTTCCGACAAGTATAGCAAGTTATGAGCTTTGAAAGTTTCAGGTTTTAGCTATCTTCGTTGCTCTTTGTATTGTGTTCAAAGAGCTGGATTTTGAGTTCCAAACGGAATATGAAAAAGTTGTTAACTAGGAAGTTATAGTGGATGTTATGAGTTTTCCAAAATGTCCAATTTTGTTAGATTCCGATAAGTATAGAAAAAGTTATAATTTTTACAAGTTTCAGCTTTTGCTGTCCTTTTTGTTGTTCTTAAAATGTGTTCAAAGAGCTGAATTTTAAGCTCTATAAGGAATCTGAGAAAGTTGTTAACTAGAAAGTTATAGTAGATGTTCTCCCCTTTCCAGAAGGCCCAATTTTGTTAGATTCCGATAAGTATAGCAAAAGTTGTGAGCTATACAAGCTTCAGCTTTTGCTGTTCTTTTTGTTGTTCTTGAATTTTGTTCAAAGAGGTGGATTTTGAGCTCTATAAGGAATCTGAAAAAGTGGTCAACTAGAAAGTTGTATTATATGTTCTCCCCTTTCCAAAATTTCCTATTTGGTTAAACTCCGATAAGCAGAGCAGGAGTTATGACCTTGACAAGTCACAACAGCTAGCCTTTTGGCTGAAGCTTCGCTGTTTAGGTTGTTCGAGGTTTTTCTACCCCTTAATGACTGAATCTGAGAAGGTCATCAACTAGAGAGTTTTAGTAGAGTTTCTCACCTTTTCAAAATATCCTATTTGGTTAGATTTCGATAAGCGGAGTAGGAGTTATGACCTTTACAAGTCCTAACAGCTAGCCTTTTGGCTGAAGCTTCGCTGTTTAGGTTGTTTAAGGTTTTTCTACACCTTAATGACTGAATCTGAGAAGGTCATCAACTAGAGAGTTATATTAGAGTTTATCAACTTTCCAAATGTTTTATATGTTTAGCTTCCGATAAGCGGAGTAGGTGTTATGACTTTTACAAAGTCACTGCAGCTGGCCTTTTTGGCTGAAGCTCGCTGTTAAGGTTGTTCGAGGTTTTTGTACCTCTTATTGACTGAATCTGAGAAGGTTGTCAACTAGAGAGTTGTAGTAGATGTTCTCACTTTTCTAAAAAGTCCAATTTTGTTGAATTCCGATAAAAGTAGCATGTTTAATTGCTTCTAGGTTGTTAGAAGGCTTTGTATGTTGCCTTTATTTATAAAAGATCAAGTTTTGCTAGTAGCGTGTTATTTTGCTTCTTGGTTGTTAGAAGACTTTTATGTTTGCTTATATATGATTCATTTGTCGCATACATAGCCAGTTGGCTCATATGTAATTCATTTGGCTCATATGTAGCTAGTTGGCTCGTATGTAAGTTGTTTTGCTCGTATGTAGCTTATTAGCTAGTATGCAGTTGTTGTGCTCGTCTAGGGTGATACCATTGCCCTAGGGGCCATCGACCATCAATACTTGTATTTATTTCAATCCTCATGGACTGTAGATGAGTCACCTCTCGTGCACCGTCAGATCTTAACCGGTGTAGGTTGATCGCGGGCCGGAAGTATAAACGGAATCCAAGTTCAGGGTAGTAGCATGCGAATACGTTCGTATTGTCAGGGTTTTGGATCGATAGGCTATGAACTGTATCCTTAGGGATTCTGGTTAGCCTTGGTTAAGCACCTAGTAGAGTTATCCTGCGAATTCTAACTTAAGACCTAGCATGTTGTGTTAGTACTGTTGTCATCCCTCTAATTGTTTAGGGTTAGTGGCATCGTTAGGGTAGTAATTTCTGGCTATTACTAATTTACCCTTATTTATTATCATTTTCGCAGAAGGAAAAGAGTTGGTATTAAGTGTGACCTTATGATCTGACCTGTTTTATAGGCCAACACTAGGTGGTGTTATTGGTTGTACCCTTTCTGTCAAAGGGATACGGTCTATGTCTTCTCACGAGTTGGGAGCACGGGATCCGTATCTCGTCTGTTAATTTATGAAGTGCCATGATAAGGCCGGAAAGCTTCCTTTCGGAGCTAGAGGATGGACCCCCGGAACTCCGTCATGCTCTATATCAAGAAAGGCGAACAAGCCATAGACTACGGTCTATCAGCTAGGGGCCACAGGGGAGCTTAGAGCTAATCTGTGTTGTCGTTAACTCCGAGGGTTTGTCATATTTTTGAGTCAGGTCTGGTACGCCGGGCAATAGTGGCAAACGGAGACACCACTATATGACTGCGAATGGCGAGATTAGACCGTTTCAGGGCATCAGTCATGTATCTTCAGAAATAGGTTGAGTACAAGAGTAGAATTCATGGCATGGGTTAAAATCCCTATGTATGAAAAAACGGCTTGTTATGGGTGTATGTAATATGGGCTGCATACTGTTCCGGAGATTTTCTTGCATTAGAATAAGAGCATTATTGCATTAGTTAATCTTGCATTAGATTCTAAGTCATAGCATACACTGACACATCAATTATATACGTACATGTTTTTCTTTTCATCAATCTGTTTGTTTAACGTTGAGAATCGCTACTAGTCATCAGCCTTAAAGCGTCATCATATGTACTGACGTACCCACTTCAATAGGTACTGGATTGCAGAACTACAAGTACAGGATTCAGGAGGACTCAGGGCAAGAGAAGAAAAGTGTTGATTTTGTTTCAATTGTAATATATGTTGATTACCATTGTTTCAATTGTAAATTTATAAATTGTTGAGAAGCATCCAAGTGAAGTACCAAGTGTTATTTATTATTCATTGTACTCTGATGTAAATTTGTATCAAAAGTTTGTTACACTTGGGCTTGTATGGCATTATTGTAACACTAATGTAATGTATTGCAGTTTTATAACATTCGGATTTGTAGGGCCTGTTTGGTTGGAGGGGAATGGTGGGGAGGGGAGGGGAAGGGAGGGATTTTTTAAGAAACATTTCTTGTTTGGTTCTTTTTTTAGGAGGGGAGGGGAGGGGAATGGAGGGGTGCAGAATCCCTCCTGAGCCAATTTCGGCTCCCTTCCAATATTGGGGAAATTTGGAGGGGAGAGAAAGTGGGTCTAATTTTTTTACAGTGATTGGACTAAACTGCCATTTTTAGATCTAAATTCCTAAAATAAAAAAGATATTCTCTTTTTCCCGGCTCTCTCTCTCTCCCACTCGCACTCTCTCTTTCTCCCCCTCCTCGTCGCAGAGGTGAGGAGCAGATATCCTCTCTCTCTCGACTCGTCTCTCTCCCGACATTTTTAGTTGTATTTTATTTATTTATTTATTTATTTATTTATTTTAAGCAAAAATATTATTGTATGTTAAAGCTTTAGCATGCAATGCAAGAGTGGTTGAGTTCACCTTTATAATTTATACTTTCTGTTACAGTGTATGCAATATTGGTAGTATGAAACCACCGCACACGCACACTCACAAAATGTTTGCTACACAATGTTTGCTACACAATGTTTGCTGAAGTATTTGTCCCGTATCTGGTGTGAGTTTGTGGTAAGGAATTCTGAAGATTTTTCTCATCCACTTATTGTTGAAGTGTTTGTTCCTTATCAGATTAAGTCTTAATGGGTATTGTGCAAATACTAATGCTATTATCATAAATCTCGCTTTCACTCAAACGTATGTCTGTACACAAATATAACACATGTAAAGTTATCAACAAAATAATTTGGTGAACATGTAAGTATCCAGATCATATACCAATCTCTCTAAGCCTAACTGTACCACTTTTTGTTTGGAGAACTTTACCCATAGCACAAACTGAACACTTTGTGCAGCATGTCTTCGATTAATGCAACCTTAATAAAGATGCACATTATATCCCAGACTAGGTTTTTGTGTTTTATATGAAGAATTGTCAATAGTAGTTTCCATATCAAACTACATGGATAACTTTGGGTTTGATACTTTCCTTAATTTACTTCATCGTATAAAAAAAGGTGCAATCTAGATCAAGAAAAACATCTAAGGGATCTGGGTTTGTTAATTATGTGAATTCGCTCCTTGTACTTTTGGTGTGGATGCAATCAAGTGGTTAGAGACACTTGATGTTTTTTTGTGGTTGAGTTTTGTTATAAAATGTAAAAGGGTACAAAAGTAATTTTATTATAAAATCCCTTCCCTCTATTTTATTATAAAATCCCTTCCCTCCCCTTGTGAACCAATCAAGAAGATAATTATTTTTCCTCCCCTCCCCTCTTTTGAACCAAACAGAGTCTTGATTAAAATCTCTCCCCTCCCCTTCCCTCCCTTCCCTTCCCCTCCCCTCCCCTCCTTTGAACCAAACAGACCCGTAATACATTTGTGTTGAATAAAAAGTTTTAAAATTTTCCTATTTTTCTGTGTATTGTGGCTAATTGAAGGAAAAGATTCTGGCTTATGTCACGGTTTCCCAGTGTATGGAAATCGAGGAGTTACACATGTGAAGACTTGATATCCTATATCCATGACCCATGAGATATGGTCATCAGTCCACGCACATACTAGTCTCTATGTATTATTGTTGTCCTAATTCACAATAATACTTGACTAGGGACATTTAAGAATAGTGTTCTAATTACAACCAATAGAATCTCACAATCAAGTTATGCACTTGATATCCCATGGTATTGAACCTACTATTCTAAGGACTTTATTATGCTCATTTAATCACAGTAAACAACACAATAAATGAAATGTCTTATATATGAAATAAATGAGACAATGCAATGTAAACTAGTAATGTCAATGCACAACTGGCCTCTGGGACATACACCAACAGTTAGGTTGTACGTCTGATCACGACCTCTACTCTGGCCTCCCCCAGGAGCTGCTCTCCTCTGATCATAGAATTGCCTCAGTGGTGTGAGCGGTGGCCTGACCTAACCACGAACTAGTGCTCTTGGCTGGAATGATCCCCGTCTGGTGGACCCAACCTCCTCTGTCGGCATTCCCAGAGCGTATGGTCACTAGCTTTACATACGAAGCACTAGCGGTTGGCAGCCCGACAATCCTTGCACATGTGACCAACTCTATGGCAAAAATTGTAGGTCACGACTCGCCTTGGAGAAGTAGGTGGGTATGGCAGTGATCTCACTGTAGTGATCGAAGCTGGCCTCCGTATCGGCCCACCTGTAGGACGGGTGGCAGCAGGATACTGCATCGGACATTGAGCTGCACCCCTCCTATTGTAAGCCTACTCCTGGACTCTAGTTGCATCAAGTGGCAAAATTACGTTGCTAGTGAGCAACCAGACAGTCTTGAATGTCGAAGTCTAGACCTAGCAAGAACCTACGGGCCCTATCTTCCTTATTCACCACCATGGCTGCAGCAAAGCGACTAAGCTGAGTGAATTCAGTGGCGTACTCATCCATAGACTGAGTCCCCTGTGTCAGCATAGTGTTAAATTAGTATACCACACATGGAATATTTAACGAAATTTAACATCAACTAACACCACCAGCTGAACTGCCGTTCCATCTCAATTTTGGTGACGCCGGAAAGAACTTAGTCAAGAAGCTCACGGTGAAAGTGACACAAGTGATAGGCCTCTTTAACTTTTTGGTCTCTGCCCTCCAACAGATATGGGAGAGATCCATGAGCTGGATGCTTACTACATCCACCCAATCAACATCAGAAATCTGCGCCGCTTGCAACAGTTGTTCAGTCTGAATCAGCAACTGCTCGGCTTGCAGTGGAGTCTCGGTACCCGTGAACTTGTCCGGGTGCAACCTCATGAAATTTGCCACAATATCGGGCCTTGGCGACAATAACCCTGGTGCGGGTCCAATAGTGGCTCGGTTAGCGGCCTCCAAGCATCAACTCGTTATTCTCTTGTTGTAACTGCATCACTTGGTGCAGTGCTCGAAGAACGACCGCATTTTCGGAATGTTCATCCCTTGGTCGAGAAGATGAAGAGCCTTTGCGAGCCATAGTTTGCACATAATCAAACCGATTAGTATTCTAGATTATTATTTGGTTACTTAACATTTATGTGATTAATGTGGTGTACAAATTGTTGAGTTAAACTTGGCTCATATATTAGTCAAACCTGACTAACACATTTGCCAAAACCTGGTTCTGATACCACTAAAAACCTGTCACGCCCCGCTACACAAAATGAAATAAAATACGGGGGCGTGACTAAGGCCCAGCGAATGATGCAGACACATCATTCATAAGCTGTAATAATCAACTTAAAATCATGAATATAATCATAACCACGCAGGCAAGATATAATTACATAAACAAAAATAACGTAAATGATTCATGTAGTAACCACAAAATAACCAACATCCAAAAAAGAAATAAACTTCGGGTCAAAAACGCCGGGGATACAATGTATGCAGTGAAAGCAATAGAAACTGAGCAACACAATATAAACAAACAATGCAGGCTAGAAATCATCTCCATTTTCTAGAATACTTGATCGCTAATTCCTTTTGGCAATTCTTCTCATGTGCCTGTAAATTCATCATCTCGAGTTGGGGAAGTGGAACACCCGTTAGAGCAAGTAATGGGCCGCAAGTAGTACAAGCAAAATGAAACAAGAACATGAATATATAAAGAAACTGGGAACCATGTATACAGAAAACAAGTCATGTAATGGGAAAATGCAACATATAAACGGGTATCATGCAACTTGAATTATAAGCAGGAATCATGTAACTAGTAAATTGAAATAATGTAACATATAATCGGGAATCATGAAACTTGTAAACAAGAGTAATTTAACTGGATTAATGTAACTTGTAACAGGACATGCACGTGCTCGGAGTAAACCTTAAGTCTATACATCTTTTACCAGTCCAATCTGATGCACGCAATCCTGCGTCCCATACCACAGGTTCGGGTGCATACAAACTGAACGTTTAGACTCTAGTGGTGAACTATATAGGGTCATGCACTTGGGAAAACATGTAAACAAGAATCATGTAGTCAAGTGGTAGGTTCTAGATGTAACATTCCAGAAAATTAATTTTTAATATTTTTGCACGTACTTTGCATGTAAAATTTTATGCATTTTAGTCCCTAAATATTTCTAGAGTCATGAACATTTTTTCTTCTCTATTTTCTAGTCACAATTGTACGTTCTATTTTAATTAAATCCAATAGGCCTAAATCTATTTTGTAGCCCACTAAAAATTAATTACAAATTGAGGCACATGATTAATTCTACACTTAAATGAACACTTTTAAAATCTAGTACACTTGTGTAATACCCTGGATTTTTATTAAATATGAAATTGTTGATTTTACGTGTTGTGCACGTGCAAAATTTATGTAAAAATATTTTCTTATGAAATGATTTTTATATAACATGAGCAAATAATTAATTTCTTTCCTTCTCTTTTCTTTTAAGCCCATTTTAGGAAGTTTAAATTTGTTTTCTAAAGAAAGCCCAACCTAATAAATTAATTATTTTATTCTAAAAGCCCACTATTTTTTTTAAAGTCCATGAATTAATTACTATTTTAAACAACTTGTCATGTAGACACATTTTTGTAGACAATTAATTAATTTTTAATGTACAATTTTAATTAGGGGGACACTAGTTGGGACACGTGCTTGCACATGCGTGTGCTTTGCACACCATCCTTGGCTGGATTGCATGAGAGAGAGAGTGTGGGTGTGGATTAGTGGAGTGGTGGTTTTTGTGTTCATGGGTGGTTGCTACAACTTCCCCTTGAATCCTAGCCATTCATCTACAACCATCTAATGCAATCCTAGCCCTCCATTCCACCCTAAAACTAGTATAAATACCCCCTCCCTTTTATACATACAACACTAAGAAATTTTGAAAGAAAGAATTACTATATAGGAGAATAAAAGATTAAGAGAGAGTAAAAAGATTGAGTGCTTTTAGTTGTGTGTGTTCCATCTTGGAGGTCGGCTATTGCACCCATTGCAAGGAGAGGCTCAGTTTCACCAAGTGCAAGGAGGAGGAACATTGTGGTGGCTCATTCTAGGAGGAGAATGACCGCTCGTGTGTTCAAGGAGATTCTAGGAGTTTTGTAGTATTTTCTTCAAATAGGTGAGTGTTTTTCTATACTTCTAATGTTAGACATCATGCTAGGGATTTTGATATATATGCATGCTAAAAGAACTAATAAGATAATCACTTATTGACTTTAAAAAGGACTTGCTAGACGAATGAGTAAATGCTTGATGAATTACGTGCTATTGGGTATAATTCATGTTTAATGTAGTTAAATTCACGTATTGCCATGAAATTGTGGAATTGGAACCATGTAATTATAGAAATATTCATGTATTGGTTAGTAGATGAATTGCTAAATTTTGCGCTTATTGAACCATTGTATTGTTTGCTCAAAGAATGCAACTTTGATTATAAGTATTATGAATAAAGAAGGAAAGAACAGAAATCTACACTTTTTAATAAAGTCTTAATGCAAGGAATTGAGTAGAGGATTTGTTAAAGTGAATTTTTGCATTTTGTAAACATAGAACATAAATTAGAGTGAAAATACTTGTTTTAATGTCAAAAATTATTTTAAAAGCACTGATTTGTTAAATGTCTGTAAATTTAGTATTCTGGAATTTTTTAGAAATTTTTGTGAAGAAGAAACTAAGTTATGATCTTTTAAAAAATGAAATATTTCAAACAAATAGCGACTTGACTTAAACCTATTTTGAACCAATCCAATATCAGTTAATTCCTATGGTCATACTGGTTATAGAGGCATTAGTTGCGTTACTGTAGCAACCTGTGACAGTGTGTGTGGGTTCGAGTCTCGGCAGAGGCTTTTTATTCCAAAAATTCAATTTTTCCCAAATACCGAGAACTAGACTCAAAACCCTTCCACTCCACCTTTGTGACAGTTGGGCGCCTTGTCCCTTTTGGCTAGCGCGTGAGGCCTTGGGTTTCGGTGACTATGCACTGTGTGCGTGTGTTGTGCGGTTCGAATTTGGCAGTGGCCAAATTTTTTTGAGAAGAAATACATTTTTTTTCTTTTTTCTTTTTTCTTTTACTTTGTTTATTGTTAGTCTTACAAAAAAATATAAAAATAAATATGGAGAAAATATTAGAAAATCCTTGAGTATATAAACTTCAAAAAGAAAAATTATTTTTGGACTTTTGGACCCTTAAAAAGAGAAATACAATATTTTAAGAGTGAAGAGAGTTCATTTTAGTTTTGATCTTTCGAAATTCTAAAATAAAGAAAATGAAAATTTTGAGTATGGAAATGATTGCAAAGAGATGAATTGATACTTTTGTTAAGTAGAATCAAATGAGATTTTTTTAGGCAAATTGTGCATAGAAATGTGTTGAAAAGAGAATGTAATGAAATGTGAAATTTTGTGAACATGTTTCAATAAATGTGGAAAGAGGACTTATGCTAGAATTTGGCTAAGACTCTACATTGGCAAGAATGAAAAGCATTGAAAAGAGAATTTATGATATTTTGACCAAGTTTGGGTCATTGATAAAGATTAATGTTGAAAAGACCGATGTAGGAGTAATACTAGATTCTAGAATATTGACCTACAATTATACATTAGGATGAGATACATAGTGAAGATGTGATGAACGTAAGAGACAAACATGAGCATGAGGGCCATTAGATTGGCGGCGTGAGAGTATTCACAGGATGTCCCATGATGCGTCATGATTAGGGCATGCATTCTTCTCTAAAGTACCATTCCGGTGGCGACGCTTATGGGGTGATCTAATGAATGTGGGTGGTGTCACGTTTATGGTAGGAGGCGAATTACCACAGGATGCCTGCATGATGAGTCATGTGTCAGTGCGTTGGGATTCTCTCCACGGCGCCTAGACATGAGTTCGTAGTTCATAGAATGCCTAAGATACTTACCGTAGTTACAGTAGTAGATTAAGTCATGGCGAGGAATTGAACCCTATAAGATGAAGAACGATTAAGGGCTTGCCCTCGGACCTATGTAGTATGGGCTGCATAGATTCTAAACAAGTGCGCATTAGTGTCATATAATGTAAACAACTGCATTAAGGACTAAGTGCACATCACAATACGACATCAATAGGATAGTCCCTTGTAGCTTTACTTGTGATCAAGTTTGTGGTTGTTAAGTATGGAAAATCGTTATACTGTTTCCGACATAGAGAGGATGGCCGTGTATAATAATTTGTCAGTTGAATCAACTGACGCGCCCACAGTTTTACATGCAGGGTAAAGAGCTTGACAAATTGAAGTATACATGCTACTCGAAGATTGATTTAAATGTGTACATTTTCGTGCAATTACTGTAAATTGCTTCCGCTGTAATAATGTAAATGTATAATGTAACTCTGACGTAAGAAATGTTTAAATTTCTTTGTAAAATTGTACGAAAGAAGTGTAAAGATCCTATGGAACTTTGAATACAATTGTATTTGGAATTCGGGGTGTTACAGAGTGGTATCAGAGCCACGCTTCTAAGTAGTACAAATTTATAAGGAACAATACCCTAGAAGTGGACATTAGAGCGTGTGTTGAGTCTAGAGATTTAAATGTAAGTCACTTACATTTGTGTTGCTCTATGATGTATGTTTCTTCTCCTCCTTTCTTTAAAATGGCGGAACACTTCGACCCTGCTGGAGGTGATGATTGGCACATTGTTGAGGAGGATTACTATCCTAGGCAAGCTGATTCAGACGAAGTGGATCCTGGAGAATTTGAAAAGGAGTGGCCTGAGTCCCGAGTGATCACTCCACCTCCGGATGTATCTGATGATTCCTCTGACGAGGAAGAACCAGTTCCGAGTAGTCTCATTGTGTCTCTTCAGAGGCATGTAGAGACTCAGAGGGAGAGAGCGGAGCTGTTGTAGGCGCAGTGTGCGAAGAGCAAGGAGAGCATTGCAACTCTCAGTCATCGTGTTTAGGACCTCGAGAAGAGGAAAAACATGTAGGATATACTGAAGGAGGAAGTGGAGGAACTAGGGGAAGAGCTTCGTGCAGCCAAGAGGAACCGTAGGAACTAGACTGTTGTATCTTCTTACTGCTTTCATTTGATGTCAGAAATATTTTAAATTCGAATGTATAACGTTTGAAATTCAATGAAATGAAAAGTTGATCTAAAAATCATGTTTATACTTCGAATTTAATGGATCTTTTGCATCAGAACATGGCTAGAAGAGGAGCTCGAAATGGGAAAGGTTTGGACTTGGAAACAGAGTTAGCGAGGGTCTATCAGACACCCAATGCCATTGCCATGAATCAGAATCAAGGAAGGGTGCCTGCGAATCCAGTACCCGAAGCAATCAAACTCGTGGAATCATTCAAGCGGATGAAACCACCGGTGTTTGAGGAAAAGTCAGACCCTGACCCGACTAACAATTGGATCTGCCAGGTAGAGACTATCTTCGAAGTCTTGGAGACTCCGGAGGGCAGTAAGGTGAAGTTGGCAGCGCTGCAGTTCGAGAAGGATGCGGCTGTGTGGTGGCAGTCGATGAAGTGGACGATGGGAGATATTGTTCTTGGCTAGGAGGAATTCTTGGAGGAATTCCGTAGTTATTACTTTCCATCATACGTCCAGAAGAAGAAGGCTATGGAGTTTCTGGCGCTGTAGCAGGGCAGCATGTCGGTTAGGGAGTATAAGACAAGATTCACTCAACTCTCAAGATATGCACCCGAACTGGTAATGGATGCGGCAAAGAAGGCTCGAAAATTTGAGTATGGTTTGAGGCCAAGTCTGAGATCCAGGATGATACCTGTAACACCCCGAATTCCAAATACAACTGAATTCGAAGTTCCACCGGATCTTTACACTTCTTTCGTACAATTTTACAAGAAAATAAAACTTTTGTACATCAGAGTTTACACTTTCATTACATATTTACAGCGGAAGCAATTTTACAACAAATTACATGAATTGAAATGTACAACACTTGGATCATCTTTTAATCAGCATGCATTCTTGTTAATCACTTTGCCCTGCATAAAACTGTGGGCACGTCAGTTAATTCAATTGATGAAATATTATACACAGCTATCCTCTCTATGCCGAAAATAGTATAACGATTCTCAAATGCTTAGCAAACCACAAACTTGTTCACAGACAAAGCTAAAGAGGCTATCCTATTGATGTCGTATTGTGCGGTGCACTTAGTCCTTAATGCAGTTATTATGTTACATGACACTAATGCGCACTTGTTCAGATTCTATGCATCCCATACTACATAGGTCTAAGAGCAAGACCTTAACCGTTCTTTATCTTGTAGGGTTCAATCCCTCGTCATGACTTAACTACTACTGTAACTACGATAAGTATCCTAGATGTTCTATGAGTTACGAGCTTATGTCCAGACAGCCTGGAAGGGAATCCCACGTCATGTCATGACGCATCGTGAAGACAGCCTGTGGACAGTTCAGCCTCAGTCATGGGACATGACACCACCCGCAGTCACCAAACACCCCACGAGCGTCGCCTGCGGTATGGACTCCTGGAGACATATCCACGTCATGTCACGACGCATCGTGAAGACAGCCTGTGAATACTCTCACACCGTAGCTCTAAGGCCCTCATACTCGTATTTTTCTCTTATTTTCATCACCTCTTCACTATGTTTCTAATCCTTAGTATTTGAATCATGAACAAAAAAATCGATTTTCTAGAGTTAGTCTTTCCACTATACCGGTCTTAACCACTGATATAACATGACCCAATTTGGTCTTTTCATCTCAAATTTCATTTCAACATATCTATTTTCAATGCCGGTATAAGTCTTAACTACACTCTAGTTCTCAATTTCAATTCACAATCACAAAATCGAGTTTTCACAGTCATAAAGTCTTTTTCATGATTAACATTAATTTTCCTTTCATGTTCATAGTATTTGTATATTCATGCTCATAAAATCTTTCATAATTCATCATAACAATCAATTTCACTTTCATGTACAAACTCATGCATAAACAAAAGAATTCGTTTTTCTAACTTGTCACACTCATAGCTCATTCAACCACCATGAAATTACCGTCCTGTCATTTTATAAAAAATTTACGCTCTCATTGCCAAAACTCATTTCAAAACTCTTTTAAACAAGGCATGTATTTTTCTTCATTCATGGACAATTTGAACGAATAAAAATAATAAGTTCTTGCTTGCCAAAAATAGTCTCAAATCCTTATTCATACTGGGCCACAAGTTATAGAAAGTTCTTTTACGAAAATCCAGATATTAGTTGAAACTTCAGGGCAGTCGACTGTTAAAATGTGGACAGTCGGCTGTTCAGTGAGGTTTTACAACTCGAAAATCAATGGTCTGGGTAGTCGACTGTCAAAGTGTAGTCGGTCGACTGATCCGCAAGGGTTTGAACTCGAAAACAAATAATCAGGATGGTCGACTGTTTCAATATAACTGGCCGACTGTTCCGCAAAGATTTGAACTCGAAAACAAATACTGAGAGCAATCGACTGTTTCAATCTAATCGGTCGACTGTGCTACTAGGTTTTTCAAATTCCCAAAAATGTTTTTAGTTCTTTTTCTCCTCTTTTTGAGCCAAAATTTCTAGAATGTAAATTATACGAAAATACAGTAAACCTGTATTTTTATAGTCATTATTTTCTTTATAAAAATATATATTGAGTCATATTTTGTGTTTTATGTCCATAATTTCGACATTGAGAACACTTTCCAATTCTACAAAATTTATAAATCTAGCTTCCCAAAATTCACTTTATGTCTCTATTTAATACTTTATGAACCTACTACCATGATTAAAGCACTAGATCTTGTTCTCTATAATTGAATTGTTCTAATTCAAATAATTAATTCTACAAGATGCGTTTAGTCAATTTGTGTCGCATAAGTACAAATTTGTCTCACATAACATAATTTATAAATATAAAGCATGATGATAAGATTGATTCTAGCACTTCAATTTCACATCTTTATTCATTAGCAATCATCTTAACAATCATTCTTTAAATTACTATTTTATTTCTAATCAACCAAACATGTGACTACAATTTATCAATTTCTTCTCGACTATTTTAGCAAACATCTCTAGCATGGCTTCTATATTTAGAAGTATTAAGAAACACCCACCTATAGTTGAAGAAATGAATGAAAACTCCTAGAATGCAAGAAAGTAGCATTCTCCTTCTACAATGGATTGCAAATTGTCTCCTCCTCCTTGTGCTTGCTAGGAACCCGAGCCTCCTCTTGTGCTCCTTGGATGATTGGTCGAACTCTACATGATTGGAACACACACAAATGCACACTCACTACTACTTCTCAATCTTTTGCTCTCTTAGTCTTTTCTCTTAACAAATTGTTAAGTTGCTTCATGAGAAGAATAGCTAAAAGGTATTTATACATTTTTAGGTTGAGAATGGAAGGCTAAGATTCAATCAAGGAGTTATGGATTAAGGACCAAGATGAATTGGGAAGTTGTAGTAACTTCCATGATCACATACCCACTCCCCTCAACTACACTCACTCTCCCTCTCTTCTTGCTCAAAACCGGCCACTCTCTAGGGTGTGCATTGCACACTCTAGTGTGTGCACGTGCTCCCTAGTAACCCCTATTATAAAGTTGTACAATTTTAATTAATCAATTGTCCACTAATTGTGTCTACATGACACGTTGTGACAATTAAAAGATTAATTAAGTTCGTGGACCTCAAAAATAGTGGGCTTTAGGCTCATGGGCTATTTAATAAAATAATTTAATTTATTAGGGTGGGCTTAATTTAAGAAACAAGTTTAGACTTTATAAAATAGGTTTTTTAGGAAAAAAATAATGAGAAAGGAAGAAATAATTGTCCATGTTATAAAAGATAAATTTTATAAGAAAATATGCATACAAAATTTGTACATGCACAACACGTAAAAATTAACAATTCTCATTAAATAAAAATTCGGGATATTACAATACCCCTCGGTATCAGGAGGTTTGACAAGCTGGTCAAATGAGCGGCAGCCACGGAGGCAGACATGGAGCAGTTCCACGCTGTTCAGAATCGGAGGAACAACTGGAATGTGGGGAAAAGGTCCGCAATTGCTGGAAATGTCAGGGGACAACTACTGGCTCAAAGGTTCAAGCCTACGGGTGCGAACACTGTTCAGGTGGCGGGAAGACCCGAAAATACTTGGGTGAGACCTCCTGTGACTTGTTTCAACTGTGGAGAGACAGGCCACTACAAGTCTCATTGTCCCAAGCTGCAGGATGACGTCCGCAATGGACCAACTCTGTAGGTCGGGAAGAAGTCGTACCAGCAAGGGCAAGTATTTGCCTTGACCGAAGTTGACACTGATGAGGTGCATCATGTCATCACTAGTACTTTTAGGAGTATTTTTTCCGTTATCTCTTTTCCCGTTAATTAGTACCCAGTTATGTAACGAGTGTATGTTATGTAACAAGAGAACTTTATTTGAATGGAAAGAAAGCTTTTGTTTTGTTCGATACTGGGTTCTCTCATACCTTTATATCACCTAAATTTGCTAAAATTCTGGGAGTTAAACCGAAGATATTTCCAGATAAGGTTTTAGCAGTAGCTACTCCGTTAGGGAAGACTATAACCACTGATCGGTACTATGAGTACTGCGAGATCGTGATTGGAGATAGAATTTTCGAGATTGATCTGATCGAGCTGAATGTCTTGGGAGTCGATGTTATTATTGGCATTGATTGGATGTCGGTGTACAGTGTGAGCATCGAGTGCAAGACTAAGACAGTAACAGTGAAGGCTCCAGGTAGACCTGAGGTCACTTTCCAAGAGAAGAGGAGATGTTCAGATTTGGTGGCTGCTATCAACCAGAAGAAAGGGATTCCTGTAGAGGTGCAGCAAATTTCAGTGGTTCGGAATTATCCAACGGTATTCTTGGAAGATTTTCCTGGATTACCCCCGCATCGTGATGTGGAGTTCAGCATCACTATTCAGCCAGGGAGTGCACCTATTTCCAAGGCATCGTATAGGATGGCACCAGTGGAGTAGGATGAGATCAAACGGTAGATTGAGGAACTGTTGGAGAAAAGCTTTATTCAACCAAGTGCGTCACCTTGGGAGCACCGGTGTTGTTGGTAAAGAAGAAGGATGGTTCGATGATGATGTGCATCGATTACCGAAAGCTGATTAAGGTCACTGTTCAGAATAAATATCCGATTCCAAGAATTGATGACTTGTTCGATCGTCTACAAGGAACAGCTATTTTCTCCAAAATAGATCTGCGATCAGGATATCATCAAGTACGAGTGAAGGTTGAAGATGTGCATAAGACTGCTTTCAGAACTCGACATGGGCATTACGAATTCTTAGTTATAGCGTTCGGAGTGACGAATGCACATGCAATTTTCATGGATATGATGAACAGAGTTCTGAGGCCGTTCATTGATTCTTTCGTCGTAGTGTTCATCGACGATATCTTTGTATACTCCAAGTCGTAGGAGGAGCACACGGAGCATCTGGCAGCAGATTTGAGGAATCTTCAGGAGCATGGGTTGTGTGCCAAATTATCCAAGTGCAATTTCTAGAAATCTGAAGTGGCATTCCTGGGTCACATCCTTTCTAAGGAGGGAGTGGAAACTGATCCGCAGAAGATAGAGGCGGTGAAGGATTGGGCAAGGCCTACTACAGTGAAGGAAATCAGGAGTTTTCTTGGGTTGACTAGATACTACAGGAGGTTCATCCAGGGCTATGCTCAGATAGCCGTGCCGCTCATTGGTCTGACCAAGAAGAATGTGAATTTCGAGTAGACTGAACAGTGCAAGGCAAGCTTTCAAGAGTTGAAAGGGAGGCTGACTACTGCTCCCATTTTAGCTTTGCCTAGAGCAGGTGTTGAGTACGATGTCTATAGCAATGCTTCACATCGTGGGCTTGGTTATATCTTAATGCAAGAACGAAAAGTTATCGCTTATGGGTCTAGGCAACTAAGATCGCATGAGAAGAATTATCCGACTCATGATCTGGAGTTGGCTGCGATTATCTTCGCCTTAAAGCAATGGAGACATTATGTGTACGGTGAGAAATTGAACATGTACACGAACCACAAAAGCTTGAAGTACATCTATCAGCAGAAGGATCTGAATTTAAGGCAAAGGAGATGGCTGGAAGTACTTGAGGACATTCGTCCGGAGATTAAGTACCATCCTGGGAAGGCTAATGTTGTTGCTGATGCACTTAGCCGCAAGAGCAATTTGGCTAGTTTGATTACAACTCAGAGGCATCTTACAGAGGAGTTGGATCGGACTGGTATTGAAGTCGTTCTGCAAGGCTTGGGATCATCTTTAGCTTAGTTGAGGCTTCAACCAACGCTAAATGAAAGGATTATCGCAAGTCAGAAGGAGGATGCAGAGATTCAGAAGATGAAGGAGTAGGTCGGTGCTGGCAAATTTTCGGAGTTTCAGATCAGGGATGAAGTGCTGTGGTTCGGAGAGAGGTTGTGTATTCCGGATCAGTTAGACTTGAAGGAGAGTATTCTTTAGGAAGCACATGCTACTCTTTTGTCTGTACACCCTGGGAGTACTAAGATGTACAAGGATATTAAACAGCATTTCTGGTGGTCAGGTTTGAAGCGGGATGTGGCTGAATTTGTATCGAGGTGTGAGATTTGTCAGCAAGTCAAAGTCGAGAACCAGAAACCCGGATGTCTATTGCAACCGTTTCCTATTCCAGAATGGAAATGGGATAACATCAGTATGGATTTCATCACGGGCTTGCCTAAGAGTTCCAAGGGCAATGATGTGATTTGGGTTATAGTCAAATGACTAACCAAGTCACTTCTTGGCAATGAAACTCACTGCTTGGATGGACAAGTTAGCTGAGATGTATGTTGGTGAGATCATCAGGCTTCATGGTGTTCCGTTAACCATTGTGTCTGATCGAGATGCGCGGTTTACTTTGCATTTTTGGAGGATTCTTCAGACAGCTGTAGGTACAAAAACGGATTTCAGCACTGCTTTTCATCCTCAGACCGATGGGCAGATCGAGAGAGTCAACCGTATTGTTGAGGACATGCTTCGGTGTTGTAACTAGACTTTGGAGGCAGTTGGGAAAGGCATCTAGCTTTGGTGGAGTTTGCCTACAACAACAGTTTTTAGAATAGTATTGGGATGGCATCATACAAAGCTTTGTGTGGCAGGAAGTGCAGGACACCTATGTGTTGGTTCGAAGTTGGGGAGTGTCAGATGTTTGGGCCTGAGATTGTGCAACAGCCCTCTGAAAAGATTGATCTAATCAGGAAGAGGATGGTGGATGCTCAGAGTAGGCAGAAGAGCTATGCAGACAACCGGAGAAGGGACCTTGAGCTCGAGGTTGGTGACCTTGTCTTTCTGACGGTTTCACCTAGCAAAGGCATGATTCGCTTCGGCAGAGGTGGGAAGTTAGACCCAAGATTCATAGGCCCGTATAAGATATTGAAGCGGATTGGGAAAACTGCTTACTAACTTGAGTTACCGGAAGAGTTGTCTCAGGTGCACAATGTCTTCCATGTGTCTATGCTGAGAGGTTACATTCCAGATCCAATTCATCATTTGCCCGAAGTGCTGGAGGGTTTGAAGTTAGATCTGAGTTACATTGAGCTTTCAGTTGAGATTGTTGATCGTCGGGAGAAAGTCTTGGGTAATAAGATGATACCGATGGTCAAGGTAGTTTGGAGAAACTAGTTGGCTGAAGAGGCTACTTGGGAATCTGAGGAGAGGATGATGTAGGATAATCCTGAGCTCTTTGTTTGATTTGTATTTTTCCTTTCTTTCTTCTTATTGTGTTTTGTTTTCTCACTCTTTTATTGTAGTTCCGGATATGGAACTATTCTAAGGAGGGAGTGTTGTAATACCCTGAATTTTTATTAATTGTGAAATTATTAATTTTACGTGTTGTGCACGTGCAAAATTTATGTAAAAATATTTTCTTATGAAATGATTTTTATATAACATGAGCAAATAATTAATTTCTTTCCTTCTCTTTTCTGTTAAGCCCATTTTAAGAAGTTTAAATTTGTTTTCTAAATAAAGCCCAACCTAATATATTAATTATTTTATTCTAAACGCCCACTATTTTTTTTAAAGCCCATGAATTAATTACTCTTTTAAACAACATGTCATGCAGACACATTTTTGTAAACAATTAATTAATTTTTAATGTACAACTTTAATTAGGGGGACACTAGTTGGGCACGGGCTTGCACGTGTGTGTGCTTTGCACACCATCCTTGGCCGGATTGCATGAGAGAGAGAGTGGGGGTGTGGATTAGTGGAGTGGTGGTTTTTGTGTTCATGGGTGGTTGCTACAACTTCCCCTTGTATCCTAGCCATTCATCTACAACCATCTAATGCAATCCTAGACCTCCATTCCACCTTAAAACTAGTATAAATACCCCTCCCTTTTATACATACAACAATAAGAAATTTTGAAAGAAAGAAAAACATATAGGAGAGTAAAAGATTGACAGAGAGTAAAAAGATTGAGTGCTTTTAGTTGTGTGTGTTCCATCTTGTAGGTCGGCTATTGCACCCATGGCAAGGAGAGGCTCGGTTTCACCAAGTGCAAGGAAGAGGAACATTGTGGTGGCTCATTCTAGGAGGAGAATGACCGCTCGTGTGGTCGAGGAGATTCTAAGAGTTTTGTAGTATTTTCTTCAAATAGGTGAGTGTTTTTCTATACTTCTAATGTTAGACATCATGCTAGGGATTTTGATATATATGCATGCTAAAAGAACTAATAAGATAATCACTTATTGACTTTAAAAAGGACTTGCTAGACGAATGAGTAAATGCATGATGAATTGCATGCTATTGGGTATAATTCATGTTTAATGTAGTTAAATTCACTTATTGCCATTAAATTGTGGAAATTTGAACCATGTAATTATAGAAATATTCATGTATTGGTTAGTAGATGAATTGCTAAATTTTGCACTTATTGAACCATTGTATTGTTTGCTCAAGGAATGCAACTCTGATTATAAGTATTATGAATAAACAAGGGAAAAATAGAAATCTACACTTTTTAATAAAGTCTTAATGCAAGGAATTGAGTAGAGGATTTGTTAAAGTGAATTTTTGCAATTTGTAAACATAGAACATAAATTAGAGTGAAAATACTTGTTTTAATGTCAAAATTTATTTTAAAAACACTGATTTGTTAAATGTATGTAAATTTAGTATTCTGGAAATTTTTAGAAATTTTTGTGAAGAAGAAACTAAGTTATGATCTTTTGAAAAATGAAATATTTCAAATAAACAGAGAGTCGACTTAAACCTATTTTGAACCAATCCTATATCAGTTAATTCCTATGGTCATACTGGTTATAGAGGCATTAGTTGCGTTACTGTAGCAACCTGTGACTGAGTGTGTGTGGGTTCGAGTCTCGGCAGAGGCTTTTTATTCCAAAATTTCAATTTTTCCCAAATACCGAGAACTAAACTCAAAACCCTTCCACTCCACCTTTGTGACAGTTGGGCGCCTTGTCCCTTTTGGCTAGCGCATGAGGCCTTGGGTCTCAGTGACTGTGCACTGTGTGCGTGTGTTGTGCGGTTCGAATCTGGCAATGGCCAAATTTTTTTGAGAAGAAATACATTTTTTTTTCTTTTTTTTTTTTTTACTTTGTTTATTTTGAATCTTACAAAAAAATATAAAAATAAATATGGAGAAAATATTAGAAAATCCTCGAGTATATAAAATTCAAAAAGAAAAATTATTTTTGGACTTATGGACCTTTAAAAGGAGAAATACATTATTTTAAGAGTGAAGAGAGTTCATTTTAGTTTTGATCTTTCGAAATTCTAAAATAAAGAAAATGAAAATTTTGAGTATGGAAATGATTGCAAAGAGATGAATTGAGACTTTTGTTAAGTAGATCAAATGAGATTTTTTTAGGCAAATTGTGCATAGAAATGTGATGAAAAGATAATGTGATGAAATGTGAAATTTTGTGAACATGTTTCAATGAATGTGAAAAGAGGACTTATACTAGAACTTGGCTAAGACTCTACATAGGCAAGAATGTAAACCATTGAAAAGAGAATTTATGATATTTTGACCAAGTTTGGGTCGTTGATAAAGATTGATATTGAAAAGACCGATGTAGGAGTAATGCTGGATTCTAGAATATTGACCTACAATTATACATTAGGATGAGATACATAGTGAAGATGTGATGAACCTAAGAGACAAACATGAGTATGAGGGTCATTAGATTGGCGGAGTGAGAGTATTCACAGGATGTCCCATGATGCGTCATGATTAGGGCGTGGATACTACTCCAGAGTACCGTCCCAGTGGCGACGCTTATGGGATGATCTAATGATTGCGGGTGGTGTCACGTTTATGGTAGGAGGTGAATTACCACAAGATGTCTGCATGATGAGTCATGTGTCAGTGCGTTGGGATTCTCTCCATGGGGCCTAAACGTGAGTTCATAGTTCATAGAATGCCTAAGATACTTACCGTAGTTACAGTAGTAGATTAAGTCATAGCGAGGGATTGAACCCTATAAGATGAAGAACAATTAAGGGCTTACCCTCGGACCTATGTAGTATGGATTGCATAGATTCTGAACAAGTGCGCATTAGTGTCATACAATGTAAACAACAGTATTAAGGACTAAGTGCACATCACAACACGACATCAATAGGATAGTCCCTTGTAGCTTTACTTGTGATCAAGTTTGTGGTTGTTAAGTATGGAAAACCATTATATTATTTTCGGCATTGAGAGGATGGCCGTGTATAATATTTCGTCAGTTGAATGAACTGACGCGCCCACAGTTTTACATGCAGGGTAAAGAGCTTGACAAATTGAAGTATACATGCTGCTTCAAGATTGATTTAAATGTGTACATTTTTGTGTCATTACTGTAAATTGCTTCCGCTGTAATAATGTAAATGTATAATGTAACTCTGAGGTAAGAAATGTTTAAATTTCCTTGTAAAATTGTACGAAAGAAGTGTAAAGATCTTGTGGAACAACGAATTCAGTTGTATTTGAAAAAATTGTGTTGACATCTAGAGTTTTAGTAGTAGATGAATATGAGAAATTAATGCATGCTAGTTACAAATTTCAGTATAGAATTACTATGTTGTCAAATTAAAATTCTATTTAGATCATGTTAGTATACCATGATTAAATCTTGTATACAAATTGTATGAGTGTAACAACTTGTTAAGTTATTGTGCAACTAGGTATGCCCGTGGCACATGCGTACGGCACGTATTCGGAACTGCATATAAATTTATTTGTAGTTATTTGAGTTAGTCTAATACAATCGCCTTTAAATTGTTTCTTACGGCACGTTTAAATTGTTTTCTACGGCCTCCTTTGAAATTATATTGTTTCCAAATAGTTTTCTAATACAATCACCATTAAATTGTTTCCTACAGCACGTTATCGGGAAAAATGATTAATTAATTTAGTTGTTTAGTAAAAATTTTGGCAGTCTTCTCTAAAATTTTACAGGCAGGATTGTAGTAAAAATTGCGACAAAATCTCCCCTGAAATATTCGTCCTTTTAGAGCAATACCTTTCGGAATTCTGCTCAAAAGAAAAAAAAAAATGAACACCAAAGACAGTCAAAATGAATCCTCCCAATGTCAATCTAAGCAACATCACACTGGCATCATATATATAGGGCTCTAGGGGGAAAAATCTTCATATGACTAAAGATACAAAAATAAAAACCAAGATATCGTTTGAAAACATAATAGATTTAGGAAATTTAGTAAAAATTTTGACAAAATCTCCCCTAAAATATTAGCCATTTAACAGCAATTCCTTACGGAATTCTGCTCAAAATTAAAAATATAACATCACAGGCAATAAGTATGAATCCTCCCCAGGCAAATCCAAGCAACATCACACAGGCATCATATATATAGGGCTCTGGGGGGAAAAATCGTCATATGACTAAAGATACAAAATAAAAACCAATATATCGTTTGAAAACATAATAGATTTTAGGAAATTTAGTAAAAATTTTGACAGAATCTCCTCTAAAATATTAGCCCTTTTACAGCAATCGTTACGGAATTCTGCTAACAATTAAAAATATGACATCACAGGCAATAAATATCAATCCTCCCCAGGTGAAACCAAACAACATCACACATGCATCATATATATAAGGCTCTGGGGGGAAAAATCATAATATAATGCAAGATACAAAATAAAAACCAAAAATTCATTTGAAAACGTAATGAATTTTTAGAAAGACCATCGAAAAACCTTTCAAAAACCAAACACAGAACCCAATACTCCACAAAATTGTGGGTACGGGTATTAACATAACTATATTATATTATCATTATATACAGATAGTTAATCATCTAAAAAAATGCTAAATATTACAACTATTACAACTATTACATCCTCCATCATAAGATACATCAATCAACCGAATGACCCAAAAAAATTACAGGGTTGTAGGAGAACACAATGGTTGAAGTCTTCAAAAATGGAACCAAACATTGAGCCTAAAAAAACAGTAAGAGTTTTGAATCAAATAGTAAGAGTTTACAATATACAAATAAAACAATGAAAGTTTGAAAACAATAGTAAGAGTTTTGAAACGATTACCTTTCAAACAGAACAATGTCTTGAACCAAACATGTTCTTCATCACCCTATCAAAAGTGAAACTGTTAATATGTACACAACGGTTCTGAGTGTAGACGACAATCTGGGGGAAAAAAAGATGCATTAAATTAGCAGCAATTGACGGTAAACATAGGGTGTAGTTGTAAATATCAATTTACCTTATTGCAACCCCAATTGATCAATATAGTTGTATTTATAAATTTGAGGATATGTACCAGTTACAATCGTGCATGTAATTTCAAAATATGCATATGAGGGTCTAGTAAGCTTCAGGATAAAAGATTTACACAAACAATTTGTTCTCGAACCCCCTTGTACTACTGGTAGGATTTGTCAAAAGTCTCCACCAAGCACCACAGTGATATCACCAAATGGAATTTTATTATCACGAATATCTTGAAGTGTACGGTCAACAGCTTCTACACAAAACCTATGCCGCATAGGGACCTCATCCCAAATGATTAACCCCAAGACAACTTATTGGACATGTGTGATGCACGTGACAAAGGATGAATTTTGGTGTTCCAACACAAAGGATGAATAATTAACCTATGCGTTGAAGTTAAATTAACAAAGTTGTCAATGTTTGAGCATGCATAACGATCTACACCGTTGACCTGTGTTTTGCGTTGTATGTGTAACATTTTTCTCATACCATTTATCTAGTTGCTCAAATATTTTGTGTGTGTTGTTATTGTTGTTATTTGTCGTGGTAAAAACCTACCTAAGTACCATAGTATAAACTTATTTTTCATTTTTAATTTGTGTGTAACTACTAACTACTAACTACATTTGGAAGTTAATTATTTTCATATAAAAGTGTCTAAATCACGAAGCATATAAAAGTGTCAATATCATAAAGGGAAAGGAGATAGATCGGTGAGCTATCTGACATATTTTCACAAAGGGAAAGGGGATTGGCAATAGATTGAGTATCAGATGCCTATCTGGATTCTCTATTCCACCTGGCACAACGTGCCCATATTTTCTTTTTTTTTATCTGACAACAGTCCACATAAGAGAAATGAGATTGACGATGGATAAATACTGAAAAGTTTTTTACAGAGGGATAGGGGATTGGCGATAGATTGAGTATCAGATAGCTATCTAGATTCTCTATTCCACTCGGCCCAACACGCCATTATTTTCTTATTTTCTATTTGACAACAGTCCACATAAGAGAAAAGAGATTGACGGTGGATAAATACTGAAAAAGCTTTTTAGCTTTTCCAATCCATCTGACATTATTATCCATACTGAGTTTTCAAGTAGCAAAAGAAAATGATATTGATATACGTATATATTTTTTCCAATTAAAATATAATTGTATATAGATAATGTAACTTTAAATATTGCAAAAACAAACAAACAAACAAAGAGAAGGAAAAAAACAAACAAACAAAGAGAAAACCAAACATTGAAGTCTCCACCTTTAAAATATTGCAAAAATTAAAATAAAACATTGCCAGTTCTACCAGAGTACGTTAGAAAGAGAAAACCAAACATAAATATCACAAACATGCTATATATATATTATATTTATACATCGGCATATTCTCGGTTTGCTCGTGAATAAGATGAATACATTAGTTATGAAGGGATATATTAGAAATAACTTCAAATGATTATTTAAATTTGACTATCATTTATTTATTCTACCATTTATTTAATGTCACTTGGTGCATTTGGAGTAGGAAGGCCATGATCAAGGATGAAAGGAGGGTAAACAACTCCTGATTCGATTTGTTTATGGAAAGATAATCACCTTATAACTGATAAACAATGTCAGAGGACAGAGTACTGAGACACCTCTGTCATTCTCTCGTGTTATACTCGATTATTAGCTCATAACAATGTTCTTCAATATTCTATAATTATTTGCAATACTAACTATATAGATATTTATTATATCTATCATCCCTTAGGAAAAAAGGTCTATTAACAATTACACAAATAACTATATAGATAATTTTTTGGGTACATAGACTGGGGAAAATTTGTAGTAACTGAGTTTCATAGCAATGTGGCAAAATATGGCGTAGATTGAGAATTCTTTTCACCTGGTTGTATTTTGAGAAATATTTTTAATATGGCCATGAGATAGGGAGAAAAAAATCCATTTTTGTACATTATCGCAAATATTGGTACCGGTTTTGGCATTATCGCAAATATCAGAATCAATCCATTTTTGTTAAATTTATAGTGATGTTTGATAATATTTGTGTTTTCCTTTTTCTATTTCATTCAAGGAACATATATTTGTTACTCTGTTTTGTATTATAAAAGATATGTATTATAAATTGTACGTAAAATTTGACACTTCTAAAGTTACAAAGATATTCATAAAACAGTAACTATGACTGGGGAAAAAAGAATATTCCATAAACTAACAAAGAACATGTTTTAAGTATCAAGAAATATGTCCCTTGATCAAAGGTTATTCCATCATTTTAGTACACATTGCTCAGTAGTGGAGATAAATTTGTGGGGACCGACACTCTTCAAGTACATGAAGATAAATTAGAAGGGTCTGAAGCATGCTTAAAAAAACTCAATTTCAGAATGGTATCAGCCTGTCCTTAATCAAAAGTATCGATGGCCAACATCTCAATCTAAAATTATAGTATATCTTGGTATAAGCATACCACAAACTTTGGTAAATTTTTGTATCAATGATTACATTAAGATAATGTTTTAGCACTCTTCATATTTTCTCTTGAAATGCATAATGGACATGGCCTCCAGATCTATATATTTACCTTCGTATCGATATCAAATAGTACCTTTCAGAATTAAAAGCAGTTTCTATCAAAGCATATAAAATATATTTAAGAGGTTATCGATGATAATGATATTTAAGAGGTTATCGATGATAAGGTCTAAAAGGACTGTACGAATGTAGTACATAGCGGTATATTCCTGTAGTAAGTACATTAATAAGCTCAATTTGTAGCTGAAAGGAAACAATTACCTGTTGTACAAATCCTTCGAGATGAGCTATCTTGCCTAGGGCCATGGCCATATGGCCCATGAAGTTCCCCCACATTGGCACCTTTGTTGAGGGCCCATACTGGCAACTGCAATGGCCAGTGACAGTTGGAGCTGCTCATAGCCATGCGACAGCGCTTTCTCTGCCTGCTGCGATGATTGCTGGAGGTTGCATATCGCCAGTAGCTGCTGCTCTGTCAGTAGATCTAATGGTGCCATCGAAATCTGCATTTTAGACATATACATATATTGACATTTCTTCAACGTGATTGTCCTATTTAGAGAAATTTGACGTGTAATAGATTAATGAAGACCTTGAGTAAATTAGATGGTTTGAATCCCCCTATCCAGAGGAAGGGGCGCTCAGCTGGAGACTTCCACGTTTCGTGGAATATGGCCTTTAAGTGTAGAATTGCAAAAGTTTTTTTTTTATTTGTGAAAGGTACTTTGAATGAATAAGGGTGTGTTTTGTATTCTATTTGCATACCACGGCTGATGCTTGTACCTGCATTGCCCCCCATTAAGAGACCCTAAACAAAGAATGAACAGTCAAAGAACGTGGAATATGGCCTTTTGGTACATGTTTTGCTAATTCTTGGATCTTTACCTATAGGACAGGGTACATACAAATTAATTGTTACTGCAAGAGTTTTAAAAAATCAACATGATAATGGTAAACCAAATGAAGAAGACACTTTATCTATTGAACAGAACAAAAGAAATTTATGTAGTCTGTATTTCTTTTAATGCATGCTTGTATAGGCGGAAAAGACCTGTAAAAGATGCAGCATATGAAAAGACCTGTAAAAAGTAAAATATATGCACGTCGTTGTGAACGTTTTCGTGACTCACATATCTTATTGCAAACTAATTGCACATAAGAGTTAGGCACGGTTGACTTCCAAACATAAGTGTTACTACTTAGATAATATGCGATATTTGCGTGTATACTAAAGTATTGCATGATTCACAGAGAAAGTGACTTCAGAAGGAGCGTGAAGCTGCTAAGATAACAGGTTCTTGACTTAAGTCTGTAACAATTAGGTATGTTCTATTGAAGTCTTAACAAAATAATATGGAGACAAATTGGATTAAAAGGAAAATTGAGATAGAAAGCTAATTTAAAAATTATTTTAAAAGCAACAGTAATTATGATAATTCAATTTTTTAGTTTCTCAAAACAATATCCACAGAAAAAGAAGATTGAACTACTAAGTTTTCCTACTATTTCCTGAAGCCTTAGAACAGCAGGAATGAAATCTTAGAAAAAAGGATTTTTTTTGTACATTTCCATAATTTTATTTTCTTAGAGCCAAGTGAAGATGTTCAAATTTAAGTAAAAAAAAGTCAATGAAGTAGAATGCATTATATAGATGTTCAAATTTATATAGTAAAAAAAGTCAAGTGAAGATGTTCAAATTTAAGTAAAAAAAGTCAAATTTAAGTGAAGATGTACATTTCCATAACTAATTTATTATATAGATGATACACTATCTGTAGAATGCAAGAAGTACGATGAAGTAGTATTGATAGATTAAGTAAAAAAAGTCACATCCCAAACATGTTAACCAGTTTAGAGCCCCACTACGCTGCGGAACTGATAGCTTGAGCTCCTTATTCCAAACTGGATTTAAATTACTTTTTATTACTGAGGTTTTGGCTCTCTACAATATTCACACATGATTGTGAGAGGGCATTGTTTTAAGCAAAACTAAGAACGGATTGTATAATGTCAACAAAAAAAAATGTTCAGCTGTTGCCCAAGAGCCAAAATGACATAAGGATCACTTGATCTAAAATCTCTAATAGCCAGATTAATCCCTCTTATTACTCTGACCATCAAAGTGCCAATAAACTCTGTGGTGCTTGCCTGAGATCACGGTTAGAAATTGTGATGTGAATAACTTTACAACCAAAACATACAATTCATCTTTGGTGAAGTTGTACACTACTACATCCCCAGTTGGTGTGTGCTTTCAAGTTGTATTTTTGTACTTTTTTTTGGCTAAAGTTGTTTTTCTCCATCCTTATTATCCAAAACAGGAAAAAAGTAATCAAGCTCTCCACACCAACTGAAACTGATTCAAATTCGAGTGAAATTTCTTAGACTTGTGTAACTCTTTTAGTGGGGTTGAGTTGTTGTTTTCCCCTCCGGGTGGAAACATGTATGTTTTTTAGTTGAGCCCAAAATGGTTGCGGCCTTAGTGAAACCGAAAATTCAATTGGGGTGGTACTAAATAATAACCGACCGATAAACTAAAAATATTAAAGATGTTGCTAATAATTTGATAATCTCTTGAAACTTAAGATAACAAATTGTTACAAAGATGACTTCCCAGCACATTAAAACTTTCAGAACCAAAAAACCTATCCAGACTCTTCCCTGAATCACTCGTTCTGAAAGCGCTCACCGAAGGAATGATACGCGAACTCGGTTTCAAAAATTCTTGCAACTCATACTTGGATCTGTGCACAAATTAAAGTACATTGGTATCAGAATCAATCTGGTTTCTATGTTGTTTATTATTGGATAAGAAAATATTTCCCACCTAATGAACTTGGTCCGTTCCTCAATATTCGCACCGGGTTTAGGCTTTGAGGTACCTTTCGGAAGAAACGCCTCATAAATTGAATTTGCAGTAGCATTTCCCCCAACCTTAGTCATGGAGTCAATATCTTCATCAGACCATTCATCCAAAGTGACTGACATAACCTACACATGTACAATTTAAACTTCAGAAAAGATAAAATGTGCACAACTCGACTAATGTACATAACTGGCTCATGTTGGTGGTAACAATTTTAATTTGAAATTTTTTATAGATCAGAACCCTGATTAAGTAACCAAATTCATGAACTGGGATATGAGTTGGGAAATTATTCAGATGGAAGTAGTAAGTGAAGAACATTTATATGTGATGTACTAAGTTAAAAGGTACTAACTCATAAACAAAAAGATCCATAGCAACATGATAGGAAGCATGAAGATAGATCACCATTGATGTTACCTTTGAGATGTGTGTTCCAAGACTCGCGTGAACACCACAACACTCGAAGCAAATAAACACCCCAATATTAGCTTACCGAGATCGATACCATGGTTATTCATAGATATTCTATTTTAATTTCTTGTTTTACTCACTAAATCTAAACATTGAAAGCTTATATGCCCAAAAAGAATAGCAACAAACTAATTTACCGACAACAACTCGACCAAAATCCAAACAAATCCAGAAATAATACCTGAATCTGTCGCATCGCATAACACTCAATGCATGTTTCAATCTCCCGAAATGACTACATTATCGGCGACATCACCTGCTTCAGGTTAACCTGCTACTCATCTCTCAAATCCAACTAACACCCCCACCACTATCACCAGAACCTTAATTTAAACAACCAAACCAAACCAAAAAACCACATCAACCCTAACAACCAAATCAAAACAAAACAAAATCAAACAAAATCAAGAAACCCTTACGTCATGTCTCCGCAGCTCAGGCAACCAGTAGGAACTCAGCCAATCCAGCGTTCTGAGTTGGGGAAGAGAGAGAGAGAGAGACAGGAATTGTAAATAACCTGAGAATTGCAAAATTAAAAAAAAATCCAATCTTTATACCCGAAAAATGTAACTAACCCATCTAACACAAACCCAACAAAATCAAGGCTATATACCTAAAATCGGTGGTGAGATCGGTGGTGAGGATGGTGGTCGGTAGAAAAGGGACGGTGGTGAGATTGCGGATGAAGTAGAGTGAGAGAGAAACAGAGAGAGAGAGAGAGAGAGAGGCAGATTGAGAGTGAGAGAGAGACAGAGAGAGAGAAGAGGATAGAAAGTGCGACGGGAAGAGAGGGAGCGGGGATAGAGAGAGCGGCAAGAGAGAGAAAGGCAGAGTGAGAGAGAGAGAGAGAGAGCGGGAGGAGAGTGAGAGAGAGCTGGAAGAGATAGAAGCGACGGGAAGAGAGAGAGAGGCAGCGACTTTAAGAGAGAGAAAGAAGGGGGGGCAGTTTGATTTGGGAAGAGAGAGAGAGAGTATTGTTTGAAATGTGTGGGGTTTGAAATTTTGAGCGGGAAAATATGTTTTGTGAGATTAGATCTGGTCCATTGATTTTGGGAGAGATTGAATGTGAGCCACTTGATAGCTTTCTTTGTAATTTATTATATAGATTAGGGGTGAACTATAAGTTAATGGAGAGGTGAGATTTTTCATGAAGAAAGAATAATGGCTAAAAGAAAATAAATATATTCATGCTAATTTGTTATAAAGGGTAGTCAATTTTACAAATTTGAGCGTATGAGTATAAGATTTTAAAAAGTGACTATTTAAGTTAATTTGTGAATCAGAGGAAAAGCATTTCTGAAAATTTAGAAAGGTAATGTCACGCCCCGCTTCCCAAAATATGGAACACGAGTACGTAACGTAGGCCCAGCGAATGATGTAAACACCATCCATAAGCTGTACCAGACTAACTCAGCAACATGAACAACAAAGTACAACCATGCAAGAAATATAACCACATGAATCAAATATAAATTCTAATAATAAATGAAATAACCTAACAGTATAAATATCCAACATCTGGGATCAAAACAAACTCCGAATCATAAAGCCCAAAACAAAGTACAAGTTATCACAATATTCGAGAAATAAATCTAGCAGCAAATAAATTAAGCAGCACAATCCGGTTCCATCTTTAGAAACGTTGCTAACCAATTCCTTTGGGGATCGATCCTTCAGCACCTGTAAGATCTTGTTCTAAAAAGAGGGAAAAGAGTGCCCTTAGAGCAAGTCGTGGGTAGCAAGTAGAGAAAATAGAGGATAAAGGAAGCATGTATATCAAAGGAAAAAGGGACAGGATCAAAGATAAAGAGCAAAACAAAGGCAGACAATAATATCAAAAGTCTAGAATTAATTACACATTTAATGAGTGATGTCAAGTCAAGATCAAGCATGAGATGCATGTTATTATGTATTTTATTAATCTATCTAGTGCACGTACTACTGCGTCCCATTCCACAGGTACGGCACAAGCACAGTGATCGTTTTAGACCGATGGTGAATTCACGGATCGTGTACTCGACATTGATAGCAATAATTTACATGCAAGAATCAACAATTAATCACTGAAATCAATACTCCTCCTTCCATGTCAAGTATTCATGCGAGCGAGAAGGCCTTACCGAGTACATTTCCCGATCGTTCACTACCAAGTCTACCCATAATACCCCGGCTTGTTATTAATTAATTTTCATCCTATGTGAGCATGCAAGAGGGTATCAATGTTTTATAATACTAAGTGTGACTAATTCTATACGCTACAGATAAATCATGAAGCAACCACATCATATAAGCACAGTTCACACAATCAGGACAGCATGACCTTGCTGTACTAAAATATTGATTACAACCACTACAAAATAGTAAATCTAAATCCGTTGAAAGGTCTAGAAAGTAGACTTCTACACGATTCCAGCGAATATAATTAAGGAATATAAAAGATAGAGAGACTAGGGTGAAAACTCTATTCTATTCAGGTTTTATGTTCAGGAAGCATGGAGTAAGTTGTGTTCAACTAATTATTTTAGGTCAGCGAACTCATTAATAAAATCTATAAAAATTCTAGGTGATTCCTACATGTGTCTAGGTTCAACTAGATTTATTTGAGATTTGTCTTTTACAGTTATCATGTTTAATTAAATTAAGAAACAGCAGAATACGCATGCATTTGTGAATCTAGAATTTCTAACATGGCTATACTAAAATGAGGATATCCAGCAGGTTACACATCGGAATTCAAATCTGCAAAAATGGAAAGTGAACTAGACATTCGGGGCTACAATTTATGTTCAGCAAGTAATTCCAAATTATGACCGTAGCATGGTTGAAAATCTGATTCAAAATGAAACAACTAGCCGTCCAGAAATTGTTTTAACAAAAAAAGGGCAATAAATGAATCATACGATCATATGTAGCATGAAAATTGGTAATCAAAGTGATCCTAGGTGTCAACATGCAAATTTCTAAGTTTAAGATACAATTATCACAGGCATGGTATTAATTCATCAATCAACTTCAATCTTGCAAATTCAATTCAACATGTCCAACTTATCAAGTAGTCATATGCATGAATCTAGTTATTTAAATGTGCATATATATGAAACAATAGGCACTAGGTTTTAGACCAAAGAGACAGCACGATGTTAAGAGTATGTCAGGTTAGCTCGTGTAAACCCTCGATAAACTTAAAAGAATTGTCAAAAGCAGTTTGATAACGAAAGGGACTGGATCTACTTGCAGAGATCAAATAAACTTGAACAAAACCAAAATATTAGTTCAAGAAGAGACTTTCCTGTTAATTTGCAGATTCAAATAATAAGAATAACAGGATCGTAATCCCGGGCAAAAATCCTTAAAGAGCACGTGCGAAATACGTGCAAAGAATCAACCAGCAAGCAACAACAACAGCAACTCGGGTGTAACTCCACACCGGATCGGGATGAACAGCAAACAGCAATTGGGGATCCGCTGTGCACACAACACCTAACGGTGAAATCACCTAATGGGTGATCGCCTTCAACCTTCGGCAGAGAAAGAGAGAGAGATAGCACGGCGAGACTGGCGGCAACTTCGGGACGATGACGAGGACTGTGGCAAGGTCGACGATGACCACAGTGGTGGTGCGGTTGGGAAGAGATGGCAACGGCCAAGGCGAAGCGAAACAGAAAACAGAGGAAGACGATGGCGAGGCTTAGACGGCGACGACGACAGCACTATGTACCTCTTGTAGTGGAATAAATTAGGTTATTTAATAGGGTATATATAGGGGATTAAGAATTAGAATTTTGGGTTGAGATTTTGTAGATTTTGGGTATCGGTTTTGGCTCCAAAAAGAAAAAAATGAATGCAGTAAGATGAGGCGAACCTAAAGGAGAACAAATCAGACTAAAAATAGAAAGAGCAAAATTTGTAAAGAGAATAGAATCCAACCAAAGAACACAGATCGATCAACAGAGAATAAAAGAACCCAAGAAAAGACAAAATATACCATAATAAAGGAATCCAAATACAATAATCAAAAGAAAATAAAATACAGTAAATTCCGAAAATAAGGCTTACAAATCCAACCCACCATACAAGAAGAATTTTTTCCTCGAAATTCATACAAGAGGTACATAGGGCAAACCTCAAAACAAACAAAACAAAACAAAGCAAAACAAGCACTACTCAAACAAATGAGGGAACCTCTCCCGAGTCACTTCCTCTAACTCCCAAGTAGACTTCCTGGCGAGCGAGGATCCCAAGTAACTCGGACCAACTTGATGAGTCTATTCTTTAGCATCTTCTCTCGACAGTCTAAGATAAAGACTGGTCGAATTTCACAGGAAAAATCTGGCCTCACAGACAAGTCTGAGTGGTCAACCACATGACTGTCATCTCTGATGTATTTCCTGAGCTGAGAAACATGGAATACATCATGGACACCTGCTAAAGCTGGCGGTAGTGCGAGCCTATAAGCTACCTTGCCCACACGTTCCACAATATCGAATGGACCGATGAATCGAGAACTCAACTTTCCTTCACCTCCAAAATGGATAACACCTTTCCAAGGCGATACCTTGAGGAACACACTCTCGCCTGCCTTAAACTCTAGAGGTCTCCGACGACAATCAGCCCACCTCTTCAGCCGATCCTGAGCTGCTTGCAAATGCTTGCGGATCTGAGCCACGACATCAACTGTTTTCGTGATCAACTCAGGACCTAAAAGCTTCCTCTCACTGATATCATCCCAACAGACCGGCGATCTACACTTGCGCCCATACAAAGCTTTGAATTGAGCAGCCTTAAGACTCGCCTGGTAACTGTTATTATAAGAGAACTCGGCCAAGTGAAGATGCCCCTCCTACGAACCTCCAAATTGAAGAACGCAGGATCTCAACATATCTTCTAGGGTCTGAATTGTCCTTTCTGACTACCCATCCGTCTGAAGATGGAATGCTGTACTGTAGCTCAACTTAGTACCCAAGCTCTTCTGCACGCTCTCCCAGAACTGAGATCTGAATCTTGTATCTCTATCTGATACGATGCTGACAGGAACTTCATGCAGACGAACAACCTCCTGAACGTACTGCTTGGCCAAACTCTCCGTGGACTGACCCACACGGAAAGGAATGAAGTGAGCACACTTCGTCAGCCGATCCAATATCACCCAGATAGCATTATGACCTTTAGGACTCCTCGGCAAAGCTGTCACAAAGTCCATCGTGATATTCTCCCACTTCCATTCAGGGATAGGAAGGGGTTGCAAAAGTCCTGCGGTCCTCTGATGCTCCGCCTTCACCTGATGACAAATTAGGCACTGGGCGACGAATCTGGCCGCATCCCGCTTCATACCATGCCACCAGAAATGCTGCTTCAAGTACCTGCACATCTTGGTACCACCAGGATGAATAGAATACGGGTACCAGTGAGCTTCCTCGAGTAGCTTCCGCCTGATTTCTCCCTAGGTACACACAACCTAGAGCCAAACCGAAGCGACCCATCAGCATGAACAACCAAATCAGATCTCAAACCAACTTCAACCTCACTCCGAAACTTCTGCAATTGTTGATCACTCCCTTGGGTTGCCTTGATCTGCTCTACCAAGGAAGAATGCAACTGCAACAACATGAGTTGCTGATCTGATCCGGGAAGCAACACATCCAACTCCATCCTCAACTAGTTCCTTCTGCTGAGTGAGGAACATAGCGACAGGCCTCCGACTCAAAGCATCCGGCACCAAATATACTCTGTCCGGGTGATACAGCAAATTGATGTCAAATTCTGCAATTAATTCCAGCCATCTCCTCTGCCTCAAGTTCAACTCCTTCTGCATGAACACATACTTGAGGCTCTTTTAATCTGTGAAATTCTCAACTCTATCCCCAAGCAAATAGTGGCTCTATAACTTCAAGGCAAAAATCACAGCTGCAAGCTCCAGATCATGCGTAGGATAGTTCTTCTCATGAGGTCTCAACTGCCTCGATGCATAAGCGACAACCCTACCTCGCTGCATCAGTACTGCTCCCAGACCTCTCCCCGAAGCATCACAATAGATCACAAAACCACCCGAACTGTCGGGTATAGTCAGCACAGGCGCTGACGTCAAACGATGCTTCAATTCGGCAAAAGCTTCATCACAAGCTTCATCCCAGACAAACTTCTGCTCCTTCCTGGTCAAACTGATCAAGGGTCCAGCAATCTTGGAGAAATCTTGAACGAACATCCGAGAGTAACCAGCCAAACCAAGGAAACTCCACACCTTAGGAATAGACTTCGGAATAGGCCAATCCTTAACCGCAGAAATCTTCGACGGGTCCAAAGAAACACCAGCACCTGAAATAATGTGGCCAAGAAAAGCAACCTGATCCAGCCAGAACTCACACTTATTGAGCTTTCCATACATCTGGTTCTCCCTCAAGGTTTGCAGAATCACCTTCAGATGCTCGGCATGATCTACCTTGTTCTGCAAGTACACCAATATGTTGTCGATAAAGACCACGACAAACTGATCTAAGAACGGCGAAAACACTCTGTTCATCAGACTCATGAACATAGCCGGTGCATTAGTCACTTCGAAAGGCATCACCAAGAACTCGTAATGCCTGTACCTCGGTCGGAAAGCCGTTTTCCGAACATTCTCTGACCTCACTCTGACTTGATGATACCCGGAACGAAGATCCAACTTCGAGAACACTGAAGCACCTCCCAGTTGGTCGAATAAATCGTCAATCCTCGGCAATAGATACCGATTCTTGACAGTAACATTGTTCAACTCCCTGTAGTCAATGTAAAGCCTACGGCTTCCATCCTTCTTGCTGACAAACAGAACTGGGGCTCCCCAAGGTGAAACACTAGGTCTGACAAAACCCTTATCAAGCAGCTCCTGAACTTGCACCTTCAGTTCTGCTAATTCAACCAGCACTATACGATACAGACTCTTTGTAACACCCCGCAAAATTGAAAATGACAATTTTTCCCCTGAGTGTTACGCACGTATATTTTGTAACGTGTTTCATTACATATTTTGGATTCTGACAATCTATCATTTTGCATATTGATTTCAGTCGACTAAAATATAATATTTCAACCTCTGGATTTTACGTGCTTTTTACGTGTTTTCAATGCACGTATTAATTACATATTTTCCGCCGCTACGGGTGATAATTTCTGGGTTCCAATTATTTATTTTATGTATTTAAATTTATTCTATAAAATGAAAATTCATTTCCCCAATTTTCGATTAAGATATTTTTGTACGTGCGATGCACGTGTTTTCTACGCACATAGTAATTACGTCATAGAATATATAAATTAATAAATAATTTTCTTATATTGTATCTAACATTTTTCGTTGATAAAGTTAGTTTTCGTATTTCGGTATTTTATGTGTGATGCACGTGTTTCGGCCACGTGTTTGAGCGTATCCATTTTCAAAACAAATTTTTGGAGTATGTGTTTTTATTTTATTTGTGCATAATATATATTTTTATTTTTGGTAAACTATCATACAAATATGTATAGATAGTGTATACATAGTATATATAGATAGTGTATATATATATGTATATATATGTATATATATGTATGTATATATGATATATAGGTTGACTGGTTTGTTTGATTTGAAGAAATAATGAATTTAATATGTAATTAATGTATAAATGATTAGTGTAAAGTGGTGGTGCTGTTATGGTTTGGAAACTTAATGTGGTGATTAAGTGAAAGGAAATGGAGTGGAGGTGGGGGCCGGTTTTGGAGTAATGGCCGGTTTGGCTTGGAAGAAGGAAGGAAATGAAAGTGAGTTAGTGTGAAAGAAAGAGATTAAATAAGGAGAGTTAAGGTTTGGGAGGGGTTATGAAAATAAGTTTTAAATTATGATAAATGGAAATTTATTAGGTTATAAAATTTTGCACATTAGACCCTAGCACTACAAAAGATACTCGATTTACCGGCGTATATTCCCCGGCGTTTTACCAGTAGCGCCGGGGTAGGGAGCGAATAGGAATGGGGCGCCAGATGGGAAGGTTATACACCGGCGGTCGCTTTAAACCGCCGGTCAATCTTCGTATTCACCGGCATTTTATTTAAAAACGCCGGTGAAGTGTATTATTCACTGGCATTTTAATAAGAAACGCCGGTGAATATACCGATACATTCACCGGCGTGTCTAATTGAAACGCTGGTGAATAAGCTGAGATAAATCCTGTGAACCCTAATCTTTCGCTCGCCATTTTCCCAAACCCAAAAAAAAAATAGGGGGCCTCCTTCGTTTTCCCTCCTTCTCCGCTCTACTTCCCGCGCGTTTGCCTTCGCCGCTTCGTCCTCTTCGACAACCTTCGACCTTTCGTCATCGTCCCTTCTTCCCTTCGTCATTTTCGATTTCCCTCCTCCCTCTCTCTATTTGGAGGTGAATTGGCGATCGGAAACCACCGCTTTGCCCCACTCTCTCTCTATCTCCTACGCCCCCGCGCTCGTCGCCCCGCTCTCTCTCTCTCTCTCTTCGGTATCATCTCTTGATTTCCCTTATTTTTCAAACTTAGCATGTTTTTTCAGATTATGCATCTTGATTTCCCTTAATTTTCAAACTTAGCATCGTCAAAGATGCTGAAATCATGCATCTGATTGTCATCTTAGCATGTTTTTTTTTCCAAAATGGGTTAACTGTGAACTAAGGATGCTAGCTGTATACCAAAATCCTCCAAAATGGGTACCAGAATCGGGCCGAACGCACCTTGTGCTTGTTTCTTTTGGAGCCACAAACATGAATGGTTTAGTTGGGATGAAGAATTAATAGAAAAATATATGCTTAGATACTGGAAATTTTCATTTTCTTTTACTGTTAAAGAAGCTGATTTCATGCATCTGATTGTCATCTTGGCATGTTTTTTTAACCAAAATGGGTTCACTGTGAACTGAGGATGCTATAGCTGTATGCCAAAATCCTCCGGATATGTACAATAATTGGGTTTTAGATTTAGTTGGGCTAAAGAATTAGTAGAGCAACATATATGCTCAGATAATGGATATTTTCATTTTCAGATACTGTTAGAGAACCTGATTGCCATCTTTGGCATGATTTTTTAACAAAAAATGGGTTCACTTCCAAACTAAGTATGCTGCTAGCATCCTCATCTTATTTTACTGTTAATGAAGCTTATTTCATGCATCTGATTGTCATCTCAGCATGTTTTTTTGACCAAAATGGGTTCACTGTGAACTGAGGATGCTATAGCTGTATGCCAAAATCCTCCGGATATGTACAACAATTGGGTTTTAGATTTAGTTGGGCTAAAGAATTAGTAGAGCAACATATATGCACAGATGATGGAAATTTTCATTTTCAGATACTGTTAAAGAACCTGATTGCCATCTTTGGCATAATTTTTTAACAAAAAATGGGTTCACTTCCAAACTAAGTATGCTGCTAGCATCCTCATCTTTTTTTACTGTTAATGAAGCTTATTTCATGC
Organism: Hemerocallis citrina; assembly: GCA_017893485.1. Taxonomy (NCBI): domain Eukaryota; kingdom Viridiplantae; phylum Streptophyta; class Magnoliopsida; order Asparagales; family Asphodelaceae; genus Hemerocallis; species Hemerocallis citrina. The sequence goes on from CM030364.1 coordinate 198,649,561, forward strand.
ATCTGATTGTCATCTTGGCATGTTTTTTTGACCAAAATGGGTTCACTGTGAACTCAGGATGCTATAGCTGTATGCCAAAATCCTCCGGATATGTACAACAATTGGGTTTTAGATTTAGTTTGGCTAAAGAATTAGTAGAGCAACATATATGCTCAGATAATGGATATTTTCATTTTCAGATACTGTTAGAGAACCTGATTGCCATCTTTGGCATGATTTTTTAACAAAAAATGGGTTCACTTCCAAACTAAGTATGCTGCTAGCATCCTCATCTTCTGTTACTGTTAATGAAGCTTATTTCATGCATCTGATTGTCATCTTGGCATGTTTTTTTGACCAAAATGGGTTCACTGTGAACTGAGGATGCTATAATTGTATGCCAAAAACCTCCGGATATGTACAACAATTGGGTTTTAGATTTAGTTGGGCTAAAGAATTAGTAGAGCAACATATATGCTCAGATAATGGAATTTTCATTTTCAGATATTGTTAAAGAACCTGATTGCCATCTTTGGCATGATTTTTTAACAAAAAATGGGTTCACTTCCAAACTAAGTATGCTGCTAGCATCCTCATTTTCTTTTACTGTTAATGAAGCTTATTTCATGCATCTGATTGTCATCTTGGCATGTTTTTTTGACCAAAATGGGTTCACTGTGAACTCAGGATGCTATAGCTGTATGCCAAAATCCTCCGGATATGTACAACAATGGGTTCACTGTGAAAAATATATGCTTACATACTGGAAATTATCATTTTTCTTTTACTATTAAAGAAGCTGATTTCATGCATCTGATTGGCATCTTGGCATGTTTTTTACCAAAATCCTCCAAATCTGTACAAGAATTGAGCTGAACAAACCTTGTGCAGGTTTCTTTTGGCGCTACAAACATCAATGATTTAGTTGGGATGAAGAATTATTTTAGAAAAACATATTAGTAGTCATATTAGTTTCTTTTGTTTATTATTATTATTATTATTATTATTATTATTATTATTATTATTATTATTATTATTATTATTATTATTATTATTATTATGAGATAAGTAAGTGATTATTAGTAGCCATGAACAGAATAGTTCATGAGTCATCAGATCTTCTTGTTACCGTAGTTACAGCACGGCGCGCTCATTATTCGTCCGATTCCTCTTCCTCAGCAAATACCCTTTACCATCATCTCCTTGAACGGAAAGCCAAATACAGGGGAGACTATAGTCGAATTAATATTACACTTGAACACAGGGTGTGCGATAAAATACCACTAAGGTGGTTATGATAATTTCCATAAAAGGTAGTTTAGGGTTATGTGAATAGAGTAGATTGTGTTAAGATTTTTTTTTTTTTTTATACATTTTTTGGAACCACAATTTCTTTATTTTACAGTTAAAGATTATATCGTTTATTTATTTGCAGCTAGGGATGGTTTTCAAAATGGTGAAATTTAATATACAAAATGCCTTTTACTGTTATTACTGTTTAATATATCAAATTTTAATTTCAGATTGTGTGCTATTGTTATAATGGATAGAAGTTGGATTAGTAAACCACGATTATCCAAGAAGTACCGTGATGGTATTAAAGATTTTATTATCTTTGCCAAACGACATTCCCGTGATCCCAACCTAATCCTTTATCCATGCCTCCGGTGTACAAATTGTAATTTGAGGACATGTGACGTAGTACATACACACTTGGTTGTCAACAGTTTTCTTCAAGGGTACACAAGGTGGTTTTGTCATGGAGAGGAACATACGTCAGCTCCTGTTCGTCCTGTTGTATTAGAAAATGAAGATGAGCCCTTAGTGAACGAAGACTTAAGCGTTTCCGATGAGATGCAAGCTTTGTTGCAAGATGCCATGGGGATTCATAATGTTCCTTTCCACACCAATAACCCAACAACCCAAGTTCACAATGAGTCAACAGAAACATCACACATTGGTGGTGGGGTGGACGAGGAAATGCCTGGCCCCGCCCCTGAAAATAATAAGCAGCAAGAATCCTTCGCTAAGTTACTTGAAGATGCTAGTACTCCGTTGTACCGCGATTGCACCAAATTCTCTAAATTCTCATTCATTGTCAGACTATTTCAGATTAAATGTTTAAACGGGTGGTCTGCTAAGTCCTTCACTATGCTACTTGAATTGTTAAATGAAGCATTTCCTGAAATCTGTATTCCAAACTCAGCCTATAAAATCAAAAAATTCCTAAGTTCTTTCGATCTAGGGTATGAGAAGATAGCAGCATGTCCAAATGACTGTATGCTTTTCACGAGTGGTAAGAAAAGTCTGGAGAATTGCGAAGTGTTTGGTTCTTCGAAATGGATAGAAAGACCAAATCAAGACGAGGGAGCCAGTGGATCTACTAAGCGAAGTAGGAAAAAGAAGCCTGCCAAAATACTGCGTTACTTTCCTCTGATTCCTAGGCTACAAAGGTTGTTTATGTCTACGAAAACTTCTTCTGATATGAAATGGCATGCTGAAGGTCGCACTAATGAAGGGATTCTTAGACATCCTGCTGATTCTCAATCTTGGAAAAAATTTGATGAAAGATATCGTGATTTTGCGGAAGATCCTCGGAATGTGAGACTTGGACTAGCTAGTGATGGTTTCAACCCTTTCAGGCAAATGAGTAGTACATACAGCATGTGGCCGGTTGTGTTAATACCATACAATTTACCGCCTTGGAAATGCATGAAGCAGTCCTCATTTATTTTGTCCATGATAGTTCCTGGACCGAAAGGTCCTGGAAATGATATAGATGTGTACCTACAACCGTTATTGATGAACTTCAGAAATTATGGGTGGGTGTTCCAACTTATGATGCTGTGGCTAAAGAAACATTTTCTCTTCGGGCCGTGTTGTCTTGGACAATCAATGATTTTCCAGCATATGCAAATTTATCTGGATATAGTACTAAAGGACGTTATGCATGTCCATGTTGTGCTGACCAAACTAGTTCAAGGTGGTTGTACAATGGCAGAAAGTTTTGCTATATGGGTCATAGGAGATGGTTGCCTGACACACATATATTTCGGGCAGAGACAGCGACATTTGATGGTACCGATGAGTGGGAACATGCTCCTGGATCTTCTTCTGGTTCAGATATTTTGAGGCGGGTAGATGGTCATCAATTCAAATATGGAAAAGAACCAGAAGTCAAGACAAAGAGCAAGAAAAGGGCAAGGCCGGAGCAAGGTGAGGAGACCGATCTATGTGGCAAAGATGAGGATCAAAACATGACGAGTTTAGGTGCATGGAAGAAGAAGAGTATTTTCTTCAAGTTACCGTATTGGGAATTCAACTTATTGCGACATAATTTAGATATGATGCATATCGGAAAAAATATTGGTGAAAATTGTATAGGAACAGTTATGGAAGATGACCGGAAGACAAAGGACAATCTCAAGAGCCGACTTGATTTGAAGTCAATAGGCATCCGACATGAGTTGCACCCAGAAGAATTACCGAACGGAAAAGTACTCCTACCTCCTGCAATCTATTCAATGTCAAAATCGGAGTTGGAATTGTTTTGCAAAGTACTACTGGAACTTAAAGTTCCTGATGGCTATTCTTCTAACATAGCAAGATGTGTCAACTTTAAAGAGAAGAGGCTTCAGGGTCTAAAGTCACACGACTACCACATCCTAATGCAGGATCTCCTTCCTGTGGCCCTAAGGTCTTCAATGTGTGAGCAAGTCACTACGTCCTGAAAGATCTTTGTAGCATATATAAAGGTATTTGCTCAAGAATGCTTCGTGTTGAAGATATTGACCAATTGGAGCAGCAGGCGGCATTGACACTTAGTAAAATGGAGATGATATTTCCTCCATCGTTCTTCACTATAATGATTCACTTGATAATCCATCTTGCTGGTGAAGCCAGAATCGGCGGTCCTGTTCACTATCGGTGGATGTACCCCATTGGGAGGTAAAAGAATTCATTCATCTTACAAAATTGAATTTTCAAAAGCTCATTTCTTTTAATCCCCTAATCCGCTCTAATTCATTAATTGTATATGTTCAGGTACCTATACCGGCTAAAGGGTTATGTTAAAAATAGAGCATATCCTGAAGGGTCAATAGCTTAGGGATATCTATCAAAGGAGTGTTCACATTTTTTTTCCAGGTATTTGCCAGGTGTGGAGACATCTTTGAGTAGACCACGTAGAAATCCAGACATTTCCAACCTTGATGGTGCTCAATATCTTTTTGATACCGCTGGCACTACTGTTGGTAAAGTTGATGCATTTGAGCTAGATAACTTAACGTGGGAACAGGCACATCGATATGTGCTAGACCACCATGCATCAGTGGAACCATTTCGAAGGTAAGTTGGTTTTGAATTTAAATCGAATATAGTGAAAACCGCGGAGTTCGATATTAACTTACTTTTGTTATTCCTTATTTCAATTGCTTATTTTTTAGCGAATTTGTCAGGGACATCAAACGAAGGGCTAGACCAAGAAGACTACCACCACGTGAACAAAACAAGTTGATGAATGAAAAATTTCATAAGTGGTTTGAATCTCATGTAGGTGAATTACAGTTATGCAAGTTAATCTTCATTATATCTACATTTTCTATGGTGCTGATACGATTTGCACAAAATTAATAGGTACATTCTTTGGGTCCTGAAGGTGTGTCATCTGAAATAAAAGTACTTGCCAAAGGTCCCTATAAGATGGTCAAAAGATACGGAGGATACATTTCAATGGTTTTAGATTTCGTACTAAGGATCGTGAATGTAATTTGAAGTCTCAAAATAGTGGAATGGTAGTGACGTCTAAGACTAGAAGTTATGCTTCCAAATCGGACACGAGGCCTGTAGATGGAGATCTCGACTACTATGGAGTGCTCACGGATATCATTGAGTTGAATTATTTTGGTCATTTCCGTGTTGTCTTATTTCGTGGGGATTGGGCTGAGTTTGATAGGAATTTTGCTAACAACAAGGATAAGTTTGGCTTCACAGTTGTAAACTTCTCAAAATTGATTCACATCGGTACACACATTAGCCATGAGCCATTTGTGTTTCCATCCCAAGTGCAACAAGTGTTCTACATTGAAGATCCAACCCTGCCAAAATCGTATGTGGCTCTCGCTATGCAACCAAGAGATGTATTCCAACTGGGCGATACTTCGGAAGATGAAGACGGTGAAGTCATGAACAGTTACATTGCTTCTGAGTTTCCTATGTTTGATGTAAACATAACACACGGTGGAATTTGCGGGACTTGGCTCCGCAAGGATGGAGAAGAGGGCGATGTATTGGAAGATGTCGTATTGTAGTTTACTTGATTTTCAATCTCAATATTATATGTCTGTAATTTTCGTGTCTTAAATCTTGTTGTAATATTATGTCTGTAATTCCGAACATGTTGAATGTGAATTTAATACACCGGTTTAATTATCTTTCTATTTTCTACTGCTTGGTGTTATTTACATTAAACTATGCTTAGTGTCATTTGAACCAAACTATCATTGTAATTTAATTTGTTACAAATCTCATTTTTTTAATTTTTTTATAATTATGTTGGTTTGTTAATCCTACTAAAGTACAAATTTTATGATAGTTATTATAAACATGTTATTAATTAAATTTGCATCTCTAAGGAAGTTATTGAATCCTTGACAGGTACAACATGCCGAGGCATGGAAAGAGGATAAATATAAATGATGGCAACGAGAGCCATGGGGATGAGCAGTCACTACATAATAGTGGCAGTCAAACAGATGAGGGTGAGGGTAGCACGCCGCCCACTGTCAAAAAACATCGTGGGCGAACTAAGATGACGAATATTTGGAGACTTAAGAATGACGAAAGGATTGTGGTGGAGGTAAATGGTGTTGGGCAACCGGTTGGCGATAACGCCAGCAAATTTTCTTCCTTTATTGGGGTTATAGCAAGGAACCCACGGATAGTTCCTTTGTCATACGAGAGTTGGCCGAAGGTGCTAACCACGACAAAGGCCACTGCAATTACGACAATCAAGGTATTTCCCATTTAAAATAAATAATTGGTAGGCGCAAATATATTATTGAAATATGTATTTTTAGTGATGGGTAATAAATTTTGCAGCAATACTTCTCGTTCGCCGACTCCCTTACACCTTGGGTTGAAAAGTCACTCTCCAAAAAGTGGAGGGACTACAAGAGTGACTTGAAGGCTAGGTATTTTGACAAAGACCTTTCAGAGGCGGAGAATGCAAGGGATGTGCCAGAAAATGTGGAGCCTTCAGATTGGCAATTCCTTGTGCACTACTGGAGTTCGGCGATCGGTCAGGTATTTACATTAAAGGCACAAAAATCTAATGAGTATGTGGTTGTATGGCTACTCTAATGAATTCTTCTGCTAATTACATTGTGGTATGTACAGAAAAGGGCGGAGGTGGGTGTTGTTAGTCGGTCAAAGCAGCTAGTGTTGCACACTGCTGGTACACAGAGCTTTGCTCTGGTTCGGGAAGAATTGGTAGGCACAATCGTATTGAACATTTTTTACTTACAGTTATTTGTTTATAACCATTTCATCTTACTAATATATAGGAAGAAGATTTGGGGGGTCCTACGGAGTTTGGCGACATTGACTTTTTCGATGCCACCCACAAATTGAAGGATGGGACGTATGCGAGCCCTGAGGCAGCACGGATTCTGGTAATTTGTGAACTAATATCTAATGAGTAGTCGAAATCTCATCTGCTTTTAACTCTGATTGTTATGTCCTTTTACAGACTAATGCTCGGAGAAGGTATGATGAAATCTCTTCCGCTTCAGATTCTGACCCTACGGCGGCACCCACAGATTTCCGTACCCGGCAGAGAGTTATCTTGACCGAGGTTAGGGGAAAGGAGAGGCATGGACGTGTCCGTGGTATGGGGCTAGGACCAACCCCCTCGCGGCTATTCGGACCGAGTGAATCTAGTTCAAGTGCCAATCGGGACGAGGAGATGACTTCATTACAAGCACAAGTTGCACTCCTACAAGAACAAATGGCCCATTTAATAGGGCAGCAATCCCAAGTCCCACACTCGGTAAGTCTTTAAATTGGTATTTTTAAAGAGATTATGGTCTTGAATGCATGAAAGACACGTATTAGTGTTTGTGAGTCTGCATTGTGGCTGTCGTCTATAAGCATTTCGTCTATGTTTCTTAAGTAGGCTGTGATTAGAAAGAAAGGGCTGGAGTGGAGATCTGGAAACCCAAATAGAGACATCTCGTTTATTATAATCTATACTTATTGTTGGACCAACCCCCTCTTGCTGTTGTTGCTGATGTCTTTTTGTGTGCGTGTGTTGAAAAGAATAAAGGGATGAGAGAGAGTTGAGGAAAATGCCGCTATGTTAGCCTGGTGTATCCTCATTCTCTACCATTCCTCTTTCTGGCTCCATATATGGCTTCTATATTAAATTGGTTTCCTTCCACGATAACAGTCCGTAATACTACACTTGATATGAGCCCTGTTCATAGCTGCACCCTATTGCATACTCACAAACAACTAATACGTGTCGTTCATGCATTGTATGACCAACCCCACTTTCGCACATAACATGCTTAGATGACATTGTATGACCTGCAAACAAGGTTTGTTCAGCCGTGTTGTTGTACTGATTTGGAGGATTTTGGTATGCTAGCAGCATACTTAGTTTGGAAGTGAACCCATTTTTGTTAAAAAATCATGCCAAAGATGGCAATCAGGTTCTCTAACAGTATCTAAAAATGAAAATATCCATTATCTGAGCATATATGTTACTCTACTAATTCTTTAGCCCGACTAAATCTAAAACCCAATTGTTGTACATATCCGGAGGATTTTGGCATACAGGTATAGCATCCTCAGTTCACAGTGAACCCATTTTGGTTAAAAAATCATGCCAAAGAAGGCAATCAGATGCATAAAATCAGCTTCTTTAACAGTATCTGAAAATGAAAATTTCCATTATCTGAGCATATATGTTTCTTTAACAGTGACTGTGAACAATTGTTCTTAATTGGGCTGTGATTAGAAGGAGACGAGTTGGAGTGGAGATCTGGAAACCCATATAGAGACATCTTGTTCATAATAATTTATTATTATTGTTGTTCTTGTCGCTCTTGCTGTTGTTGCTGATGTCTCTATGTGTTCGTGTGCTGAAGGGAAAGAAGGGATGAGAGAGAGATGAGGAAAATTCCGCTATGTTAGCCTGGTGTATCCTCATTCTGTACCATTCCTCTTTCTGGCTTCTATATTTGGTTTCCTTCCACGATGACAATTCCTTAAAACTACACTTGATATGAGCCCTATTCGTATTTTTCTTCAATGAAGAATTCATCTATGACTACAATCTCCATTCAAAGCCCAATCAAAATTTGTTTTGGAGCCACAAACATCAATGAAGAATTAATAGAGAAACATAAATGATTATATGCTGGAAATTTTCATTTTCTTTTACTGTTAAAGAAGCTTATTTCATGCATCTGATTGTCTTCTTGGCACATTTTTTTGACCAAAATGGGTTAACTGAATTAGTAGAGCAACATATATGCTCAGATAATGGAAATTTTCATTTTCAGATACTGTTAAAGAACCAGATTGCCATCTTTGGCATGATTTTTTAACAAAAAATGGGTTCACTTCCAAACTAAGTATGCTGCTAGCATCCTCATCTTCTTTTACTGTTAATGAAGCTTATTTCATGCATTTGATTGTCATCTTGGCATGTTTTTTTGACCAAAATGGGTTCACTGTGAACTCAGGATGCTATAGCTGTATGCCAAAAACCTCCGGATATGTACAACAATTGGGATTTAGATTTAGTTGGGCTAAAGAATTAGTAGAGCAACATATATGCTCAGATAATGGAAATTTTCATTTTCAGATACTGTTAAAGAACCTGATTGCCATCTTTGGCATGATTTTTTAACAAAAAATGGGTTCACTTCCAAACTAAGTATGCTGCTAGCATCCTCATCTTCTTTTACTGTTAATGAAGCTTATTTCATGCATCTGATTGTCATCTTGGCATTTTTTTTGACCGAAATGGGTTCACTGTTAACTCAGGATGCTATAGCTGTATGCCAAAATCCACCGAATATGTACAACAATTGGGTTTTAGATTTAGTTGGGCTAAAGAATTAGTAGAGCAACATATATGTTCAGATAATGGATATTTTCATTTTCAGATACTGTTAGAGAACCTGATTGCCATCTTTGGCATGATTTTTAACAAAAAATGGGTTCACTTCCAAACTAAGTATGCTGCTAGCATCCTCATCTTCTTTTACTGTTAATGAAGCTTATTTCATGCATCTGATTGTCATCTTGGCATGTTTTTTTGACCAAAATGGGTTCACTGTGAACTGAGGATGCTATAGCTGTATGCCAAAATCCTCTGGATATGTACAACAATTGGGTTTTAGATTTAGGTGGGCTAAAGAATTAGTAAAGCAACATATATGCTCAGATAATGGATATTTTCATTTTCAGATACTGCTAGAGAACCTGATTGCCATCTTTGGCATGATTTTTTAACAAAAATTGGGTTCACTTCCAAACTAAGTATGCTGCTAGCATCCTCATCTTCTTTTACTGTTAATGAAGCTTATTTCATGCATCTGATTGTCATCTTGGCATGTTTTTTTGACCAAAATGGGTTCACTGTGAACTGAGGATGCTATAGCTGTATGCCAAAATCCTCCAGATATGTACAACAATTGGGTTTTAGATTTAGTTGGGCTAAAGAATTAGTAGAGCAACATATATGCTCAGATAATGGATATTTTCATTTTCAGATACTGTTAGAGAACCTGATTGCCATCTTTGGCATGATTTTTTAACAAAAAATGGGTTCACTTCCAAACTAAGTATGCTGCTAGCATCCTCATCTTCTTTTACTGTTAATGAAGCTTATTTCATGCATCTGATTGTCATCTTGGCATGTTTTTTTGACCAAAATGGGTTCACTGTGAACTGAGGATGCTAGCTGTACGTATGCCAAAATCTTCTGGATATGTACAAGAATTGGGCTGAACAAACCTTGTGGGGGTTTCTTTTGGAGCCACAAACATCAATGATTTAGTTGGGATGAAGAATTAATAGAGAAACATATATGCTTAGATGCCGCTATGTTATCATTTTTCTTTTACTGTTAAAGAAGCTGAATTCATGCATCTGAAGATTTAAGATCCAGGATGGCAAATTTTGATTGGGCTGTGATTGGATTGTTTAGTGGCTGTTGTTTATGTTCTTAATTGGGCTGTGATTAGAAAGAGAGGGCTCGAGTGGAGATCTGAAAACCCATATAGAGACATCTTGTTCATAATAATTTATTATTATTGTTGTTCTTGTCGCTCTTGTTGTTGTTGCTGATGTCTCTTTGTGTTCGTGTGTTGAAAGGAAATAAGGGATGAGAGAGAGATGAGGAAAATGCCGTTATGTTAGCCTGGTGTATCCAAAGTCTCTACCATTCCTCTTTCTGTTTCCATTTCTGGCTTCTATATTTGGTTTCCTTCCACGATGACAGTTCCCTAAAAATACACTTGATATGAGCCCTATCTTATTTTTCTTATTTTTCTTATATTTGGTTTCCTTCCACGATGACAGTTTCATGGATTGTCTGAACAATCCATGAAAGACATGCTTAGATACTCAATTTTCATTTGTTTTACTGTTTTAGATAGTGGATATTCCCAATCAGAGAAGAATATAAAGGTTTCAAGTTAGATACTGAATTTTCATTTGTTTTGTTGTTTTAGATATATTTAAAAAGAAAATTAAGTACTATATTTTTAGCATTGCAATGTAATTATTTTACCTCTCTATATATCATTAACAATTCCATTTGCAATTGGCACTTTGATCTTATAATTTAAGATACAGGTAGATCTTTTTGCAAGTTCAAAAAATATGTATATTCTGTATTGTGGTCTACTGTTGAATTAAACTATTATTTTTTTTTCACAGAGCGCTCGCCCAGATGAAGGAAATTCTGATGATCAGAACTGAAGCTACTCGAAGGGTATGAATCTGTGGTCGGCCTAGTATGGTTGTTGTTCTTATGTCCTCCTTGCTATTGTTATGTCCGACTGTTTCTTTTTTTATGAGAGTTATGTCAGCCTGTTAATTTGGGATATTTGGGATATTTGTCAGACTGGTTTGTTGGGATATTTGGGATGTTCGTCGCTATATTAATTTGTTAATTATGACACTGTTAATTTTGCGGTGAATTTGGACGTTGATATGACACGTGTGAAACTTTATTATCTTTAATTATTCTTGTGTTTGGTTGTGATTTGCGCATTAATATGCAACGAAATTGGTTGAATCAGTTGTGAATTAGTTTACAGGTTTTGTAAATGAAACTGTGAATTGAAATCGAACGGAAAACCGGAGCATGAAAAACAAACGGGCATAGATAGACCGGCGTTTTATAAAACGCTGGTCTATCTAATGAATTAGTTGCAGTGTGCGATATACCGGCGTTCCCACACACGCCGGTGTATGCCGCTAGCTGTAACGGCACCAAGGAACACCGGCGTTTTATAAAACGCCGGTGAACCTAACTACACCGGCATTTTTTGGTCACGCCGGTGCTTGTAAGTAGGGAAAACCGGGCACTCATAAACGCACATACACCGGCGGTGTACGAACGCCGGTACACTTTCATTCTACACCGGCGTTTATAGAAACGCCGGTGAATGGATAAATACCGGCGGTTTATGGCCGCCGGTGAATGTATATTGGGGGTAAAAGAACGGCACTCAGAGACCCTCATACACCGGCGTTTTCTGACCGCCGGTGTAGTTGTAATATTTACCGGCGTCCAGTAAAACCGCCGGTGTAGACCCCTACCTTTCCGCAACGCTCGCTTCGGCGGCATTTGGACCGGCGCTATTATAAACGCCGGTGAAGGTTTCACCGGCGTAAAAAAATGCCGGCAAAGACGTAAAAAAACGCCGGTAAATCGAGTCTGTTTTGTAGTGTATCCTAGACCTATAAATATTCCACTATTTCTCTTCTCACACTAAAAACAATAACAAAATAAGAGAAGTAAGAAAGAAAGAAAGAGAGAGGAGAGTTAGTGCTTGCTTGGAGCCATAACTAGGAGAAGAAGGTTGCTAGGAGCAAGGAGGTACTAGTGCAACTAGGAGCAAGGAGGTACTAGTGCAACTAGGAGCAAGAAGGAGCCACCCATTGTAGTTTTCAACCTCCGAACAAAGATGGGCGATTTCTTACTTTCTAGTTGTAGAAATACCATGCTAGAAATTATAAATTAGTCTTATGAGATGATATTGATATGTAGGTAATTTTCATGCTAATATACATGCTATGAATAGTATGAGTGTGGTTAAATAATAGAAGATTTTGTTGTAAGAATTAATACCATGATTCATGTTAAAACTTCATCTTGGGAGAATGTATATTTTGAATGAGATATGAAAAGTAGATTTAATTTGCACTTTTGTATGTGATGAAAAATGAGTAGTAAAACATAAAGGTGGGTGTTCTCATGCTTTCTAGTCGTTAGAATTATGCATGCTAGAATGAGAAATTTTGATTTATGTGTAGCATGAATAATAGTAAAATATTTGTGATTAGAAAGTTGACTCATACCGTGTTAATTAAAAGTGAGAAAAGAAATGATCAAGTAGTTTGTCACAAATTAATATGCACAAAGAAATAAGTAGATTGTATGAGATTGAGGGAAATACTTCTTTGAATGAGTAAATAGAGTTTTGTAAAATAAAAGTGGGTGTTATGGAACACATTTGAGTGCTTCTAAAGATATAATATGCTACTTTTAACTTAAAAAGAATAAATGCAAAATTATGTCCATCAAAGAAAAGAAACGATTTTGAAAGATATTTTATTCTTTAAATTATGATTTTATAAATCAGTGGATCACTGTTATAAAGTAATCTCAACTTTTATAAAATTATTTCAGTCCAATAAAATGTTGATCAAATTTAAGGAATCGAGTTTTGTAAAAATATAGGATAACACAAAAGTGGAACAAAAGTCGAAGGGAAGACTTCTTATCGCTGGACGCATACGGCCCTTTGGTCTGGTGATTGCGCTATCTTCCTACCTGGGTTGGGTTCGAAACTTGTGAAGTCCAAACACTTTTCTATTTTTTTTTTATTTTACTCAGAACCCGAAATTGAGTATAAAGGGATTTCGAGGAAGAAATTGAACAATAAGTCCATAGGGACTTATTGGCTTGCGGCTCCATTGGGCGCTGTCTGTGTCACTCATGGGTTCGAAACCCAGTGGCAGCTTATATTTTTTTTTATGGTTTTAAAATGGTTTAGTGAGTTTAAAATGCATTTAAAAGATGGAAAAAATCCTAGTATTTATAAAATGTGATGAAGGATTTATTAAAATTTTCTTTAAAGATTTTCTATGTATACTTGAGAAGTAAAAGAGACATTTTTAGATAGAATGATATTTGTTCTCAAGTTAATTATTTTGAAGAATATGATTTTTATCTTTAGAAGAAAAGTAAAGATTTTGATGAGAAAATTAGTTCTCTTGTTGAGATTTTGCAATTTATGTTGAATTCTTCATTCTATATGTGCTTAATTGATAATGAGTTTTTAAATTAGATAAATTCATGAGTATTGTTATTATTGGAAAGAATTGAGATATGAATTGCTTAAATTTATAGTGATGAATCTTTTGATCATGAAAGGAATTGTTGTTCCACTTTGAGTTGTACATGAATAAGTGAACCATGAATGATATTAAAATGAGGCATTGATTGGTGCTAAGATGAGACATTGATTAAGTTGTGAAATAAATTAAAATGTTTAAATGATTTAGGTTTAAGACATGACCGTTAAAGTGTATGAATACCCAAGATTCTTGTGCATGAGAAATTTTGATTGAGAGTTAGTAAAACCTCGTATACCGGCAATTTTAAGTGAAATAATTATTATATCTTGAGATTTGCCATGGAGCCATCTCGGAGGATGTTGATTAAGTCCGGTAATAGGTAATACTAATTCTTGGCTTAAATGATTATTCATGTCTTGAACATTATGAGTTAGGCACATAAGTGAAGATGTAGTAAGACCTAAGGAAACGTAAGTGGGGCACTCTATATAGTCGGGCGGTGGGCTTGTTGCGACGGTTCACCAGGGCTATAGATCCAGTTGGTGGACTATGGTTGCCTCGTGGGATACGAGCTTTTATTTTAAATCTGGGACTATGCGTAGTCGGGCGCATAGTTTGCCGTCTCCATGTATATGCGTATACCGGGGCTAGAGGGGCACTTACGAGAGGTTCACACGATGAGAAGTCTGTATAACAGTCGAGCGGGGGATTTGTTGCAGCGATTACCCGGGGCTGGGATCCGTACTCGTGGAACGTCTTAACTTTGTCTTATTACTGGATAGTTTTCATGGTGAGGGATCGAACCCTTTAATGTGGAGTACGTAGGCGCTTGCCCTCAGACCTATGTAGTATGGGATGCATAGAATTCGAACAAGTGTGCATTAGTGTCATCCTAATAAAGAATTGTGTGCATTAGGCATTAAGGCATAACATACACTTACATGTTTAGCGTAGTCACATTAACACTTTATTATTCATTCAACTGTTGTGTTTTTATTAAAGTAATGAGATCGTTATATGTACGGCGTAGAGGATAGCCGAGTATAACATTTCGTCAGTTGTAAGTAACTGACGTGCCCACAAATTGACATGCAGGTAATGGACTATTTTTGAAGGAGTTTATGATGCAATCAATGACTCAATTTATGAAGTTGTACAAGTTACATTTTGTTTTCAAATGTTGTAATCTTTATTTCTTCCGCTGTGTAAAAACCAAGTATAATTGAACTTTGATGTACTATTGAAAAAGTTTTAAAATCCTTGTAAAATTGTACGAAGTGAAGTAAAGATCCTGTGGAATCTCGAATTCATTCTTATTTGGAATCCGGGGTGTTACAGATGGTATCAGAGCTAGGTTTACAAGTAGTACAAGTTTATAAGGAACGACACCCTAGAGTGGACATTAGAGTGTGAGTTTTCAGTTTATAGAGATTTAAATGTAAGTGATTTACATTAGTGTTGCTCTATATACTGATGTTTCTCTTCCTTTTCTTTGGATGGCTGGAGTCGTGAAGGAAGTAGTTATTGACTTCATTCATGATGCTCTCCTCGTATATATTAATATGAGAGTGTATTCAAACACATTTTCCCCTGGGTATCAGAGTGACGCAGTGGAAGCGTGGTTGGCTTGGACCGTCATTCATGATACCTTACACACTTCCCTCTCAAATTATTTTTGTAGATCATTATCATCGTACTTTCTCCATATTCAATATATATTTTTTAATAAATATTTTCTTATATTATTAAATCATTTGAATATTTATTATTTATCTATCTTCCTTAGTCTTGATATTTTAAACTTGTTTTTCAAACTTAAAATTTCGTCTTTCATGTATTTATGTCACTTTATGTTTACCTGTTTATATCTACTATTACTTACATATTTTGTCAAGTTTTAAATTGTCGTTTATTAAATTAATATTGCAACCATTATTTTCTTCATTTATTATTTTTTATTTTTCTAATGAAATTTTCTTATGTGCACTCATTTTATATGATTTGATTTCTGTGATACTATATTATCTTATCCTATATGTTTTAACAAGATTGAAATTTTCTACCTATATAAATATGACCTACCATTTGTTTTATTGTCTACATTCGGTACTATTATTATTGCATATTTAATTTGATATATTCATTTTTACTATTAATCACAACTCATTAATTTTGTAGTTTTACACTTATTTAATATAATGCATATAATCACTATTTATACATTATCATTTTCTCAAATTTAATTGTCTTTATATTCTTAGTTACTACATATATTGATACTGATTTCTGTATATGTCATATGTTTAAAGATGCTTACTATACATATCATTTCACTACATTACTATTTTTCATATACGATTATTTATATTGTCCTAATTTGCTACACAACATAATTATTGTTTTCATTTATGCTTTCAACTCATGCATATGCTTTGCACTATTTTTTTCGTCCTAATGCTATAAATCGTTTTCATTACTACAAATTTCCTATATTTAATTTCTATATAACTATTTTGATATTTTGCCGTTATAATTTCCATACTTCATTTACAACTTTTCCATCCACTTTTATGCCACTGATTTCAAATATAACATCATACTTTATTAAACCCCCAATATCCAAAGATTACAACTTTCCATCTCCCATTTTGGTGCAACCTGATGTCGAGAGGGCAAAATCTGCAACTAGACGTCAGTAGAGGCAAACTGCAACTGGACGTCGGAGAGGCAAAGTATGCAACCGAATGTCCAGATGGAAAACTGCAATCGGATGTCAGGGAGGCAATTTTGCAACTTGGGATTGTAAAGGCAAGTCTGCAGTTGGATACCAACGAGACGAACCTACACCAGAAGGAGATTGCCTACTTTAGTAAACCCTATTTTGTTTTCTATAATATTTACTTACCCCTATTCTATTTTCGTACTAGCTTATACTAATTTATAATATTTTGCAATCTGGCATTATATTATTTAAACTGATTTCTATCGTGTAATTACTATTTAATATCAACTGTCTCCTTCCTAATATTTCAAATCTTCTCATACCGCTTTATCGTAATTTATTTTGCCACTAACTTATTGTAGATTTTAGTGTCCACTCACCTAACAAAAAAAAATGGCATTTACACTTTTCTTCAATTTATAAGTTATTTCTATGTGATTAGTTTTTGCACTATTTTAATAATATATTACTACTTTTACTACTATGATGTTTGCTTTACTCCGACAAACTATTTATAATTTTTATGTCATACTATTGGTTGTCTCACTCTAAAATTTTTACGCCTATAAAATTTTGTATGTTAGTCTACTTGACAATTTAAAAGTATTTTAATGTATGCCTTCTATTTTAAATTTTCAAATTGTATATATAATTATTATAGTTACCTTACAAACTATTTTATTAATTGATATACAAAGTCATTTTATGTTATCTATAATTTCAACCAAGTCTCATTCCCATCTATTTTTCCAAACTCCTATTCAATGGTCTCATTTTAAATTCCTAATTCGATTTCGTTATACAGTTTGCGAATTTTCTACCATTATTACATTGATAATTTTTTCCAAATTAACTATTGACTATGTTTTCTTCGCCCCATTGTTTTCCGAACTATTTCGAAATTAGCGACTTAATTAACTTTTCCCTTCTATCTAATAGCTTACCTGTGTACGAAAATTTCTCTCAAACTATTCTATCTCTTGTCACATTTCATTTCTTATGCCATTTTTCTAGTTTTCTTGTTCCGTTTTGTAAAATCTTGATATTCATAGTTTTCCTATATAGAGTTTGTGTTGTTTTCCTCGTTGCGTATTTTATATCCTTAAAGTTTGCAGTTTTCTAAATACAAGAATGATATTTTTTTTGGCATGTACAAAATACAACCTTTAACTTAGCAAGTTCCGGGGACGGAACTACTCTAAGAGGGGGAGAGTGTAACACCCCGCAAAATTGGAAATGACAATTTTTCCCCTGAGTGTTACTCACGTATATTTTGTAACGTGTTTCATTACATATTTTGGATTCTGACTATCTATTCATTTTCCGTATTGATTTCAGTCGACTAAAATATAATATTTCAACCTCTGGGTTTTACGTGCTTTTTACGTGTTTTCAATGCACGTATTAATTACATATTTTCCGCCGCTACGGGTGATAATTTCTGGGTTCCAATTATTCATTTTATGTTTTCAAATTTATTCTATAAAACGAAAATTCATGTCCCCTATTTTCGATTAAGATAATTTTGTACGTGCGATGCACGTGTTTCCTACGCACGTAGTAATTACGTCATAGAATATATAAATTAATAAATAATTTTCTTATATTGTATTTAACATTTTTCATTGATAAAGTCAGTTTTCGTATTTCGGTATTTTACGTGCGATGCACGTGTTTCGGTGCGCGTGTTTGAGCGTATCCGTTTTCAAAACAAATTTTTGGAGTATGTGTTTTTATTTTATTTGTGCATAATACATATTTTTATTTTTGGTAAACTATCATACAAATATGTATAGATAGTGCATACATAGTGTGTGTATATATATATAGGTTGTCTGGTTTGTTTGATTTGAAGAAATAATGAATTTAATATGTAATTAATGTATAAATGATTAGTGTAAAGTGGTGGTGCTGTTATGGTTTGGAAACTTAATGTGGTGATTAAGTGAAAGGAAATGGAGTGGAGGTGGGGGCCGGTTTTGGTGTAATGGCCGGTTTGGTTTGGAAGAAGGAAGGAAATGAAAGTGAGTTAGTGTGAAAGAAAGAGATTAAATAAGGTGAGTTAAGGTTTGGGAGGGGTTATGAAAATGAATTTTAAATTATGATAAATGGAAATTTATTAGGTTATGAAATTTTGCACATTAGACCATAGCCTAGACCTATAAATATTCCACTATTTTATTTCTCACACCAAAAACAATAACAAAATAAGAGAAGTAAGAAAGAAAAGAAAAGAAAGAGAAAGAAAAGAAAGAGAGAGGAGAGTTAGTGCTTGCTTGGAGCCATAACTAGGAGAAGAATGTTGCTAGGAGGAAGGAGGTACTAGTGCAACTAGGAGCAAGAAGGAGCCACCCGTTGTAGTTTTCAACCTCCGAACAAAGGTGGGCGATTTCTTACTTTCTAGTTGTAGAAATACCATGCTAGAAATTATAAATTAGTCATATGAGATGATATTGATATGTAGGTGATTTTCATGCTAATATACATGCTATGAATAGTATGAGTGTGGTTAAATAATAGAAGATTTTGTTGTAAAAATTAATACCATGATTCATGTTAAAACTTCATCTTGGGAGAATGTATATTTTGAATGAGATATGAAAAGTAGATTTAATTTGCACTTTTGTATGTGATGAAAAATGAGTAGTAAAACATAAAGGTGGGTGTTCTCATGCTTTCTAGTCGTTAGAATTATGCATGCTAGAATGAGAAATTTTGATTTATGTGTAGCATGAATAATAGTAAAATATTTGTGATTAGAAAGTTGACTCATACCGTGTTAATTAAAAGTGAGAAAAGAAATGATCAAGTAGTTTGTCACAAATTAATATGCACAAAGAAATAAGTAGATTGTATGAGATTGAGGGAAATACTTCTTTGAATGAGTAAATAGAGTTTTGTAAAATAAAAGTGGGTGTTATGGAACACATTTGAGTGCTTCTAAAGATATAATATGCTACTTTTAACTTAAAAAGAATAAATGCAAAATTATGTCCATCAAAGAAAAGAAACGATTTTGAAAGATATTTTATTCTTTAAATTATGATTTTATAAATCAGTGGATCACTGTTATTAAGTAATCTCAACTTTTATAAAATTATTTCAGTCCAATAGAAGGTTGATCAAATTTAAGGAATCGAGTTTTGTAAAAATATAGGATAACACGAGTGGAACAAAAGTCGAAGGGAAGACTTCTTATCGCTAGGCGCATAGGGCCCTTTGGTCTAGTGATTGAGCTGTCTTCCTACCCGGCTTGGGTTCGAAACTTGTGAAGCCCAAACACTTTTCTATTTTTGTTTAATTTAACTCAGAACTCGAAATCGAGTATAAAGGGATTTCGAGGAAGAAATTGAACAATAAGTCCATAGGGACTTATTGGCTTGCGGCTCCATTGGGCACTGTCTGTGTCGCTCATGGGTTCGACGCCCAGCGGCAGCTTATATTTTTTTTATGGTTTTAAAATGATTTAGTGAGTTTAAAATGCATTTAAAAAGATGGAGAAAACCCTAGTATTTATAAAATGTGATGAAGGATTTATTAAAATTTTCTTTAAAGATTTTCTATGTATACTTGAGAAGTAAAAGAGACATTTTTAGATAGAATGATATTTGTTCTCAAGTTAATTATTTTGAAGAATATGATTTTTATCTTTAGAATAAAAGTATAGATTTTGATGAGAAAATTAGTTCTCTTGTTGAGATTTTGCAATTTATATTGAATTCTTCATTCTATATGTGCTTAATTGATAATGAGTTTTTAAATTAGATAAATTCATGAGTATTATTATTATTGGAAAGAATTGAGATATGAATTGCTTAAATTTATAGTGATGAATCTTTTGATCATGAAAGGAATTGTTGTTCCACTTTGAGTTGTACATGAATAAGTGAACCATGAATGATATTAAAATGAGGCATTGATTGGTGCTAAGATGAGA
This sequence comes from Hemerocallis citrina, assembly GCA_017893485.1. NCBI lineage: Eukaryota > Viridiplantae > Streptophyta > Magnoliopsida > Asparagales > Asphodelaceae > Hemerocallis > Hemerocallis citrina. The sequence goes on from CM030364.1 coordinate 198,669,807, forward strand.
CAATGATTAAGTTGTGAAATGAATTAAAATGATGAAATGATTTAGGTTTAAGACATGACCGTTAAAGGGTATGAATACCCAAGATTCTTGTACATGAGAAATTTTGATTTAGAGTTAGTAAAACCTCGTATACCGGCAATTTTAAGTGAAATAATTATTATATCTTGAGATTTGCCATGGAGCCATCTCGGTGGATGTTGATTAAGTCCGGTAATAGGTAATACTAATTTTTGGCTTAAAAGATTATTCATGTCTTGAACATTATGAGTTAGGCACATAAGTGAAGATGTAGTAAGATCTAGGGAAACGTAAGTGGGGCACTCTATATAGTCGGGCGGTGAGCTTGTTGCGGCGGTTCACCAGGGCTATAGATCCAGTTGGTGGACTATGGTTGCCTCGTGGGATACGAGCTTTTATTTTAAATCTGGGACTATGCGTAGTCGGGCGCATAGTTTGCCGTCTCCATGTATATGCGTATACCGGGGCTAGAGGGGCACTTACAAGAGGTTCACACGATGAGAAGTCTGTATAACAGTCGAGCGGGGGATTTGTTGCAGCGATTACCCGGGGCTGGGATCCGTACTCGTGGAACGTCTTAACTTTGTCTTATTACTGGATAGTTTTCATGGTGAGGGATCGAACCCTTTAATGTGGAGTACGTAGGTGCTTGCCCTCGGACCTATGTATTATGGGATGCATAGAATCCGAACAAGTGTGCATTAGTGTCATCCTAGTAAAGAATTGTGTGCATTAGGCATTAAGGCATGACATACACTTACATGTTTAGCGTAGTCACATTGACACTTTATTATTCATTCAACTGTTTTGTTCTTATCAAAGTAATGAGATCGTTATATGTAAGGCGTAGAGAGGATAGCCGAGTATAACATTTCGTTAGTTGTAAGTAACTGACGTGCCCACAGATTGACATGCAGGTAATGGACTGTTTTTGAAGGAGTATATGATGCAATCAATGACTCAATTTATGAAGTTTTACAAGTTACATTTAGTTTTCAAATGTTGTAATCTTTATTTCTTCCGCTGTGTAAAAACCAAGTGTAATTGAACTCTGATGTATTATTGAAAAAGTTTTGAATTCCTTGTAAAATTGTACGAAGTGAAGTAAAGATCCTGTGGAATCTCGAATTCATTCTTATTTGGAATTCGGGGTGTTACACTCTTGGAAATAGGGGTCGTACCTGGCTGAACATCAATGCTGAACTCCACATCTCGGACTGGCGACAGACTGCGCAATTCCTCAGGAAACACATCGAGGAAGTCCCGCACAAGTAAGGGTGCAACTACCCCATTAGAACCCAGCGACACAAGAGAAACAGCCTTGGGGTCCATCGAGTTCTTGACACGCCCTTACGGTGTCTCACCCGCATGGAAAACAAACTCTGGTTGACCAGAGAGCCTGAAAGTCACATTCTTCTCCCGGCAATCAATCATGGCACAAGAAACACCCAACCTGTCCATACCCAGAATGACATCGAAATCGGAATTGGGAATCACAATCAAATCAGCCGAGAAAACCACACCACCAATCAGTAACGGGCTTTGCTTGCAAACCCTAGAACAGACAACGACACCTCCACCTGTGGTGATGTCCCAAGCTGTGGGCATAGCATCGCTAGCCAAACCATGCTGATTGACAAAGCGAGAAGAAATGAAAGAGTGGGTAGCACCCGAATCAAACAACACATGATGGAAGAGAGAAGACTAAAATCACACCTAGAAGAAGATCAAACAAAAGAATAAGGTGCTAGCAAGATATATACACGAATAATTGTAAAAATGAGCAAAAAATAACATGCAGAAAACTGAAAGAAAGAAAAGAAAGTACAATTACTGTGATATACTTGCAACCACTCCAACAACAACTTCTGCTTTCTCGGCTGTCAGGTTATAAGCCTGACCACGACCTCCAACCTGACCACCTTTAGGAGCCACACGCCTCTGATCAAAGACTTGCCTCTGCGGGGGAAGAGGCGGCCTACCCTGACCACGAGTCGGCGCTCCTAGCTTAGCAGCACCAGCAACTGGCACAGGAGCTCTATTCCTCGGACAGTCACGAACCATATGCTTACTGCTCCCACACACTAAATACATTCGGTTGGCCATCCTGCAGTCTCGCTGTGAATGCCCAGTCTTATGGAAGTAGCCACAAGTATCATCATTCCTCGGGACAACAGGTGCGTATGGCTGTGGTCGACAGGAGCGAACAGATAAGAGCTATACCATACACCTGCTGTCTTCTTCCTTCAACCCTGCTGCTTGGCACTCTCGTGGGAGGGGGCAGAACTGGCCTCCGAATAGGTCATCCGGAAGGCCGAGATGCAACAGGGTGCAAAACAGTCCGCTGAGGAACACTAGACCTGCTGAGAGTCTGGTCTTGGATCTGAGCCGGATCCAGAACATCGGAATAAGCACGAAGCCGAAGAGTAGCCAAACAGTCCTGGAGGGGAAAACTCAAGCCCGACTGAAATCGACTAGCCCAAGCCTCATCAGTGGCAACGAGGGCAGGGACGAAGTGACTGAGTCGAGTAAACTCTACAGCATACTCGTCCACGGAACGGTTTCCTAGATTAAGATAATGCTCAAATTAATACCATCACAAGTGAAGTAGGCAACAACAAATGACATTTAAAAACATTATCTAGCTGACCTGAGTTAGGAAAACAAACTGTGGCTCCATCTCTGCCTTGGTGACACTGGGAAAGAATTTCGCCATGAAGCTCTCAGAGAAAGTGGCCCACTCAATGGGTCGCGGCATCCTTTCGAATTCAACCTACCACCAGATATGAGCGAGATCCACCAATTGGATGCAAACCACATCCACACGATCCGCCTCAGCAACACGAGTCGCGACCAGAAGTTGCTCCATCTGGATAAGCCATTGCTCGGCATCCAACGACGATTCGGTACCCGAAAACTTATCCGGGTGCAGCCTCATGAAATTCGCTACCGTACCAGGCCTAGGTGGCAGTGGCCCAGGTGCAGGTCCAGCGACATTCCCATTGGCTGCCAAAGTAGCTCTCATCAATTCATTGTGCTCCTGCTGAAGAGCCATCATCTGCTAAATCGTCTGGAGAAGGGCAGCGTTGTCCGGCTACCCATCACCCAGACGGAAAGAAGAATTCCCATGAGCCATAGCCTGAAACATGATCAAAGATAGTCAGTACCCAGATTATATGTTGGTTATTATACAAGTATTCATATGATTATCGTGGTGTACAAATCACTGAGTTAACCCGACTAGAGCCAAACTCGACTAATATATCAATTAAAGCCAAACCTTCACAAAGTCGGTCACGTTTGACTGATATATTATCCAAAACCTGGCTCTGATACCACTAAAAAACCCTGTCACGCCCTACTTCCCAAAATACGGAAGAAGAGTACGTAACGTAGGCCCAGCGAATGATGTAAACACCATCCATAAGCTGTACCAGACTAACTCAGCAATATGAACAACAAAGTACAACCACGTAAGAAATATAACCACATGAATCAAAGATAAATTCCAATAATAAATGAAATAATCCAACAGTATAAATATCCAACATCTGGGATCAAAATAAACTCCAGGTCATAAAGCCCAAAACAAAGTACAAGTCATAACAATATTCGAGAAATAAATCTAGCAGCAAATAAATTAAGCAGCGCAATCCGGTTCCATCTTTAGAAACGTTGCTCACCAATTCCTTTGGGGGTCGATCCTTCAGCACCTGTAAGATCTTAATCTAAAAAGAGAGAAAATAGTGTCCTTAGAGCAAGTCGTGGGCGGCAAGTAGAGAAAATAGAGGATAAAGGAAGCATGTATATCAAAGGAAAAAGGGACAGGATCAAAGACAAAGAGCAAAGCAAAGACAGGCAATAATATCAAAGGTCTACAATTAATCACGCATGTAATGAGTGATGTCAAGTCAAGATAAACCATGAGAGGCATGTTATTAAGTATTTTATTAATCTATCTAGTGCACGTAATACTGCGTCCCATTCTACAGGTTTAGCGCAAGCACAGTGATCGTTTTAGACCGGTGGTGAATTCACGGATCGTGTACTCGATATTGATAGCAATAATTTACATGCAAGAATCAACAGTTAATCACTGAAAACAATACACCTCCTTCCATGTCAAGTATTCATGCGAGCGAGAAGGCCTTACCGAGTACATTTCCCGATCATTCACTACCAAGTCTACCCATAATATCCCGGCTTGTTATTAATTTATTTTCATCTTATGAGAGCATGCAAGAGGGTGTCAATTTTAGATAATACTAAGTGTGACTAATTCTATGAGCTACAGAAAAATCATGAAGCAACCACATCATATAAGCATAATTCACACAATCAAGACAGCATGACCTTGCTGTAATAAAATACTGATTACAGCCACTACAAAATAGAAAATCTGAATCCGTCGGAAGGTCTAGAAAGTAGACTTCCACACGGTTCCAGCGAATATAATTAAGGTATATAAAAGATATAGAGACTAGGGTGAAAACACTATTCTATTCAGGTTTTATGTTAAGGCAGCATGAAGTAAATTGTGTTCAACTAATTATTTCAGGTCAAAAAACTCATTAATAAAATCTATAAAAATTCTGGGTGATTCCTAAATGTGTCTAGGTTCAACTAGATTTATTTCAGAATTTTCTTTTACTGTTATAATGGTCAATTAAATTAAGAAATAGCAGGATACGTATGCATTTGTGAATCTGGAATTTCTAACATGGCTGTACTAAAATGAGGATATCTAGCAGGTTACACAAATTATGATAGTAGTATGGTTGAAAATCTGATTCAAAATGAAACAACTAGCAGTCCAGAAATTTTTTTAACATAAAAAGGGCAATAAATAAATCATACGATCATATGTAGCATGCAAATTGGTAATGAAAGTGATCCTAGTGTCTACATACAAATTTCTAAGTTTAAGATACAATTATCACGTGCATGGTATCAATTCATCGATCAACTTCAATCTAGCACATTCAATTTAACATGTCCAACTTATCAAGTAGTCTTATGCATGAATCTAGTCATTTAAATGTGCATATGAATGAAATAATAGGGACTAGGTTTTAGATCAAAGAGGCAGCAAGATGTTAAAAGTATGTCGGGTTAGCTCGTTTAAACTCTTGATAAACTTAACGGAATTGTCAAAAGCAGTATGATAACGAAAGGGACTGGATCTACCTGCAGAGATCAAATAAACTTGAACAAAACCAAAATATTAGTTCAAGAAGAGACTTACCTGTTTATTTGCAGATTCAAATAATATGAATAATGGGATTGGAATCCCAGGCGAAAATCCCAAAAGAGCACGTGCGAAATACGTGCAAAGAATCAACCAGCAAGCAACAACAACAGCAACTCGCGTGTAACTCCACACCAGATCGAGATGAACAACAAATAGTGATTGGGGATCCGCTGTGCACACAACACCAAACGGAGAAATCACCCAAAGGGTGATCGCCTTCAACCTTCGACAGAGAGAGAAAGGGAGAGAGCACGGCGAGACTAACAACGACTCTGGGACAACGGCGACGACTGCGGAAAGGTCGATGATGACCACGGCAGCGGTGCAGTCGGGAAGCGAAGGCAGCGGCCAAGACGACGCGAAACAGACTCTATTTTCGCTCGAAAACAGAGGAAGATGATGGTGAGGCTTAGACGGCGACGACGATAGCGCTAGGGATCTTCGATGGATGCGAGGGTGAGCGGTGAGGAACAGCAGAGGCAATGGGGGCACGGAGACAGAGGAAGGGCGACGGCGAAACTCGGTGGATTGGGTTTGACGAGGAGATGGGGACGACGACGGGGGTGCGACGAGGGCGAGGGGACGAGGGGATGGTGAAGACGATGATGGTGACGGTGGTGGAAGGCGATCGGAGATGGCAACAGTGGGTGTAGGGGTTCGGTTGGGATTGGGTGCAACGAAACAGAGAGAGTTGGGATCGGGGAGAGAGAAAACGGCGGAGAGAGAGAGAGTGTATTAAATTAGGGTTATTTAACAGGGTATATATAGGGATTAAGAATTAGGGTTTTGGGTTGAGATTTTGTGGGTTTCGGGTATCGGTTTTGGCGCCAAAAAGAGAAAAATAAATGCAATGAGATAAGACGAACATAAAGGAGAACAAATCAGACTCAAAATAGAAAGAGCAAAATTACAAAGAGAACAGAATCTAACCAAAGAATATAGATCGATCAAGAGAGAATAAAAGAACCCAAGGAAAGACAAAATATACCATAATAAAGGAATCCAAATACAATAATCAAAAGAAAACAAAATACAGTAAAATTTGAAAATAAGGCTTACGGTAATTTAGTAGTATTAATTATGATGGAAAACAATTGAAATCGAAATAGATGAACAAATTAAAAAAGGGATGAAAATAGAGAGTTGAGTTAAAAAGTTTTTGAACCCATATACTATCAGTTGAGCATGCTCTTGTGGCTACCGCAGGCGCCAGCGCACTTGGCACTGCCATGTGTCACGCTTGCGGGGGTTCTTTGGTCGCAGGTTCAAAGCCTTAGGGGGCTCTGCCTCTTTTGAATTTTTTAGAAATTATTGATTGGCACTTCTAGGTTACAAAAGTAATTTAGAGGACTTTTTATCACAACAGTGAGATGGCTCACTGGTTGGGCTTGCAATTTGGCTGGCTGCTGACCTTGGTTCGATCCCGGCCATGCACGTAGTAGTGTTTTAATTTTATTTTTTGGATATTTTCAAGTTTTAAAAATTGAAAAACTTCATAGAAATAGTTTTAGAAGATTATTAGAACCCTTGGAATTAATTTCACACTTTTCGAAAATATATTTTTGGGAATTAAAGATTATACTCATATTCAATAATGTTTTAGATGAGTTTTGAACTCAAGTTTAAAAAGAAAATGTACATGATTAAAGATTTTAAGAGTTGGCTTATAATAGAATCAAAGCATAATTATGAGTAGGAAACAAGGAAATTCTAGAGATTAATCCTAAAGAATATCTGTATTAAGAAATGGTGATTTAATCTTAAAGGACTTTTGTATCAAGAAATATACTTGAAGTATAGAAAAGCATGAAAAAGGCTCTTGTAAATGAAAAGGAAGTGAATATTATTAAAGTGAATGGTTTGGTTTGTTAAACAGAAAATTGTCTACAAGAATTTGATTTGATAAATTGTTATTGAATGTTGTTATGAGAAGTTGAACACTTCATGTTCTATAAACATAAAGAAAGTGGATAAAGAAGAAATGATGGTTAATGAATGAGATGTTTATGTTGAGGTTAGATGTAACCTAAGTGATCTCTATATTGAGATGGTTGTTGGAATCTAAAGGTTGAGCGAGCCCCTAGTTACCGGCAATTTATGAATAAAGAAATTGAGAAGTAGCCAGTGTGTGCTAATATTTCTCGTGTGTTGATTTAAGTCCGGTAGGGTAAGTTAGCTCTAGGTTGTGATGATTACAAATAAATCTAAGGGCACACACTAAGCGAAGATGTGATAAAACCTGGGCAAATGTAAGTGGGGCGTGTCTATATAGTTGAGCGGTGTACTCCGGGACCATAATTTCCCTGCATCTAGTCGGGTGGTGCACTCCGGGACTGTAATGTGGAACGAGACAAGCCTCATTAAATCCGAGATTATGAATGATAGGGCGGTGTACTCCGGGATCACGAATAGTTGGACGGATAGGAGCCGGATCTTTTATATTCTGGGTCTAGAGCGGCACTTGCGGGATGTCCGCATGAGGTGGATTCTGTATAGTCGAGCGGTATACTCTGGGACTGGAATCCATACTTGTGGGATGTCTGAACCTTGTTTTGTTACCAAGTAGGATTTCATGGCGAGGAATTAAACCCTACAATTTGGAGGACTTAAAGGCTTGCCCTCGGACCTATGTAGTATGGGATGCATAGAATCCGAATAAGTATGCATTAGTGTCATCATAGTGTAAACATCTACATTAGGCATTAAGTCATATCATACAGTGACACTACTAGGGTTGTCAATTTTCCTGTTTGCATTCAAGTTTGTGTTTGCTAAAGTAGAAGAATCGATGTATTATAGCATTGCATTAGTTGTATGCAACTGACGTGCCCATAGGTTTCCAGTGCATGACCTGAATTAGCAAAAGTCATAAAGATGAAATAATACTGATGAGTACTTCCATAATAAGTTGTTGAATGTTAATTGTATATTTTTGTTGTAACTTTCACTATATATTTTTGTAACAGACATTGTGTAATGAAAAAATCTTAAATTCCTTGTAAATTTGTATGAACTGAAGGAAAAGATTATGTTCTGCTACGAATTACATGTATTTGGAATTCGGGGCACTACAGAGTGGTATCAAAGCCAACTTCAATAAGTAGTACAAAATTACAAGGACGACACAATAGGATGGACATTAGAAGTGCGAGTTTAGTTTATAGAAATTTAATTGTAAGTTGATTTACATTTGTGTTGCTTTATACACTGATATCTTCGCCTCCTTTTCCCTATAAGATGGCTGATAACCAAGACCCAGTGGATGAAGTAGAATTGTTCTTTGAAGACCCTGAAGAAGAGGAAGAACCCGAAGAAGAAGAAGAAGAACCTGAAAAGGAGGAAGACCCAGAAGAAGAAGATGGAGAGCAGCATGAATCTCGGGAGATCACTCCACCTCCACCTGATTCCCCAGATGAATCTTCAGACGAAGAACCGGTTCAGGACAAGAAGGAACACATCATCGCTTCTCTCCGGAAGTAATTGGTCATCCATAAGTGGAAAGTAAACCACTTGGAAGCTCATTATGCGTAGGACAAGAAGAACATCGTAGCTCTGAGTCAGCAAGTGTGGGAACTGGAGGAGATTCGACACGGGAATGCTCGGTATTTCACCCAGATGACAACAAAACTCGTTGGGGAAAGTAGGAATGCCTTCAAAGATGCACAGAGATGTAGAAGGAATTAAATTAACTACGGGGAGAGCTCAGAGAAGCTAAGAGGAACCATAGGATCAAGACTGCTTTATGTTTGGAGTTTTCAGGTGTTTTATGTATGGACGTATGGAAAAATATTTATTTCTGAATGTATAAAGTTTATTTTTAGAAATGAATAAATTATGTTGGAATAAAAGTCTATGTTGTTACTGCTTTTAGTGATTATTGAAGTTTTATGACCTAGAAATGGCCGGACGAAGAACTCGAAATGGTGAGGGATCCAGCGGTGAAGGCAACTGACTAGATCTGGAGACAGAACTGGCTCGGGTGTACCAAACTCTCAACACCTTTGTCACAAGTGTGAACCGAAACACTAGGGTGGGGCAGGCAGTGCAAGTCCCAGAGGCTATTAAATTGGTGGAATCATTCAAGCGGATGAAACCACCCATTTTTTAGGGTAAGACGGACCCTGATGCAGCAGACGATTAGATCTGGCAAATCAAAATAGTGTTCGAGCTCATGGAAACTCCAGAGGCTAGCAAGGTGAAGCTAGCGAGCATTCAGTTTGAAAAGGATGTCGGGGTCTGGTGGCAGTCCTTGAAGCGAACCCTGGGAGATGAACCTATTACCTGGGAGGACTTTCTAAAAGAGTTCTGCAACCACTACTTCCTGATGGATGTGCAGGAGAAAAAGGCAATGGAGTTCATGAGCCTGCAACAGAGGAGCTTTTCAGTTACGGAGTATGAGATGAAGTTCACTCAGCTCTCGAGGTATGCACTAGAGCTAGTTATCGACGAGTCCAAGAAGGTAAGGAAGTGTGAGCAAGGGCTGAGGCCAAGTCTGGGATCTCGAATGATACCCCTCGGTATCCGAAAGTTTGATAAGCTGGTCAAGAGGGCTGCAGCCATGGAAGCAGATATGGAGCAGTATCAGTTGGTGCAGAATAAGAAGAATAACTGGAGTGCTAGCAAGAGGCCCACAACATCAACCAACTTCAAGGGGCAGCCCCCCAACACAGAGGTTCAGGCCGACTGGGGCGAATGCTATTGTAGTGTCTGAGAAGCCAAACGCTTGCTTAAAGTGCGGGGAGTCGGGGCATCACAAACAAGAATGTCCTAAAACAACAGAGGATCAGGTCTTGCTACAACTGTGGTAAGGAAGGACACTTTCGGCCATTTTTGCCACAACTGAACCCAGAAAATGCTAGAAGGGACCCATCAGGGAAGAATAGGAAACCGTACCAGCAAAGGTGAGTTTTCGCTCTGACAGAAGAGGACACTGAGTGTCACGCCCCACTTCCTAAAAATACGGAATACGAGCACGTAACATTGGCCCAGCGAATGATTTTCATCATCCATAAGCTGTTCAGGAATCTTTACAACATATCACAAGATAATCAGAGTCGGAAGCCAAAAAAGTCAACCACGTGCACATATAAACCAAATACCAACAAGAATACTTGAAATAAAATATATTAATCTCAAATAGTCTTGATCTGAATAACATAAATAATCCTAGGTCACATTGCCCAAATACATGAATACAATTATTGTTCAAGCAAACTACAAAAATAATAATAACAAATTCCAGCACTAATACTTCATGTCACCGATACCATCTGGAACCTGTTCTCCAAAATCTGCAATTCAACGAATGCAGAAAAGAGAAAAAAAAAAACAAGTACTCGTAAATTGCAAGTTATGGGCCACTTATAATGTAGGATGCAAGTACATGAAAAAACTAACTAGCAACATGGTATAAGCATGATGATAATGTATAACAACTAACATGGCAAAGTAAACAAGTGTACATGGCATGAATCAAGTGTCAAGTAAACTAGTATCATGTAAACAAGCATCAAGTGTCAAGTATCATGTAATCATGTATCAAGTGTCAAGCAAGCATGTATCATGTTCAAGTATAATGTTCAGGTCTCATGTGATTACTATCTAGGTAGCACTTCATATGCCCCATATTATAACGCATGGTTGCTACAACTAACAGTTTCGCTTTAGATTTCATAGTGGACCATAGAGGGCAGTGTACTCAGGGACAAGTCAAGTAACAAGTATCAAGCACGATTCACGTAATCGTGAACAAGTGGCAGCAAGTATTAAGCACGAGTCATGTAGTCATGATCACGTGGCAACAAGTAGTATCAAGTATGAATCGTCATGAATCATGGCAACAAGTAACATCAAGCATGAATCATGTAGTCATGAAACATGGCAAAAAGTAATATCAAGTATGAATCATGTAATCATGAGACATGGCAACAAGTAATGGGAAACATAGGCCCCCTTCCGAGTACATGTTTCTAATTATCCACTATTCGATCTTTCCCTTAAACCCCAGCTTGATTAATTTATTATTAATGTCAAACAAGCATGTAGGTGTGTCACGAACAGAGTAAGTATATCAAGAATAATATGGCATGATCATGTGACAAGTGCAAGTCGCAATATAAACATGTACGAGTGCAAGATATCTCATAAAAGAATAAAATAGACAAATCTCAAGTTCAGGACAGCAAGACCATACTGTAGTAAAACTGTGATTCCCAGTGTTCCAAAAATGCAAATCTGAATCCATCAAAACGTCTAGAAAATTGACTTCCAACCAAATCCAACGAGTATAAATAAGTTATATAGTATTTCACAAAAACATAGTTCAAAACTGATTTGAATACTGAAAATAGGTTAAGCCAGAAATCAGGAAAACGAATTCAAGAACAAGAAAATAGCATGAAAACACATTAAATAAATACACGAAAAATCTGGGGTATTCCCCTATATGTCCAGAATCTAAATATAAAGTTTCAGAATTTTCCAGTAAAATTATATCAGTCATCAAATATAAGAAAACATCAAGAAAGGATAGTTTGGCAAATCTGGAATTCCCAACACTGCTGTACGAAAACTATGATATCTCGCAACCAGTGAGACGAAATCCAATTCCTCCAAAGGGATATGAAAATAGATAAAATATATTAACTTTCATATTCACAAATATTTTTCATACAGTAAAAGGAATCAGGGTGACAATATGATTCTTTACAGAACAGCGAGTATAATACAGCAATTATAGTTTTCATAGACAAGCATGAAATGACGTATAAACTTATCAATAAAATTTACAAAAATTCTGGGTAATCCCTAACTAGATTAAAAAAAACACTGACCAAAGTTTTGGATCAAAATAATATATGTAGCATCAGTATCAAAATCATTTAGTCATCAAAATCATCGAAAAATAAAATCTGGAAAAGATCGACACCTCTGTAGTAAAACAGTCATAACTCACTCATACGATAACAAAATCAAGCAAGGTTAGACAGGTTTGAAAGCAGACGAAATTCTCTAAAACTCATGTATTATACCGAAATTAAGATACTGACTTTAAAACAGTCCAAAACAGCAAACAAAACAGATCAGCGAAAAAATACAAAATTTTCCCTTAAAAACAAAATCAACATAGATTCAAGAAAATTGATCCAAACACACCCAAACATGAAATCGAGTCTACCAAGTGTCCAAACATCATAAATTAGGGTATCTAGCATGTCCGCACCAGATATATCACATGGATCTCAACCAAATCATGAATTCTCACAAGAGTCTCACATACATGATCAAAATCAAGAACGGGTAAAACCTAAGTTATTTCACGTCCATATTGTGTCGTGAGTCATCTATGGTCAAATTTTCACAATAGAGCAAAACCCATCAAGCATAACATAAACAAGAGTCGTCTCTAGACCCAACTACAATATAGGTGAACTTTTGGACTTGTATCAAACAAATGAATTAGAGTATAAGTTACTTGCCTTAACCGAGACGAAACGAACACCAAGAATAACAGGAACGGATCCTGGCAACGAACAAAACCCACGAACAACGACGAACACATGAATCAAAACGAGCAACACCCACGATCCGCGAGCAACGAACCGAAGCACGTGCTCTCCACGTGCACACCAAACAGCAAAACAACTCCAACACCAATGGACTACGAACCGATCACACAAACCCAATGAACCAACTAACAATGGACGATGAACCTCGAACGAACCAAACACAGCGTTTGCACAGAACTACTCGAACAACGAAATCCACATGGTTCCAACCCACACACACCAAAGAGGACTATGGCAGTGCATGGAGGATGGCGATGTAGCGAGGGAAGCTCGTGCGGCTGTCATTGCTTGCTACGGCTGCTGCTGGAGACGGGGGAGGATAGTACACCGGGAGAAGCGCTGTGGGGCTGCTATCACGGCGGTGCACCGGCTGACGGTTGTCGCTGCCGCGTCGGAGAGGGAGAGGGATGAACGGGGGGAGGAGGGGGGCAGCATGGGGATGTCGAAGGCAAGGAGGGGCTAGCGCGACTAGCTGGAGGCTACCAGTGGGTGCAGTCGCTATGGTCGCGACCAGGAGGGATGTCGCACGGCTGCGACGGTAGGAGGTCGAAGAGAGAGGGAGAGCGGGAGGGTGCAGGCCAGATGGAAGCACAGGAGGGAGAGGATGGGAGATGGCGAGGAGCGAGGGGCTGAGATCGGGAGAACGGGAGAGGAGAAGGAGGCGGCTGGGTAGATGAAGAGACGTCGAGGGAGGGCACACAGGGTATATATATAGGTTGAGAAGTAGGGTTTAGAATAGGGTAGGGTCTGCAGATGGCTTGGGTATAGAGGTGTGGGTTTCGGGTATATTAAACTAACGGGTTTGGGTTGGGGTGGTTTCAGGTGGGGAAAGTGAATGGGTTGGGGTCTGTTATGGGGGGTATTGGGTATAGGAGAGGATAAATGGGTATTACGTTAAAGAAACAAATGGGTTAAAGGGGTTTAAATGGGTTTTAAATAAAAACCCAATAAGGAAAAATAGGGTATTAAATAACAAATGGGTTTGGAGTTTTGGGAAAAAAAACAAATAAAAATATACAATTTAGGATTTTATAGAAATAATAATAATAATAATAATAACAATAATAAGAAGAAAATGATAAAAATAATAACAGTATAAATAATAATAATCGAATTAAAGTAATAATAACAAAAATAAGATTTGCATTACAATATAAATCATATAAAATAGTTACGATAAAATTATTGACCGAAAACAGATTTTGATAGGAGATCCAAAAATGCATTTTGACAAAATAATTTGAAAACCGAAAAAAATAATTTGCGAAAATTTTAAATACAGAAAATACACAAAAATACGTTTTTCGGAAAACAGGGGTTACACTGAGGATGCCGACGATGTCATCACCAGTAAGAGAATATCTAAATAGAGTGTTACTGTTGTTATTTCCAGTTTTGTATTAGAAGAGTGTTATGTACTGAAAGAGAGTATTCATTATGTAACAGGGGAACTTCTAATAAATGGAATAAAATCTACTGTTTTGTTTGATACTGGATCGTCCCACACTTTTGTTCCTCTAAAATTTGCAAAAGAATTGGGGGTTGAGCCAAAAAATTTCCCCAGCAAGGTTCTAGCAGTAGCTACCTTATCAAGAGAAACATTGACTATTGATCGTTACTATGCTGGTTGCGACCTCGAGATCGGAGAAAGAGTCTTTGGAATCGATCTCATAGAGTTGGCAGTCTTGGGAGTCGATATAATCATTGGCATAGACTGGATGTCGATCTACAATACCAGTATCGAATGCAAGAGCAAGGAAGTCATGGTGAAGGCACCAGGAGGACCAGCAGTAACATTTCAGAGGAAGAGAAAGTGCAAGGGGTTCATGGCGGCTATGACCAAGAAGAAGATCCCTGAGGAAGTCAAAAAGATTCCTGTAGTACGAAACTTTTCGACTGTATTCCTGGAGGACCTACCTGGACTACCACCTGGAATTCATCATTTCCATTCAGTCAGGGAGTGCACCGATATCCAAGGCACTTTACAGAATGGAGACAATGGAACAGGATGAGGTCAAGAAGCAGATTGAACAGCTTTTATGCAAGAGTTTTATCAAATCGAGTGCATCGCCTTGGGAGGCGCCAGTTTTATTGGTAAAGAAGAAGCATGGATCGATGAGAATGTGCATCGATTATAGGGAACTGAACAAGGAGACCATCTAAAATAAATATCCTATTATGTGAATCGATGATCTGTTTGACCGACTTCAAGGAGCAGCAGTTTTCTCCATGATAGATCTTCGGTCGGGTTACACCAAATTCGTGTTAAGGAAGAGGATGTGCATAAGACTTCATTTCAAACTCGACCTTGGCATTAAGAATTCTTATTTATGCCATTTGGAGTGACGAATGTACGAATGCACCGACAATGTTCATGGACATGATGAGCAGGAGCCTGTGACCATTCATCGCCTCTTTCATCGTGGTGTTTATCGACGATATTCTGGTATACTCCAAGTCAAAAGAAGAGCATGTTGGGCATTTAGCAGAGGCATTGAAGAAACTACAGGAATAGAAGTTGTATGACAAGTTATCCAAGTGTGACTTCTGGAAGTCCGAAGTCGCGTTCCTGGGTCATATCCTTTCTAAGGAGGGAGTGGCCACTGATCCACAGAAGATAAAGGTAGTGAAGGATTGGCCATGACCCACATCAGTGAAGAAGATCAAAAGCTTCTTGGGCTTGACTGGTTACTACCATAGGTTTATTCAGGGCTATGCTCAAATAGCTTTGCCACTCACAGGACTTATGAGGAAGAATGTAAGTTTTAAGTGGACGGAGCAATGCGAAGCAAGTTTCCAAGAGTTGAAGGAGAAGTTGAATACTGCTCCAATAATGGCTTTGCCACAAACAGGGATTGATTATAATGTCTATAGTGATGCTTCACATCGAGGGCAGGGTTATGTGCTGATGCAAGAGGGAAAGGTAATAGTTTATGGGTCTAGGCAATTGAGACCGCATGAGAAAAATTACCTAACCCATGATTTGGAGTTAGTAGCGATTATATTTGCCTTGAAGCAATGGCATGGAGAGAAGGCCTGTATGTACACGATCACAAGAGCCTGAAATACATCTATCAGTAGAGGGATCTGAATTTGAGGCAGAGGAGGTGGTTGGAAGTGCTAGAAGATCTCCATCGAGAAATAAAGTATCACCCGGGAAAAGCAAATGTGGTGGCAGATGCACTCAGTCGGAAGAGCAGCTTATCCTGTTTGATTACAACTCAGGAGAAACTAGCAGAGGAGCTCGAGCGAGCTGGAATCGAAGTTGTGCTGCAAGGACTGGGAGTGTCTCTGGCATAGTTGAAACTTCAGCCCACATTGAGAGAGCAGATTGTCGACGGTCAGAATTCCGATCCAAAAACTCAGAAGATGAAAGAGCAGGTTGGCACAGGAAAATTGTCAGAATTTCAAGTGAAGGACGAAGTCTTATGGTTTGGAGAAAGATTGTGTGTACCTGATCAAGCAAATTGAAGGAGAACATTCTACAGGAGCACACACCACTCTATTATCAGTGCAACCAAGGAGTACCAAGATGTACAATGATATTAAGTAGCATTTCTGGTGGCCGGGAATGAAGAAGGATGTAGCGGAGCTTGTAGCCAGGTGTGCAACTTGTCAACAAATAAAGGCTGAAAACTAAATACCCGGAGGATTGTTGCAGTCGTTACCCATTCCAGAGTGGAAATGGAAGAACATCAGCATAAATTTCATTACTGGACTACCTAGAAGTTTCAAAGGGAATGATACGATTTGGGTAATACTAGATCGATTAACCAAATCTGCTCACTTTTTAGTGATGAAAATCACTTGGTCAATGGAGAAGCTGGCGGAATTGTACATCAGAGAGATTGTAAGACAACATGAATTTCTGTATTGATTGTATCAAATCGAGATGCACGGTTCAGGTCGCACTTTTGGGGAAGTCTGTAGGCAGCTTTGGGAACTAGGACTGACTTCAGAATTGCCTTTCATCCTCAAACTGATGGGCAGACTGAGAGGGTCAATCGGGTGTTGGAGGACATGATGAGGTGTTGTGTGATGGATTTAGGTGGCAGCTGGGAGAGGAAGTTAGCTCTGGTGAAATTTGCCTACAACAACAGCTTTCAGACTAGCATCGGTATGGCACCATATGAGGCATTGTATAGAAAGAAGTGTAGAACACCGGTGTGTTGGGATGAAGTGGGGAAAAGTCAGATGTATGGGTAGGAAATAGTAGAATAGACCTCGGAGAAGATAGAGTTGATCAGGAAGAGGTGTAGCGCCCTAATTTCCATATACTTGAAAACCATGACATAAGCCAGAATCATTTCCTTCAATTAGCCACAATACACAGAAAAACAAGAAAATTTAAAACTTTTTATTCAACACAAATGTATTACAAGTCCGAATGTTATAAAACTGCAATACATTACATCAGTGTTACAATAATACCATACAAGCCCAAGTGTTACAAACTTTCAATAAAAATTATATCAGAGTACAATGAATAATATATAACACTTGGTACTTTCACTTGGATGCTTCTCAATAATTAATAAATTTACAATAGTTGTTACAATGGTAACCAACATATATTACAATTGAAATCAACACTTTGCTTCTCTTGCCTTGAGTCCACCTGAATCCTATACCTGTAGTTTTGCAATCCAGTACCTATTGAAATGGGGATGTCAGTGCATATACTAATTCTTTAAGGCTGATGACTAGCAGCGATTCTCAACTTGAAACAAACAGATTGATGAAAAGAGAAACATGTATATATATAATTGATGTGTCAGTTTATGCCATGACTTAGACTCTAATGCAAGATGAACTAATGCAATGATGCACTTATTCTAATGCAAGCAAGTCTCCGGAACAGTATGCCACCCATATCAACATATGCCCATAACAAGCCGTTTCTTCATATATAGGGATTTAAACCCGCGCTATGAATTCTACTCTTGTACTCAACCTGTTTCTGAAGATACAGCGTGACCGAAAAGGTTACTCTGAAACGGTCTAATCCCGCAATTTGCAGTCATATAGTGGTTTCTCTGTTTGCCACAATTGCCCGGCGTACCGGACCTCACTCAAAAATCTGACAAACCCTTGGAGTTAACTACAACACAGGTTAGCTCTAAGCATCCCCTGTAGCCCCTAGAAGATAGACCGTAGTCTATGGCTTGTTCGTCTTTCTTGATATAGAGCATGACGGAGTTCCGGGGGTCCATCCCCTAGCTCCGATAGGAATCTCTCCCGCCCTTATCATGGAACTTCAGAAATTAACAGACGAGATACGGGTCCCGTGCTCCCAACTTGTAAGAAGGCACAGACCGTATCCCTTTGAATGGAAGGGTAAAACCAATAACACCACCTAGTGTTGGCCTATAGAATAGGTCGGATCATTAGGTATCACCCTTAATACCAACTCTTTCCCTTCGGCGAAAAATGATAATAAATAAGGGTTAAGTAGTAATAGCCATAAGTTACTACCATAACGATGTCACTAACCCTAAACAATCCGAGGGATGACAACAATACTAACACAACATGTTAGGTCTTAAGTTAGACTTCGTAAGATAACTCTACTAGGTGCTCAACCTTGACTTTCAGAATTCCTAAGGATCCTGTTCATAGCCTATTGATTCAAGACCCTGGCAATATGAACGTATTCGCATACTACTACCCTGAACATGGATTCCGTCTACACTCCCGTCCCACGATCAACCTACACCGGTTAAGATCTGACAGTGCACTAGGGGTGACTCATCCACAGTCCACGAGGAGTAAAATAAATACACGTCTTGATGGTCGATGGCTCCTAGGGCAATGATATCACTCTAGACGAGCACAATAACTGCATACTAGCTAATAAGCTACATACGAGCTGAGTAACTATGTATGAGCCAAACGAATTACATACGACCCAACTGGCTATGTATGCCACAAATGAATTATATAGAAGCAACCATAAAAGTCTTCTAATACTCTAGAAGCAATTAAACATGCTGCTCTTATCAGAATTCAACAAAATTAGACTTTTTAGAAAGGTGAGAACATCTACTACAGCTCTCTAGTTGAAAACTTTATCAGATTAAGTCAATAAGAGGTACAAAAACCTCGAACAATCTAAACAGCGAAGCTTCAGCCGAAATGGCCAGTTGCTGTCACTTGTAACAGTCATAACTCCTACTCCGCTTATCGGAATTTAACCAAATAGAAAATTTTGAAAATGTTAGAATATCTACTAAAACTCTCTAGTTGAAAACTTTTCCAAATTCAGTAAGTAAGAGGTATAAAACATCGAACAATCTAAACAGCGAATGCTTCAGCCAAACGGCTAGCTGCTGTGACTTGTAAAGGTTATAACTTTTATTCCGCTTATCGGAATCTAACTAAATAGGACATTTTGGAAAGCTGAGAACCTCTACTACAACTTCCTAGTTAACAACTTTCTCATATTCCTTATGGAATTCAAACTCCAACTCTTTAAACACAATACAAGAACAAAAGCCAGCACAAAGCTGAAACTTGTAAAGCTCACAACTTTTGCTATTCTTATCGGAATCTAACAAAATTATACTTTCTGGAAAGGGGAGAACATCTACTACAAATTCCAAGTTAACAAATTTCTCAGATTCCTTATGGAATTCAATTTCCCGCTTTTTGAACACAATTCAAGAACAACAAAAGACACCCAAAAGCTGAAACTTGTAAAGCTCGCAACTTTTGCTATACTTGTCAGAATCTAAAAAAATTATACTTCTGGAAAGGGAAGAAAATCTACCACAACTTCCCAGTTAACAACTTTCTCAGATTCCTTATGAAATTCAACTCCCCGCTCTTTGAACACAATTCAAGAACAACAAAAGACAGCCAAAAGCTGAAACTTGTAAAGTTCGCAACTTTTGCTATACTTGTCAGAATCTAACAAAATTATTCTTTCTGGAAAGGGGAGAACATATACTAAAACTTCTTAGTTAACAACTTTCTCCGATTCCTTATGGAATTCAATTTCCCACTCTTTGAACACAATTCAAGAACAACAAAAGACAGCCAAAAGCTAAAACTTGTAAAGCTCGCAACTTTTGCTATACTTGTCGGAATCTAACAAAATTATACTTTCTGGAAATGGGAGAACATCTACTACAACTTCCTAGTTAACAACTTTCACAGATTTCTTATGGAATTCAATTCCTCGCTCTTTGAACACAATTCAAGAACAACAAAAGATAGCCAAAAGCTGAAACTTATAAAGCTCCCAACATTTGCTATATTTGTCGGAATCTAACAAAATTATACTTTCTGGAAAGGGAAGAATATCTATTATAACTTCCTAGTTAACAACTTTCTCAGATTCCTTATGGAATTCAATTCCCCGCTCTTTGAACACAATTCAAGAACAATAAAAGGCAGCCAAAAGCTGAAACTTGTAAAGCACACAACGTTTACTATACATATCAGAATCTAACAAAATTATACTTTCTGGAAAGGGGACAACATCTACTACAACTTCCTAGTTAACAACTTTCTCAGATTTCTTATGGAATTCAATTCCCCGCTCTTTGAACACGATACAAAGACAACAAAAGACAGCAAAAGTTACAAAAAAAGCTGCAACTTGTAAAGGTCGTAGCTTTTTCTATACTTGTCGGAATCTAACAAAATTATACTTTCTGGAAAGGGGAGAACATATACTACAACTTCCTAGTTAACAACTTTCTCGGATTCCTTATGGAATTCAATTCCCCGCTCTTTGAATACAATTCAAGAACAACAAAAGATATCCAAAAGCTGAAACTTGTAAAGCTCACAACTTTTTCTGTACTTGTCAGAATCTAACAAAATTATCCTTTCTAGAAAGGGGAGAACATCTACTCTAACTTCCTAGTTAACAACTTTACAATTCAAAAACAACAAAAGCACAGCAAAAAGTTGAAACTTCCAAAGCTCATAACTATTAATATACTTATCGGAATCTAATAAAATTGGGCTTTCTGGAAAGGGGAGAATATCTAATACAACTTTCTAGTTGAACACTTTTTCAGATTCCATAAGGAACTCAAAATTCGGTTACTTGAACACACGCAAAAGTTAACCAACAGCAGATTTTTTTAACAGGAAAACTGAAACCTCTAAAGATTGTAACTTTTTCTCTACTTGTCAGAATTTAACAAAATAGGAAATTTTGAAAAGGTGATAACATCTACTACAACTTTCTAGTTGAACACTTTTTTAAATTACTTATAGAAATCAAAATCCAGCCCCTTGAACATATGTCGAAATCCACAAAACAGCAATTTTACTTTGATGCTCACCGTTTTGGGGAAACGGTCTATTTAGCTTATCAAACTAACCCAGAAAAATCTACAAAAATTAGAGCATAGTAATAACACATATGAGAACCTCTAAAATTCATTTGGTCTTAAGATTCCACCTTTAGCATAAGTTTAAACTGCAAGATTAAATCTTTAGGATTCTTAGTTGTGTTCTACTACTTCAATCTTTATATGCCTTTTATTCTAGTCCATAAACATTCATATGCACATGAAATTAGTTCAAGTGATAACAACATACAACAATAAATAAATAAACAAAACAAAACAAACTCAAGAGTAAAGAACCCCCACCCAAACTAGTGTAGGAAGGACTTGTTTTCTTGCTCTTCTCCTCCTTGTTCTTGCTCCCCTTCAAAGAGAACTAATGAAGGAACCCATGAAACCCTAACCCATCTTTTGATTTTGATCTCTCTTTCTTTTCTTTTCTTCTCAGTTTTTTCTAAAATAAAACAAGTAAAATAACTAGAAGAAAATCTAATAGAGGAAGAGATGAGATGAAAACACAAATGAAGAATGGGCTTTTCCCTTTGAGGGTTGGCCGGCCCGGTGGGGGGGGGGGGGGGGGGGGGCAGTTTATAAGAAAGGGGAAAGGGTTTTGTGGGTTGAGAAGATAGACAAGTGTTCTCTTTCTCATGGTTAGAACAATTGGAGTTTTATTTGTAATTTTATCTTACAATCAACACCCTCATCCAATCCTTAACCCTCCATTTGATCATGATTGATAAAAAATAAAAGATATTTACCCAAAATCACATACTACATGATTTTGTCCAAACGTACGAAATTGCTACAGTACATATACGTACATTTATCTGTCTATACAGATAATTTTTATTAGTAAAAACAAATAATCTCTATCAAAAATATTTTAATTCGGAAAAAATAATAAAAATAATTTTATTACCGGCTCGAAAGATTCCAGTACCAATTTGATACAATACAGATGTATACAGACTGGCATATACATATAGATAATGTTTATTAACAAAACCGGGTAATATCCACCAAAAATATTTCAATTCTGAAAATAAAAATAAAATAATAATAAAATATTAATTTTTAATATCAGCTCGGGATTTTATAGACATTTTCTCAAAAATGTATTTTACAGGATTTTGTACAAGTGCACAAAACCGATACAATACATATATATACTTACTAGTATTTATACACAGATAAGTTTTTATTAGTAAAACCAAGAAATTTCCATAAAAATATTTTAATTTAAAAAATAATAATAATACAAATATAATATCCGACCGGGATATTACAAGAGGTTGGTTGACGTACAAACCAGACAGAAGAGTTATGTTGACAATCGGAGAAGGGATCTGGAGTTCGAAGAGGGTGACTATGTTATCCTGAAAGTATCTCCAAGTAAGGGTGTGATTCGATTTGGAAAAGGAATAAAGTTAGCCCCAAGGTACATAGGACCATACAAGATATTGAAGAGGAATGATAAGACAGCTTTATCAGTTGTAATTGCCGAAAGAGCTAGCCCAAGTGCACAATGTCTTTCACGTGTCTATGCTGCGAGGCTACATTCCTGATCCGAGTCATCACTTACCAGAAGTGCCAGAAGGTCTACAGATAAATCTGAGCTACAAGGAGCGCCCGGTGGAGATTATGGAACGACGAGAAATTTTTTTGAGAAACAAAACTATACCCATGGTCAAGATTATGTGGAGAAATCAACTGGTCGAGGAAGCCACCTGGGAATTAGAGGAGAGGATGTTGAGGGACCATCCCGAATAATTTGCCAAAACCCTGTAATTTTATTTCTTTTAGTTTTCTCACTAGTTATGCATAGTTCCGAGGGCGGAACTATTCTTAGGAGGGAGTGTTGTAACATTCCAGAAATTTAATTTTTAATATTTTTGCACGTGCATTGCACAAAAAATTTTATGCATTTTAGTCCCTAAAATTTTCTAGTCATGAACATTTTTTTCTTCTCTTTTTTAAGTCACAATTGTATGTTTTATTTTAATTAAATCCAATATGCCCAAATCTATTTTGAAGCCCACTAAAAATTAATTACAAATTGAGGCTCATGATTAATTCTACACTTAAATGAACACTTTTAAAATCTAGTACACTTGTCATGTAACACAACGGTATAGCGCGAGTTATTGTTTGTCTTTATTTCATAGCTTTGTTGTCTTGCTCTTAGCTCTTCTCTTTCTCATACGAAGATAGCGCCGCAGACATTATGTTCAATCTATCACACATGGAATGAGAGCTAAAAGAGAGTTAATCAAATATAAAATAAGAAGAGGAAAACACAATGAATCACTGACAATCATATAATCACCTACATCTAATTTAAAAACAATTAATAATAGAATTTATATATGAGAAGTAGTGTTCACATAGGGTGCGTGCACGTGCTTGTGCACATGGGGGAGTTGGCCGACCAATAAAGAGGCAGGAGAGAGTGGTAGAGTGCTGTGAGAAAGTGGGGAGTTATTTTGGGTAGTAGGACTCATCTCAACCACACATTAATCCTATAAATATCCTCCTCCTTTAACATCAACAACACACAAAACTCAAATAAATATTTAAAAGAGAAGAAAAGAGAAGGAAGGTTTCGGTTTTCATTACTAGAGCAGGAGAAGGCATTTTTGTGTTTGAGCTTTGGAACATTTTCTAAGAGTTCTTCTTACATTGCATCAAGAAAGAGGTGAGTGCTTCTTTTACTTTCTAGTTGTTTTGTAGAATGCATGCTTAGGTAAATTGTGTTTCAAATGGAAAGTTTCTTATGAGTTCTTTAATTTCTAAACTTGTTATGATGCATGTTGGGTTGACATCTATTGTTTTAGTAGTAGATGAATATGAGAAATTAATGCATGCAAGTTGGAAATTTCAATATAGAATTATTATGTTGGCAAATTAAAATTCTATTTAGAACATGTTAGTATGCCATGATTAAATCATGTATACAAATTGTATGTGTGTAACAACTGGTTAAGTTGTTGTGCAATTAGGGGTGAACTATAAGTTAATGGAGATGTGAAATTTTTCATGAACTAAGAATAATGGCTAAAAGAAAATAAATATATTCATGCTAATTTGTTATAAAGAGTAGTCAAGTTTATTAATTTGAGCATATGAGTGTAAGATTTCTAAAAGTGACTATTTAAGTTAATTTGTGAACAACTTCATACTACTATTGATAGAATCATAGGAAAAGCATTTCTGGAATTTAGAAAGGTAATTTAGTAGTATTGATTATGATGGAAAACAATAGAAATCGAAATAGATGAACAAATTTAAAAAGGGATGAAAACAGAGAGTTGAGTTAAAAAGTTTTGAACCCATATACTATCAGTTGAGCATTTGGCTCTTGTGGCTAGCGCAGGCGCCAGCGCACTTGGCGCTACCACATGTCACGCTTGGGGGGTTTCTTTGGTCGCAGGTTCAAATCCTGGGAGGGGCTCTGCCTCTGTTGAATTTTTTGTAAATTATTGAGTTGGCGCTTCTGGGTTACAAAGGTAATTCAGGACTCTTTATCACAACAGTGAGATGGCTCACTAGTTGGGCTTGCGATTTGGCTGGCTGCTGACCTTGGTTCGATCCCGGCCTTGCACATAGTTGTGTTTTAATTCTCTTTTTTTGAGATTTTCATGTTTTAAAAATTGGGAAATTTCATAAAAATATTTTAAGAAGATTATTAGAACTCTTGGAATTAATTTCACACTTTTTGAAAATATATTTTTGGGAATTAAAGATTATACTCATATTCGATAATGTATTAGATGAGTTTTGAATTCAAGTTTAAAAAGAAAATGTACATGATTAAAGATTTTAAGAGTTGGGTTATAATAGAATCAAAGCATAATTATGAGTTGGGAACAAGGAAATTCTAGAGATTAATCCTTAAGAATATCTGTATTAAGAAATGGTGGTTTGATCTTAAAGAACTTTTGTATCGAAAAATATACTTGAAGTATAGAAAAGCATGAAAAATGTTCTAGTAAATGAAAGAGCGTTGAATATTATTAAAGTGAATGGTGTGTTTGTTAAACAAGAGATTGTATACAAGAATTTGATTTGATACATAGTTATCGAATGTTGGTATGAGAAGTTCAATACTTCATGATCTATAAACATAAAGAAAGTGGATAAAGAAGAAATGATGTTAATGAATGAGATGTTTTTGTTGAGGTTAGATTTATCCTAAGTGATCTCTATATTGAGATTGTCACACCCCGCTTCCCAACATACGGAATACGAGCGCATGACGAAGCCCAGCGAATGATCTTAATATCATTCATAAGCTGTAGGATCGACTCAGCATCACAACAAGCATATAACAAGAGTATATATAAAACCAAGCATGCATGAATACTTTATTAGCAACAGAAACAACTGAAATATGATAAAACATCCAAGTAGTTTCAAGTCTGAATCAAGTTAAACTCGGGAACATCAGCCCGTTACAAGTTCTCAATTTGCAAAAAATAATAATCCAAAAATAAGCAAATAATGCAGGAAGTAAATATTCTAATCAAGTTCTTCTCCACTTGAAGGCTAGAACCTTTGCTCACCAATTCCAGCGGGCAGCTCGTCTCCAAAGTCTGTTTAATAAATATAAATAGGGAAACAAAGGGGAAACAAGAGAAAATGCGCTTAGTGCAAGCTAGGGCCACAAATAGTAAAACAAGTACAAGTAAGGGAAACAAGAATTGGAATCAAGAATATAGCAGAGTTATAAGAAGTAGTGGACAAATTCAAGGACTAGCTAGCAAGAGGGAACATCTTAAATACTAGGTTGGATAACAACTGCTAGTGGTGAAACACATGTCAGGTGCACCTATAGGGTTATCTAATATCAAGCGCCAAATCTCAAGTCTAGTGTCATGTGTTATTTAAATGTCAGGTCTCAAATGTCAAGTTGTCAAGTTCAAGTATCAAGTTGTCTAGTTCAAGGTATCAAGTTCAACTCTAGTTCAAGTTATCAAGTTCAACTCTAGTTCAAGTTATCAAGTTCAAGTCTTGTGGTGATTACTATCTAGGTAGCACTTCATGCATCCATCTTTTTACTACATGGTTGCTACAATCAAGGCAATTTCGTTTAGACCTAGTAATGGATTTTATAGGGCGGCGTACTCAGGTATCAAGTATCAAGCAAGCCATGGTTCATGAATCGGAAATAAATAACAAGTTCACGAAGCAAGTTCGCGAATCCACAAGCAAGTTCAAGAACCGCACAATGGGTTCAAGAATCAAACAAGTTCATGAGCCAAGTAACTGACTCCATGAATCGAACAAGATACAACAAGTTCATGAACCAAGTATTTGGAAAACACGGGCCCCCTTCCGAGTACACTTACCTATATTGTCCACTCTATAATCTTTCCCAAAACCCCGGTTTGTTACTTTTATTAATTCTCATCAAGCAAGCTTACATGTGTAAAATGTTGTGATTTAATTCTAGGAAAAATTGGGGATGTCCTATATGGTGTCCAGCAGCTACATATAAAATTTCGTGTCAAACGCTCGCTGTCTACATAGCTAAATTAATTTGCAAAGTAAATGTATACAGCAGTTTTGCAAAACTGCGTCTACTGACACAGCTGCAGTATAACTGCCATAACTCCTAGACCGTAACTCCAAATTCGAAAATTTTGGAGTCTATCGATATCTACACATCCAAATCTACAATTTCTATTCAGGGCTCAGGTTCAGATTCAAAAGATAAGGGGGTCGAAACAGCGAAAGGAAATTCAGGACAGCAACTTGTAGAAATAATTTACTAGCGTAGGTTACATGGGAAAATGTTATTTGGTGTCTAAGTCATTATGTGGCATCAATACATGATAATGGAGGTCAACAGCAAATAATAAATGTTTTTCAAGTTATAGGGTTGCAAGTTCGTCAAAAATTGAATGTGACATGTATCTACAAATTTTAGGCTCCTTAATTCATATGTCTATGTGTTCATGTGTTCAAGGGTAAAAGAGTCCAATAATTATAAATTAAATACAAGGAAATTTTGTGACTCTTAAAATTGTCAATTTGGAGGTTCAATATTGATCCACAACGATATTTCAAAGAGGAGTCACAATCTAACTATTTGTAGTATTTCAAGGGTGCTTGTACTAGAACAATAAAATGTACAAGGATACTTGTCTTAGCTTGACGATGACTAGATCCACTTGCTGTAGAAATTTGGGTTGAAAAAATCCCGGAAGAAGTCCTCAAAAAGTGCATGCGAAAAACTACCGAAGATCGAGTTTTCCCCCACACCGGATCAGCCCAGAACAGCATACAGCGATCTGGATCTGGTGCGGCACGAACACGGGACAGCGGTGGCAGCCAATCGGATGGTTTCGGCGCAGCGGATCTGGCCGAACAGCAAACAGCGATTCGGATCCGCTGTGGCAAAATAGCGAACACAGATCAGGGGGCACGGATCTTAGCGCGATCCGATGGCCGAGATCAAATCCCGCCCTTTTCCCTTTCTTCTTCTTGTTCGTTCGCTGCTTCGAAACGGGGAGAGAGAGAGAGAGATAGGGACGGCGACGTACGGCGGTGCTTCGACGGTGGCACTACGTTGGGGAGCGACGCAGCGACTGTGGCACGGCGGAGGCGCGAGGGTGACGGGAGGCGACGACGGCGGCGTCCTCTGTTTGGTTCAAGAAACAGGGGAGGAGTTCGGCGGTTGCTGGCGAACGGAGGGGATGGTGTTGGAGGCGGCGAGGTGATGGGAATATGGTCGGAGTCGAGAGTGATGGTGAGGGAGACGTCGAGTTTGGGTGCAGCGAGTTTGGATGGGTTTCGGAGCTTTGGGGACGACGGTGGGGGGTTCTATGGTGGTGGTGGCGAACGGCGGTGGAGTTTGTGGAGGTGGTGGTGCTGTTGGGTCGACGAGGCGAAGGTCGAAGGTGGTGAGGCGATCGGAAAAGGAATCGGAAGTGGGTTGGTTGGCGAAAAAGATGGAGACGACGGAATCGGTGAAGGAGAAGATTAGCGGCGGTGTGTTTAGGTTAAAACAGTATTAGGGTTTGATTAGGGTTAGGGTAGGGTTATATAGTAGGGTTTGCGGGTTTGTGGGTTTGTGGGTTTTGGGTATCCGCTTCAAAAAGAGCCCAACAGAAGAAATGGTCAAAATGCACAAAAATGGGGATTAGTGAGATAAATGAGAAGAATCGGTCCATTTCTCATGAAGAACGATACAAATGGCACACAATTGAATTTGATAAAAGGACCCACAATTTGAGTTGAGACAAAAACAATAATTTTATTCAATCTGAACAAAATACATGATCTCAAATAGACGAGAGAGTACAATGAGGCACAAAATAGTACAAAATATAAATACGGGGAAATAGGAGTTACAGAGATGTTGTTGGAATCTAGAGGCTGAGTGAGACCCATAGTGACCGACAATTTAGGAATAAAGAAATTGAGAAGTAGCCAGTGTGGGCTAATATTTCTCGTGTGTTGATTTAAGTCCGGTAAGGTAAGCTAGCTTTAGGTTGTGATGATTATAATTAAACCTAAGGACAGGCACTAGGAGAAGATGTGATGAAACCTGGGCAAACGTAAGCGGCGCATGTATATATAGTCGGGCAGTGTACTTCGGGACTATAGATTCAGTCGGGCGGTGTACTCCGGGACTGTAATTGCCCTGCATCCAGTCAGGTGGTGTACTCCGGGACTGTGATGTGGAACAAGATGAGACTCAATTAAATCTAGGATTATGAATGATCGGGCAGTGTACTCCGGAATCACGAATAGTCGGGTGGATGGGAGGCAGATCTTTTATATTTCGGAGCTAGAGCGGCACTTGCGGGATGTCTGCATGAGGTGGATTCTGTACAGTCGGGCGGTGTACTCCGGAGTTGGAATCCATATTTGTGGGATGTCTGAACCTTGTTTTGTTACTGAGTTGGATTTCATGGCGAGTGATTGAACCCTATAATGTGGAGTATGTAAGGGCTTGCCCTCAGACCTAGGTAGTATGGGATGCATAGAATCCGAACAAGTATGCATTAGTGTCATCGTAGTGTAAACATCTGCATTAGACATTAAGTCATATCATACACCGACAGTACTAGAGTAGTCACTTTTCATGTTTGCATTCAAGTTTGTGTTTGCTAAAGTAGAAGAATCGATGTATTATAGCATTGCATCAGTTGTATGCAACTGACGTGCCCACAGTTTTCCAGTGCAGGACTTGGATTTGCAAAAGACATAAAGATGAAAAGATACTGATGATTACTTCCATATTAAAGTTGTATATTTTTGTTGTAACTTCCAATGTGTATTCTTGTAAAAGACATTGTGTAATGAAAAAAATCTTAAATTTCTTGTAAATATGTACGAATTGATGTAAAAGATCCTATTGTACTACGAATTACATGTATTTGGAATTCAAGGCGTTACACTAGAGTTGGCCCCCGTCATCCCACGATGTGGTACTTAGTCCTACGTGACTTGTAAACATATAACATATAACAGGAACGTGTAATCAGGTAATGGATTCTATAGGTGGCCCCCGTAAGTTTTAGAAGTGGCCCCTTTCATCCCACGATGTGGCACTTAGTCCTACGTGGCACTTAGTTCCACATAACATATAACAGAAATTATTCTGGGAAACACTGGCCCCCTTCCGAGTACAATCTCCTATATCGCCCACTTCTTTGTCTTACCCTCATTACCGTGGCTTATTATTTATATAATAAAATACAAAAAAAAGCTATCAAGTGGCTCTCCTTCAATAGTAAGGAAATCAATGGTCTAGATCTAAGCTTCCAAAAGACATTTTTCCTCCCAAAACTCAAATTCAAATCCCCCTCCCCAAAAACAACTCCTTTATTTATTTAATTACTAGGTTTGCCTGTTGACACGTGCCTACGGCACGTCTTCGGAACGGTGCACCTGGTTTGATTATATAAAATAGTTTTAGAGGTCTAGAAAATTAATTGAAGTAGGAAACATATTATATGAAGAAGCAGCATATCTACCTTTAAGCTCAACCATCGCCTTCTTGATCACTAACTTGAACTTACCTGGAATGCATATAGTTTGTTAGAACTATTCAGATCAATAACAAATTTACTTTAGCTATCTTTCTTGAGTAAAGAGTTTGCACCCTTCACTGGTAAACTCCAGTCATCCCAATCCTAAATATCCAAACTTACACTAAAAGTTCTTATATGTAATGTTATCCATGGTTTCTAAAAACCAGTGAAGGGAATACTTCACGATAGTATATTTTCTTGTAGTAAAGAAATTAATGTTACATATTTGCCAAGTTATTTTAGGTTTCTGATCAGCTTACCTGTCCCGCTATGGTTTGGAAGCCCAAATTGAGGCCACCAAATAATCCATCCCTCACATGTCTACACCTTAAATCAAAACTAATAAAAAACTCATCAGATAAGTCACCAAATTAAAAAATTTTAAACCCAAAAATAGAACAATCATACCTTTCTGAACTTAGATCCCATGCACACACAAAATTCAAGTCAGCAAAAAACTGAGTAATCCCCTGCACACACAAAATTAAAAGTTAGAATGAGAATTCGGTTAATGAGATGAAATTAGAGTTACCACATCGCATGTAGAGGCTCTCGATTCGGTGGAGGGGAGTCACCGATACGGAATCAGCAGCGGATTAGATTTCGGCGATGACCTCTTGATTGGGGTTCGATACTGGATTTAGATTTGAATTTTCTTTGAAATTCGCACTTGAGATGACGATGGCGGATTCACCAATAGAATGGAAGCGAAAATTTAAGAAAATAGTTTTAGGAATTTGGAGTTAGCGGCTTAAAACCCCTAGGGGAGAGAGAGAGAGAAAGAAATTGGAGCTCTCTGCTTTGGGGAATAGAGGGAGCAAACTGAACTGGATAGGAGGGAGAGAGAGAGAGAGAGAGAGAGAGAGAGAGAGAGAGAGATCAAACCATATGCATTCCACGTAAGTTCTAACAAACTGTATGCATTCCAGGTAAGTTCAAGCTAATGATCAAGAAGGCGATGGTTGAGCTTAGATGTAGATATGTTGCTTCCTCATATAATATGTTTCGTATTTCAATTAATTTGCTGGATCTCTAAAACTATTTTATATAATCAAACCAGTTGCACTGTTTCGAAGACAAGCCATATGCACGTGTCAATGGGAAAACCTAGTTCTTTTATAGTAATAAAACATGAACATGCAACAACGAAAATGGTATCAGGGCAAGAACAAGGAGGTGACAAGGTCTTTGTAATGCATGCAATATATTTTAGTTCATAAGCAAATTTGGTTTCGTCAGAAGTTCTAGAAACTAGATTCCCTGCTGGTTTCGACGCATATTAACATGATATATTTTAACAATATAAACTAGGTCTAAAAGTTATTCTTTTATGGGTCTACTGTTCAGGCAGCAGCTCGAGGTCAACTTCTTATGTGTAAAAATTAACTGTAAATTCATTTAAAAATCTTACAAAAATTATAAATTGATTCTTAATCATGTCTAATAACATTCTAGTCAATATCAAGTCCTTATTCTACTGCTAACACAGTGTTTTAGTCAATAAATCATAGTAGTGTACTTCAAGTCAGTAATCTGGAAATTAGAAACCATACAATACTGAAAATGTGATAAATTGCAGCCTACAACTCAGAATATGGACCCATAAGAAGTTCCAGAAACCAGATTCATAGGGTTACAACGATCATTTATAAAGTTCTACTTGATTTAAACTATAACTTGGTCAAAATATCATTAAAATCTTGGGTAGACAACATGGTAAAGTCACAACATTTGAAATATATAGCGATTGTAATCCTAAAAATATATCGTCTTATGACTAGAATTTAATAAGCATCCACATGCAGTAGTTAGGATGAATTCTACTATTTTCATAGTAAAGATCATTATTTTTATGACATTCATATGAAATAAAATATTCATTCCACCACATCATAACCCGATCAAATAACATCAACTTGACACTTATCTATATGTCTATACCTCTTTATTGTGTGTTTGTGTAATGCATATGAAAACAAGGAATATTCATGATCATTTTACGAGTATAAGATTGGCAAGATTTAAGTAGGAATACGTATATTAACGTATCGGGGTCAAGTGACGCATGAAGGGAAGGAAGGCAAGATCTATAATGCTATGAATCAACAAGGAACCTACTTGCGGATTTCAAACATATGCTTGTACGAGAACAACCGAATTGTACAAGGGATACTTGCTGTAACCCCTGTTTTCCTAAAAATATATTTTTATGTGTTTTCTGTATTTTAAAAATTTTTGCAAATTATTTTTTTTCGGTTTTTAAATTCTTTTGTCAAAGTGTAATTTTTTGGATCTTTTATTTTAAAATCTGTTTTCGATAAGGCTAGCAATTGACCCTAGCCCGATCCGAGCCCGACCAAGTCCGACCTGTTTTTAGTAGGACTTGGGCCTGTTTTTTTTCATTTTTTCGGACCCGGGCTCAACAAATAAGCCCGATTACATTTTCGGGCCGGGTTCGGGTGTGTATGAGTCCGACCCGAACCCGACCCGATTTATATGTTGGTGAGCCGAACCTGAGGCAGACGCAGTTGGTATGGGTCTCGCTGATGTGACACCTGTACCTGCGCGCCGAATGTCTGCTACAGTACCTCGAACATGCGAATTGACTGGTGCCACATCATTGCTTCCGCCGAATCCTTCCCCTCCAGCTGTCACCTCTTCTGACACGATGTCACATCTCACCTCTTCCCCTACAGTTCCTAGATCTCTGGACACGATGTCGCGTCTCACCCTACCACTCTGAGAGCCCCCTACGACCCCTCTCTCTAGATTAGCTACGGGGCCCACACCAGACTTTAGCTGTTTTGATTGGATCAGATAACCACTCTTTTGATCCAACGGTTCTATGATCTTCAGTGGAAGACCACCAGATGCAACAACTGGACGACCTAGACGCGCATCTGAGCTACCAAGTCTCGACCCACCTCTATGGTGAAGTCGAGAATCCATAGACCTTGAGCGACCTCTCGCAGATGGCTCACCAACTACGTCGCGCAATCGGGCCGGGCTTGGGCTTTTTTGGTTAATTCGGGCTCGGGCTTGGGCCGGTATTTTGGAGCCCGATGCAAAATCGGGCTGGGCTTGGACCCCAAAAATAAATTCGGGCTCGGGCTCGGGCTTATATAAGTCCGGCCCAAGTCCGGCCCGTTGCCAACCCTAGTTTTCGATCAATAATTTAAATTGTAACTATTTTCTATGATTTTATATTGAAATACAATTCCTAGTTTTGTTATTATTTCTGTTATTATTATTACTTTTATTATTGTTATTATTATTACTAATTTTGGCGGGTTATTGAAAATCCATTTCTATGTGCTAATTATATTGTATCTATTTTAAATAAATACTATTTTGTAATGCAAATTGCACTTTTTTTTGTAAACAATATTTTTATTTGTTATTTAATTTTCCTATTTAATTTTAAACCCATTAAAACCCACCTAAACCCATTAAAATACCCAAACCCATTTAAATACCCATACCCATTTACCCATTTAAAACCCCTAAACCCATTAATACCTATCCCTACCCGTTTACCGACTTAACTACATTACCCAAACTCGATATTACCAAATCCGTCTCCTAAACCTAAAATCTAATCTTTCCCAACCTATATATACCTACAAAACCCATCTGCCAACCCTTCAACTCCAGCCGCCCCTTCCTCCCGATCGTCTCTCCGCTCACCCTGTGCCCTCCTCCGCAACCCACCAGTTTCCTGCCCCCAGCCTCTCCCTATCGCAACTCCCCCACCATCGCGCCAGCCAGCTCCCCTGCCATACCCCGTCCTCCTCCCTTCGGCACGAATGCAGTGCCATCGACAGCCACCTGCGACTGCACCGCCAACCCATCCTCTCCATCCCGCTTTACATTGCACCCCTGTGCACCCTTTGCCTGGCTGCACCCGCCCCGGTGCTTGGGTCCTATCCTCCATCGCAGCCACCAGTTGTGACCCTCACCTGTTGCCGGCAGTCCCTACGGCACGCAGCTCCACTGCGTCGTCCTTGCCCAACACCTGCCCTCTACTCCCGACCTTCTCACCCAACTTTCAGTCTCCCTACCTCCTCCCGGCTGCCCCCGATGCACCAGTAGTCGCGACAGCGACCTGCAGGCTAGCAGTAATAGTCACGGCAGCGTGTAGGATCTTCGCAGCCTGGTGTTCTCCCGTCTCTCTCTCTCTCTCTCTTGGTGTGGGTGTGATCTCATGGTTCGTGTTTTTTTCGTTCGTCGGATCGTTTTTTGTGGGTTGTAAGCTTTGCCGTCGATTGTGTGTTCGTGAGTTTTGGTTGTTCGTTCGTTCGTTATTCTTGATCGTTGGTTCTCGTTCTTGGTTCGTGTTTGTTCGATCTTGGTGGTGCCTCGGGAACCCGTTCCCGTTATTCTTGCTTGTTGGTTCGTCATTTCGTTGTCTCTCAGGCAAGTAACTTGTACTCCAATTTATTTGTTTGATACAAGTCAAAAAGTTCACCTATAGTGTAGTTGGGTCTAGAGACGAACTCTTGTTTGTGTTTTGCTTGATGGATTTTGTCTCTATTGTGAAAATTTGACAATAGATGACTCACGACACAATATGGACATGAATTAACCTAGGATTTGCCCGTTCTTGATTTTGATCATGTATGTGAGACTCTGATGAGAATTCGTATTTTGGTTGAGACCCATATAATATATTTGGTGTGAATATGTTAGATACCATAAATCATGATTTTTAGACACTTGGTAGACTCGATTTCATGTTTGGGTGTGTTTGGATCAATTTTCTTGAATCTATGTTGATTTTGTTTTTAAGGAAAAAATTTGTATTTTGCCGCTGATCTGTTTTGTTTACCGTGAATTTTAGAGAATTTTGTCTATTTTCAAACCCCTCTGACCATGCTTGATTTCGTTTTCGTATGAATGACTTATGACTGTTTTACTACAGAGGTTCGATCGTTTCCAGATTTCGTTTCTTGGTGTTTTGATGACTAAATCATTTTATCAACTGTGCGACACATATTATTTTGATCCAAATCTTTGGTCAGCGTCTCTTTATCTAGTTAGGGATTACCCAGAATTTTGGCGAATTTTATTAATGAGTTTTACGTGTTGTTTCATGCTCATTATAAAAACTATTCTTGCTGTATTTTGCTTGCTGTTCTGTAAAGAACCTTATTTTCACTATGATTCCTTTTACTGTATGAAAAATGTTTGTGAAATATGAAAGTTCGTATATTTTATCTATTTTCATATCCCTTTGGAGGATTTGGATTTCGTTTCACGGCTTGCAAGATATTTCAGTGTTCGTACAGCAGTGTTGGGAATTCCAAATTTACCAAACTACCATTTCTTGATGATTTCTGATTTTGGTTGACTAAACTAAGATTTCTGGAAAATTATAAAACTTTATATTTTGATGCTAGATATATAGGGGAATACCCCAGATTTTTCCTGGAATTTATTATGATGATTTCTTGCTGTTTTCTTGTACTTGAATATAATTTACTGATTTCTTGCAGAACGCATTTCCTAGTTTAGATTTAGTTTTGAGTTGTGGTTTTGTGAAACACTATGTGGCTTATATATGATCGCTGGATTTGTGTGGAAGTCTAACTTCTAGATCCTTGGATTGGATCCAAATTTGGATGTTTGTAGTAGCGGGAATCACTATTTTAGTACTGTACTATCATGCTGTCCTGAATTTGAACATACACTGTTTTGCTCGTTTATGTGACTGTCTGTCATCTATGCGTGCTTATTTGTTATCCTAGACCTGATACTGATTATACTATATTAGTTTGACACTGTTTCATGTGTATACATGCATGTTTGAGGATAATAATAAATAATCAAGCCGGGGGAAAGATCTAGTAGTGGATAGTGCAGAAACGTGTACTCGGAAGGAGACTTGTGTTTCCTATATGACATGTTACCGATCAAGTTACCGATCAAGTTTACCGATTAAGTTACCGATCAAGTTTACCGATCAAGTTAATATTCTGTTACCGATCAAGTTACCGATCAAGTTTACCGATCAAGTTTACCGACCAAGTTCTGTGATTCTGTGAATACCCGAGTACACTGCCCTGTATGGTCCCCTATGAAATCTAAACCAGAACTATTTTTTGTAGCAACCATGTGTTATAATATGGGGCACATGAAGTGCTACCTAGATAGTAATCACTATAAGACTTGAGACATGATCCTTGAACATGATACTTGAACATGATACATGCTTGCTTGATACTTGACTACATGATACATGAGACTTGACACTTGATACATGATTACATGATTACTTGACACTTGATTCACGCCATTTACACTTGTTTACTTTACCATGCTAGTTGTTTATTTTGACATCATGTTTATACCATGTTGCTAGTTAGTTTCCCCATATACTTGTATCCTACATTATAAGTAGCCCGTAACTTGCATTTGACGGGTGCCTTGTTTTCTCTTTCCCTCTTTCCTGCAATCTATTAAATTGCAGATTTTGGAGATCAGCTGCCAGATGGAATAGGCGAGATGAGATATTAGTTGCTGGAGTCTTGTTATCATTATTTCTTGTTTTCTTGCTTTGAACAATATTGTATTCTTGTACTTGGATTTATTCTTGTATTTGGGCAATATGACCCAGGAATTATTGTGTATTTCAGATCATGACTATTTGAGATTAATATATTTTATTTCAAGTATTCTTGTTGGTATTTGATTCAAATGTGCATGTGGTTGACTTTTCTGGCTTTTGACTCTAATTATATTGTGAATGTTGTAAAGATTCTTGAACAGCTTATGGATGATGAAAATCATTCGCTGGGCTTTTATCACGTATCCGTATTCCGTATTCTTTTTGGGAAGCGGAGCGTGACACTTGCCTTATACGGTGTTTGCACGACTACAATGGCAGGAACAAAAGCGGAAGCACACACAAGAATGACAGCAACACACAGCGAGAACGCTGCACAACAGTGAGCAATGGTGACTGTGGTGGAGGATTCAAGGCAGAAAGGGAGGGAGAAGGGGGTTGCTGTAGTCGGGAGGTGAGGGGGTGTTGGCTGTCGACTGTCGGGGCAGTCGAGGGGACCGCAAGGCTTGGTGGTCGGGTGATAGTAATGGTGGAGATCGGGTGGATGAAGGAGATGGTGCTCAGGTGATTGTGATAAGGAGACGAAGAGAGGAAGCAGTCGGTGGTTGTGCAGCGATGGAGTTCAGGGTGCTATCATCGGGGACAGCGAGTAAGGTGGATCTTGAGGTCGAGGTTGCAAGGGGGTGAAGGTGACGGTGGTGCAGTGGTCGATCGGTGGAGGAGTGATGCTGGTTGCAGTGTTCGCGATGGGGTGCAGTCGATGGAGGAAGATAAGGGAGATGGATGATGAGGTGGAGCAAGGGCAGCGTCGGGGCTTGGCATCAAGCAGTGGTGGTGAGCGGCAATGGTGGAGTTGGCGAGGAGAGGGTGATGGCGACGATGGGTTTAGGAGTGGTGGCGACGGCAGCACGGTGGGGCATCAAGGTGGTTTCGGGTGTAGGGTCGAGGCAGGGGATGAGCGTCGAGGGTGGCTTGACGGGAAATGATGGCAACTACGGTAGATGATGGCAGCAGCGATGAGGGGACGATGGTGGTGCTCTGGTTGCTGGCGTTGGTGTGCACATGGCAAGTGGTGAGAGGAGCAGCG
This sequence comes from Hemerocallis citrina, assembly GCA_017893485.1. Classification (NCBI taxonomy): domain Eukaryota; kingdom Viridiplantae; phylum Streptophyta; class Magnoliopsida; order Asparagales; family Asphodelaceae; genus Hemerocallis; species Hemerocallis citrina. The sequence goes on from CM030364.1 coordinate 198,707,646, forward strand.
GCGAGTGGCTGCAGCAGGGCGAGGAGGATGGGGGGAGTGGTGGTGCGGTGGGTGTTACGGGATGCAATAGAAGAAGAAGAATAAGGGAAGTTTATAATTCTAGTTATAATATAATAATAAGGTGATTAATTAGGGAAGTTAGGATTAGTGGGGATATGGAGAGATTTGTGGGGGATTAATGAGATGGCAGTTATAGAAGAGAGTGGGGGAACGTGAGAGGAGGTTATGGAGATATTGGGGAATTTGGCTGTTGTTTTGTTAGTTAGGGTTGGCTTGAATAAGGGTACGGGCTTGAAGTTTTCGGCTTGGATTTGGCTTCACTAAATTAAAATAATATATATGAAAATAAGACATGGTTTGGAAATAGCTGGGCCTAACTCATGATAAATATCAACAAATAATAATGCAAGAGTAAGAGCTGGAATCTGGGTTCAAAAATTGGGAAAGAATCAAGAGAACGAAATTTACATGCAAGAGAACCACAAAAGAAAATTATTTATTGATAACTATAATCCAACAAAACAATAAGAGAAAGAAAAAAAATATAATCCCGCACAACCAGGAACGGAGGTTACAATATGTGGCCTTAATGTAGTTGGTATCACAATAGTCCTCTACACTCTTCCTTCAATTTCTCAGGCACACTACTACATGTTTACACATTATACCAGTCACTTGTCACTCTTTACAATCACATGTCCTCTCACCCAAGTCCACACAGTAGTTAATGTCATGTTCCATTATCTCATACTTAGCTAGAGAAGATTTCCAAATAAAATAATTACTAAACTTCTCATAGTTCTTCGTCAGCTTCTTTTTAATTCTTGGGGTGACAATGCGAGTATATCTTTGAATTATCTCCCTTTTCCTCTGTAGTCTCGTGATGAGTGTAATTTCTATATGATTTTATTACATTTTTATGTATTAAAACTATGAGTTCTTGCTTATTTCTTTGAATTTCAGCTTTTTTCCTACTTAATTCTATTTATTTGTTTATTATTTAAGGAATGAGATGGTTTTTACGATTGTGGAGTAAAATACACGAGGTCGTGGAGCCTGGAGTTGGAGAAAGAGAAGACACAAAGCAATACGATGAAAAGATGCAATAATAGTTCCTAGAACTTTAACGTCTGTTTTGAACTAGAGGATGGACGAATCTCATTTTTTTCCTACATTAAAGATGTCATTCTTCAAGTCTTCTTTAAAACGAATGGTCATACATCATGAACGGAGTTCTGTAACTCTGGAAAAATCAATTTTTCTGTAGCTTCGCGCAAGAAGAAAAATTACTGTCGAATGCTAATAGGCTCTGTTTTGAGAACATGAAAATACAGTTGACCGCAACGTGCAGCTGGTTATATTTTGAGTGCAGGTTTCAGGTCTAATTGGTTGTATTTATGTATATCTTTTTAGGAATTCTTTGTGTTCTATATATAGAGGTTGATGTGAACTCTACGGGGAGGGTAAAAGTGAGGTTGGAGGCTAGGAGATTTGGAGGAGAGAACTCATTACACCGTTGGAGAGAAAGAGCCATAGCGTTCATCAAGATCGTCTAGAGTTCTTTCTTCTCTTCTATTTTTCATTATGCAATCTAATACGATGTTTGTTAGTTTTAGTTTTGCCTGAACCAATTTCATTTTCTAAGGATTCGACGTAGCACAGCTGTTAAAACACAATTTGGATTTCATATTATTTTATTCTTCTATTTTCTATGTTTGTGTATTTAAAATATGTTCTTAATGCTTACAATTGTTTGACCAACTATTATTTGATTCATTGAATCATAGGGGATGCCGAGAGGTAACTTGTGATTTAGAATTCTAAAATTGAACACCATTACTTAAGCGAAATTAGATATAATTTACAGCGATTAAAGTGACTTTAGAAAAATCAAAGAACTTAATGAATCTTTAAATAATTAAATTTGCATAGAGATATGACGAATTATTAGTTGGGGATATGTTTAGTGTTATTCGAGAGGAGACAATAAATACTTAGGGGATTTTGGTCTAGAACTTGGAAGAGTAGAGTTTTCAGTTTCATGAAATTATGAATTGTGTAGGATTAGCAAGGTGAAACTGAAAGGACTAGAAATTTCAAATTTTGTTATATTTAATTAGTTTAGTTTTTCCCTTTAGTTTAATTTAATTTAGTTGTTGTTTTTATCAAATTTTGGGTTCTCTGAATAGTAAATAATATAGTCCTTGTAGGTACGACACTCTTATTTTTTAAAACTATACTACTTGTTGTGATTTTATGCGCTTGCAAATTATTCCATCATCTCACTATCAGGCCATCTCCAACCCACTCTAAAATGGAGTAAAAAGTGGGTTTGGAGTTGGGTTTCCTTCTCCAACCCAGCGCCATCCTTTACTCCATTTTTGAGTGGATGGCAACGAGTGAACAATGGTGCGCCATATATGGCGTGCTATTGTTGACTCAGCGGTAAATTTATTTTTCTTTTTTAAAACCCCCCAAAAGTTTTTAAGTTTTTTTAAAAAAACTGATTCTACATTTTCTAAACAAAATTAATTACATTCTACTCCCAAGAATAAAAATTTAATTTCATTGTGTTCTATATGTTACTTCATATTGATGGTTATTAATTTTATATTGAGTATAATTAATATTTAGAAAATAATACGAAATGTTAATTACAATATATAAAAACTTCGAATTTAGGGCGCCCTTAATTAAAATTTCATAAACATTCAAATTAAAAACAATGTAAAATACATAATGAAGGATACAATATTCAAACTAATTGGTGCAATAAAAAAACAATGCAAAATACATTAGCAATAACATAACATACAGAAGATCAACAATTTAGAATGGCGGTAAACCAGTTCCGGATCCTCTAATTTCATTGAAAAACTGTCCAAATGCATTAGAAGAAGGCCCTTGATGTTGTTGTTGTTGTTGAGCCCATTTTTGAATAATTCTTTCTTATTCAACTCGAAAGAACTCACGCACGTTTAGATCAGTATAGTCTTTTAATAAAACTTTGTTTTCTTTTCTCATTGCTTTAAAGGCTTTGCCGCTGAATATCTAATAGTTCCTGCTTGTCGAAGCTGATCTTTTTTAACATATCCAGCAGTTGTCGATTACTTTCTTTATTATCGTTCATATCATCATCATCATTTTTTTTTCTTTTTCCTTTGACTTTTTTTACCCCAATGAGTCGTTTCGATGAAGTACTGCCAAAATTTTCATCATCTAAATTTGGAGAAAATGATGGTAGCCCAGGGGAAGATGACATGGGAGACTCAAGAGTGGGATTATCTGACTGTGGAGAATCATAGATACACCATGGCTTCGAGCAGTTTGTCTCACAATGGGCACGTTATCTTTAAATTTCTCAAATTCCTTAACTATAATCCAAACATAATCAAATTTGAATCCTTTTTTGAACTTTGTATCTTGCATGAATAACTCCTTCGCTCGACTAAACTGCCAAACTAGCTAAGCGCGAGGAAAGCTTCACCTGCAAAGAATTGTGAACATAAAATTAAGTAATCAAATTGAAATAAATAACTTTTGGATGTAAAAGTTTGATGAATACTCTCAATATCCGCATCTTAAGCACCACATGGATTCAAATTCTCTACTTGTTTCAGATAACCATTCAATTTTCTTACTTCAGTCATTATAGTCTGAATTCGACACTGCACGGTTCTTTTTGAACGAGAATCTTAACTCTAGTTTCTGGATTCATTGTACTTTTTCTCCATACGAGACCAAAAATGATCTGCAGACTAGTACCTACCCGTAATAGGGTCTTGAGAAATTTCTAAATAAACTTGACAAAGGTGCACATCTTCGCTAACAACGTATGAAGAAGCTCGGGCAGTCATTTTCTTCTGAACAAGTGGAACGAGAAAGAGGATAAGTAGAATGAGAAAGAAGATAAGTGGAATGAGAAAGAAGATAACAATATCTCTATTTATAGATTTACATTGTAGCTATTTGGAGTATAGCCATTGGAATATAGCTGTTGAAATGTAGTCGTTTGGAGTATAGCCAATGTAATATAGCTGTTGGAGTATAGCCATTGGAGTATAGCCATTGGAATATAGTTGTTGAATGTAGCCGTTTGGAGTATAACCAGTGTAAATATAGGCATTGGAATATAGCCGTTGGAGTATAGCCGTTGGAATATAGTTGTTGAAATGTAGTCGTTTGGAGTATAGTCATTGGAATATAGCCGTTAGAATATATCTATGGAAGTATAGCAGTTGGAGTCAGTTCATTGATTTACTATAAATAACATACTACAGCCTTATATCAGTCACAAACCTGAATTCAAGTTTTATTTTCAAATTTTATTCTTATGTCTTACATTTGCTCAAAATCAGCATTCAACAAACCTGTTCATTTTATTCACTTGGAAAATGAATTTCAATATTGGAGGTCCATCTAATTCAGCAAGTTCCACTTCCTCTTCGGATGCCGACAATGATGCAACATCGACGACCGTTATGGCATGTTTGTTTGCCTCCGAAGATGCGATATATCAGGGGATCGCTAACAACAACATGGTTCTCGTACGTTACTTCAATTAACAAAGCCACCACGGTGGCTCGATTTCGGGTCATGTAGTGATCAATCGCGATAGGAAAACCGCATATCAAAATTTGTTCAACGACTATTGTCACGCCCCGCTTCCCAAAAAGAATACGGAATACAGATACGCGACTCAACCCAGCGAATGATTTGCATCATCCATAAGCTGTTCAGAATCTTACAACAAATCTCAAAATAATCAGAGTCGAAAGCCAAAAGAATTATCCTCACACAGACATATATATCCCAAAACAAAACAAAGTGCCAACAGAAATTTATTGAAAACCAATAATATAATAGTCTAAAATAAATAGATCCGAACAGTTAATATCCTGGGTCACATTGCCCAAATACAAATAAAATCCATATACTCAAATACATCGTTCAAAAACAACAGATAATAATAGCAAAAGAAGTCCAGCACTAATATTTCATTTCTCTAATACCATCGGGTAAACGACCATCCTGATCTGCAATCAACAAATTGTAGAAGAAGGAAAAAGAAAACAAGTACCCGTCAATGTAAGTTACAGGCCGCTTGTAGTGCTGGATACAAGTACATGGAAAACTAACAAATCTAAATAATAGCAGAACAGATATAACATGGTATAGCAGAATCAACTAGCATGGTATACTAACATGTGTCAAGTGTCAACAATAAAATAGTATGCAGACAGATATATAGATAGTGTTAATTAATGGTGTCAAGTGATAGTGTCAGACAGATAATAGATACTCAGATAATCAGATGATCAGAAAATTAGATAACAGATTCAGATATCAGATACAGATACAGATACAGATTCAGATTCTTATAAGTCTTGTATTAATTACTAACTAGGTAGCACTTCATGTGCCATTCTTTTATCACATAGTCGCCACATTCAAAATAGTTACGTTTGTAGATTTCGTAGGGGATCATATAGAGCCGTGTACTCAGGGTTCAGACAGACAGATATCAGATAACAGATCCAGACAGACAGATAGAACCTAGTGGTTCTCTTCTTCCCTACACCTTCCTATAGCAAGTAATGTAGACAGGGTACAAAATAACAGATAGCAAATAATCATATGGAAAACATGGGCCCCCTTCTAAGTTCACATTTCTATGATTTCCCACTACTAGATCTTTCCCATAAACCCCGGCTTGATCATTTTATAATTATTATCAGACAGATGTATATGTGCATGAAACAGAGTAATCTAGCATGATATAATGACCCACAAGTTCAGAATAATAGATAAGCATGTACAGATGGTAAGATAGTCACATAACAGTACAAAATAGGGTACTTCCTAATTCAGGACAGCACGACAGTACAGTACTAAAACAGCGATTTCTGTTACCACAAATATCAAAACCTAGATCCGTCAGAGAAGATGGAAAATAGACTTCCAACCAAATGCAGTGGATATATGTAAGTCATATAGTGTTTTAGAAAAGCATAACTCAAAACTGATTTGAAACCAGGAAATACGTTCAGCCAGAAATCAGTAAATCAAATTCAAAGTCAGGAAAAAGCATCAAAACACCTCAAATAAATCCAGAAAAAATCTGGGGTATTTCCTATATGTCTAGTATCAGAATATAAAGTTTTATAATTTTCCAGTAATATTAGTTTAGCTAACAAAAATCAGAAAACATCAAGAAATGATAGTTTGACAAATCTGGAATTCCCAACACTGCTGTACGAAAACTGTAATATCTCGCAAACCGTGAAACGAAATCTAGATCCGTCAAAGGGAGAAGAAAATAGAAAAAATAAGCTAACTTTAATATTTCATAAATATTTTTGATAAAGGAAAAGGAATTAGGGTGAAAATACAAACCTTTTCAGAACAGCGAGCAAAATCCAACAAGTATAGTTTTTCTAAACAAGCATGAAATGGTATATAAAACTCATCAATAAAATCCACAAAAATTCTGGGTAATCCCTAAATAGGTATAGAAATACTGTGCGAAATTTTAGATCAAAATAATATGCTTAGAACTAGTATAAAAATAGTTCAGTCATCGAAATCATCAAGAAACGAAATCTGAAAATATAATACACCTCTGTAGTAAAACAATCATATCTCATACATACAAAAACGAAATCGATCTCTGTTAGAAAATTTAGAAAGAAGACAAATTTATCTAGAAATCATGTTTACTATTGAAGTTAAGATTCTTACCTTAATATAGTCTAAAATACCAATCAAAACAGATTATCGACAAAATACAGATTTTTCTCTTGTTGTTCAACATACAACATACGAAACTCATTCCAAATATAACCAAACATGTTATAGATTCTATTAAGTGTCCTAAAAATATGAAATAGGTTATATAGCATGTCCACAATAAGTATATCACATGGATCCGAACGAACACACAACTTTTCATAATTATCTCACAAATATAATCACATCAAGAACGGTCAAAATCTAAGTTGTTTCATGTCAAATTTGTGTCGTGAGACAACTATGGTTAATAGCACTATAGAGACAATACTCATCAAAAATACATCACACACGAGTTGTCTCTAGAACCCAACTACACTACAAGCAGAATTTATAATTTGTATCATACAAAAGAATTAAGTACAAGTTACTTGCCTTAACCGAAGATGAAACGAACACCAAGAATAATGAAAACTGATCCCGGCAACGATAAATCACACGAACAAAAACCACGAACCAAGCAATCCACGTGCAACTCCGTGCACGAGCAAAACCAAAAGAGAGAGAGAGACGGTCGAGAGGGGGGACAACGACGCTGGCACTGGTTGCGCCTGCGTCGGCTGCTGCTGCTCTGGCTGCACGATAACGGGGGAGAGCGAGAAAGATGGACGGAGATGGAGAGAGATGTTGGGGAGGTGATCTCGGTGATGGGTTCAAGGGGATTGAGTTGGGAAGTCGGAGGGGATCGGGAGTGGAGTGCAGCCAGGATGGGGTTTCGGTCGGGGTTGGTTGACAGCGCAACAGGAGAAGGAAGGGGGGTCAGGTTTTGGGGTTTGCACAGGGTTAGGGTTAGGGTTTCAGTAGGAGAGAGGGGTGAGGGTTTATATAGGGTGTGAGCTAGGGTTAGAGATATAGGGTTGTGGGTTAATGGGTATTGGGTACAATAAGAGTTTGAATAGGAGTAGGTCTAATTAGGAGTTGTATAGGATTTAAAAATAGAATTTGTAGGCTAATTTGGCTTTGGTAGTTAATTAGGGATCAAAGGCAATATGAAAAGCAATAAGATTAGCAACCAAAACACCACGAGCACCCAAGAACAAAATAAGAGAACAAGAATCAAATAAAGAGTGAAAACAATAATAACGACCAAGATTTAATCAAGGGACAGATAAATCAATCACAAGAAGATCAAAAATGAGCAAAAATGAATATATATTGAAAACAACTCCAATATACGGTCCAAAATACAAGAGTATAAATACTCAAGAAAGAAGAAAAATACACCAAGAATACGAAAAATGAAAAACAGGGGTTACAACTATTTTATCGAGAACCCACGCTGCAGTGAAGCCATGTTTCGTAGACGGTATAGAATGTCTTGGAGTTTGTTATTTCGAATTGTTGATGCAGTCAGAGGTCATGACAATTACTTCCACCAAAGAAGTGATGGACTTGGAAGGGCGAGATTATCAAGTTTACAGAAAGTAACAGCCGTATTCCGGATGTTGGCATATGGTCTACCGGTGGATGCGAAAAATAAGTACATTAAAATAGGCAAGTTAACGGCATTTGAAAGTATGAAGAAATTTTTTCGTGCTATTGTGGAAATATTTGCAGAGCGATATCTAAGAACACCTACTGCTGATGATGTCGCAAGGCTACTCCAGGTTGGTCAACAACGTGGTTTTCCGGGCATGTTGGGCAGTCTACATTGTATGCATTGGAAGTGAAAAAATTGTCCAATAGCATGGGCTGGACAATAATAGTGGGCATCCAACTATTATTCTCAAAGTTGTAGTAGATTATGATTTTTGGATATGGCACACTTATTTTGGCATGTCGGGCACCAAAAATGATATCAATGTGTTGGAGTCATCCCATATTTTTCTAATCTTGCTCAAGGTATCACTCCTCCTTTTCATTATATTATTCAAGGAAAAGAGTATAACATGGGTTATTATTTAGCTGATGGTAAATACCCAAAATGGTCTTATCAAAAAAAAATACCTAAAATGGTCCACTATTGTACAAAGTATACATCAACAGCTTGGTCGGAAGAAAAAATATTTTGCAATGAAACAGGAAGCATGTAGGAAAGACGTAGAATGAGCATTCAGAGTTTCCCAATCACGATTCGCAGTTGTGGCAAGATCAGCATGTTATTGGAGCAATATTGTGTTACATGACATAATGACGGCGTGCATTGTTATGCAGAACATGATTATCGAGGATGAACGTGATCTTGATGCACCAATTCAAGATATGAAGGAGGCTGCAGTTCCAGAAGTTGAAATGGTTGTAGATGAAAATACAAGATGTCAACAATTTATTGCTCCAAAGAAAAATCAAGGATAAAGATGCTCACACTGTGCTTCTTAATGCATTAATTGATCATTTGTGGGAGGAGTTTACCAACTCATATGGTTAATTAAACCATACATATATATTTTTAGTATTCCTATTTATGTTTAATTATTGAATGTAATATTTTGGGAGTCATTTATTTTATACCATGCAAATTTATTTTTTAAGTATTATTTTATCTGCATGAATGGTCATTTTATAATAAAATATTATTTTTTAATGTTAAATATTGAGGCAAATAAATGAGTCTCAATACGTTAAAATAATTTATCTGCAGCTAATTGGTTAAATAGATAAATAGTGGGAATTTAGAAAAGAATTAATATAAAAAGTAAATATAACAGAATATGCTGAGAATATTCCTTTTTAGAGTTAGAAATGGAGTTACAGGTTGGAGATGAAGTTACTGTTTGATGTGACAGTTACTCCATTTTAGAGTAAAAGTTGCTCCAAAATAGAGTTGAGGGTTGGAGATGGCCTCACCAATATCCTAATCATCTCCAACACTATTATGATTGGACAATCCCAAGCTTGCATGATATATTGGTTCCAAGCTTCACAAATATTATTGCAAAGCAAATCATACTTGGTTTTCTCGTCAAAGTGAGATCTTTTTCACTTCTCAGGGCCTACATCCATCGACTATTATGCAACCTCTTCTGATATATCTTAATTATTTGTATTGTTGACTCCCACCCTTGTTTTGTATATGCAGTTGCTGGCCCGCATATTTCTCCTTGCAAGTCAAGACCTTTATAAAAGTCTGCATAGAGGTGTCTCCCATAATATCTGATATGAGCTTCAAGTACAATATAACCCCTATTTTTCATTTTAAGTATTTTGGAGTGTATTTTTCATTTTTGTGTATTTTCTCTCTCTTATATTTTTCTGAACCGTATATTGGATTTGTTTTCAATATATATTCATTTGATTGCATTTTGAGATCCTTGTGTTGTTTGATTTTCTCTTTTGTCTCGTTTTTCGCTATTTTGATCTTTTTCTCATTTTTTTGGCCTCGTTATCTTTGTTTTATCTTTTTCTTGGTGTTGTGGTGGAATTTTGGTGGTGTTTTCCCAAACCTATGATTTTGACTCCTAATAAGATTTTTCAAGAGCCATAGAATTCACTCCTAATTGTATCTCCATTTGTTATTTACCCAATATCCATTACCCATTTGTATACCTATTACTACATAATAATACCCACAACCCATTAACCCACATTAAATCCCCTATATATAAACCCTAACCCCTTAAACCCTAACCTTAAACCCTATTCTCTCTCTCCCTCTTCAATCCCGGCCCCCTTGTTCCCCCACTTGTGATCCCGGTTTGCTGCTACACTCGAGCCCCCACATCAGCCGATCACCATCTCCGGCATCCACTACCCCATCCGGCCATACACCACACCACCTCCCCTCCGGCCATACTACCATCCCCATAAAAGAACCTGACCACTCCTTTACTTTGGATTGCCAGCCTCCATACACCATCACAACCATCATCAATCTTCTCTCTTGTGGTGTTCTCAAAGTAGGTGCTTGCCACTTTGATCGTTGCTTCAAGGAGGATTCGTTCATGGGTAGATTTCGTTCGTTGGTCTTTGATTCGTTGCTTGTGGCAGATTTCGTTCATGGGTTTTTTGCTTCTCTTCATGTTTGGATCGTTTTTCATTTGTTTAAGGCAAGTATGTACTCCAATTCATTTGTTTAATACAAGTCAAAAAGTTCACCTATAGTGTAGTTAGGTCTAGAGACAACCAAAGATTGTGTTTTCCTTGATGGGTTTTGTCCCTATTGTGATAATTTAGCCATAGATGACTCAAGACACCAATCTTGATATGTGATAATCTAGGATTTGCCCAAATCTTGATTTTTTTTAATCATGTATGTGAATAATGGTGTGAAATTGTGTTTGGATTGAGACCCATGTGAAATAATAGGTGTGTTGTTAATAACCCTAAATCATGATGTTTAGACATTTGGTAGGTTGTATTTCAAGTTTGGATGTGTTTGGATCAATATTCTTGAAGTTATGATGTTCTTGTGTAGAAGTGTGAAATCTGTATTTTCTGCATGTTCTGTGTTGTTTGCTATTTTCGTCTATGCTATAGTCAGAATCGTGATTTCAAAATAAAAGATGAATTTTATATAATTTTGTCTATTTTCAAACCCCAATAGTTTTGCTTGATTTGGATTTCGTATGACTGAGTTATGACTATTTTAGTACAGAGGTGTCGATCTTTTCCAGATTCAGTTTTTGGTTGATTTTGTTCACAAACTATTTTCAAGAACTATTCTATACATATTACCTTGATTTAATATTTTGGTAAGTGTTTCTTTATGAAGTTAGGGGACTACCCAGAATTTTTATGAATTTTATTGATAAGTTTTATGTGTGTTTCATGCTCTTTTCTAAAACCTACTTGTGCTGTATTTTGCTCGCTGTTCTGTAAAAAATCCTATTTTCACTATGATTCCTTATACTGTATGAAAATTCCTTGTGAAATGTGAAAGTTAATAAATTCTATCTATTTTCATATCCCTTTGGCAGAATTGGATTTTGATTCACTGGTTGCGAGATATCTTAGTTTTCGTACAGCAGTGTTGAGATTTCCAGATTCGTTAAACAATGTTTTCTCGATGCTTTCGTATTTTTGATGACTAATCTATCTTTCCTGAAAAATTCTGAAATTCTATATTTTGATTTTAAACATATAGGGGATTACTCCAGATTTTTCATGGATTTATTCAATGTGTTTTCATGCTGTTTTCTTGTTCTTGAAGTTGTTTTCCTGATTTCTGGTTGAACCTAAATTCTGTATTCAAATCAGTTTTGAACTGTGTTGTTGTGAACTATTATGTGACTTATTTATATACGTTGGATTCATGTGAATGTCTAGTTTTCAGATCCTTCGACGGATCTAGGTTTGCATTTCTGTAGCGACAGAATTCACTATTTTAGTACTGATCTGTCATGCTATACTGATTATGAACATAAACTATTTTGCTCGTTTATGTGACTATATATCATCTATGTATGTTTATTTATTTTTCCGAACCTAATACTGATTATACCATGTTAATTTGATACTATTTCGTACACATTCATGTCGGTTTGATGACCCTAATAGAAGTAACCAAGCCGGAGTTTATGGGAAAGATCTAGTAGTGGAAAAGCATAGAAACGTGTACTTAGAAGGGGGCCCGTGTTTTCCATATGAGTATATGTTTCTGACCCTGTCTACATTACTTCTTATATGAAGGTGTAGAGTAGAAGAGAACCACTAGGTTCTATCTGTCTGTCTGGATCTGTATTCTGACCCTGTCTACATTACTTTTTATAGGAAGGTGTAGAGAAGAAGAGAACCACTAGGTTCTATCTATCTGATCTGTTATCTGTCTGAATCCTGAGTACACGGCCCTATATGATTCCCTACAAAATCTAAAGTGAAATTGTTTGTTGTAGCAACCATATTGTATAGGCGGCATGAACTGCTACCTAGATTGTAATCACGTAAGACTTATAAGAACATGACATCTGAAATCTGTATCTAAAATCTGAAATCTGAATCTGAATCTGTTATATGGTTATCTGTTATCTGTTATCTGATTATCTGATTATCTGATTATCTGTTATCTGTCTGACACTACCATGTGACACATTACTTGACACTACCTGTATATCTATTTGCATATTATCTGACACTTGACACATGTTAGTATACCATGTTAGTTGATTCTGCCATACCATGCTAGGTCTGTTTCTACTATTAATTAGATCTGTTTAGTTTTCCCCCATGTGCTTGTATCCTACATTATTTGTGACCCGCGACTTGCAATTGACAGATACTTATTTTCTTCTTTTCCCCTTTTTCCTGCAAGTTTACTAATTGCAGATCAGGATTGGTCAGGTGCCAGATGGTAATGGCGAGAGGATGTAATAGTGTTGGAATTTCTGCGTCATTATTATTATTAGTTGTTGCTTGGACATTGAATAAAGTGTATTTGGTTATTTGGATATTATTTGTATTTGGACGATGTGACCCAGGATATTTGTTTTTCTCCAGACTCTGAATTTATTTGAGAATATTGTATTTGGTTTCAAGTAAATTTTTTGTTGGTAAATTTGTTTCAATTTTGAATGAATGGTTGTGTCTTTTGCTTCCGACTCTGATTATTTCTGTGGTGTGTTGTAAGATTCTGAAACAGCTTATGGATGATGAAAATCATTCGCTGGGATTTTGTTACGTATCTGTATTCTGCATTCCTTTTTGGGAAGCGAGGCGTGACATACAAGCTCTTTGAATGTTTCTAATAACCCTTGCAATAAATTTACTCTGAAGTGTAAGTTTGCTAGCCTATATATGACTCCAGAAAATATATGTAAGAAATATGCGTTTATCTAATCCTAAAATGACAATATTCAAATTATAGTTTGTTATCTTTTGCCTGTTTGAAATGAAAGTCAATCCTTTTAACACACCAGAAATTTAAATGTACTATTTTGAATTATTAAATAATTTTAATTTAATTTATTTGACTATTTCGACTGCTTTGTGAAATTATTATTTTTGCACGTGCAACTATTATGAGAGAAGAATCTTAAAATTTTGTGCCAATAAATTAATTTCTCTTATTTAATTGATATGTTTTTATTTTTGAAAATTTTTTAATAAGAAAACCTACTTTTGAAATTATTTTTAAAGAATGGGATTATTTGAAAATACGCAATTTGGGTCAAGATATGAGCCCAAAATTTCGAAATTAAATTTTAAATGGCTGACTAAAGAGGGACGACCAACCATGAGGATTTAAGGGGATTAGGGAAATTAATTTTGGAACTAAGTGATTGAGATCCTAACTTAATTGATTGAATTTTGTAAAAAAGTTTTCTATGGTGACTTATTTGTAAAATTCTTCTTAAGAAATCCTAATTATAATCCCTTCCTATATTAGGAGGGCAGCAAGTTTCGGCCTTCCCCTTTATTTTTTATTTTTGGAGATTCTTGGTGACTTGGAGAGCTGATTCATTACTTGGAGTAGAAGGCTATTACTTTGTATCAATTTTCTTCAAGAGGTGGGCATCTCTTCCATCTCTCTTATCTTGTTTTTTTCATGAGTATTGTAGTAGCATGCTAGGATTTAATCTTTATGAATCTATGATTTTATTAGCATGTTGTGATGTTTTTTATAAGAACAATTGTATAGATGAATAATAGATGTCGATTTATGGATTGTCTGAATAAAAATCTAACCTATAATGTATGATGACCTATTCTTGAATGATTGGATGATATTATGCATAAAAGATCAAATTTTTATCTTTGGAAATTGATTAAAAGAAACTATATATTGATGTAGAAGTGTATATCTTGTTGTATATGTTTAGATCCATGGGTAAGAGTTTAAAAGTGAGAACTTTATTAAATATTCGCTGTTTTTAGTTGAGAAAATTTTATGAATGAATTGTTGAAAGATTTGTGCATGAATAGTGAGTATTTTGCTAAATTGATGTATGGAGTATAAAGCACTAGGGTTAGGGTTTCAGTGGGGGCTCGGCCTGCACTGTGCAACCCTCAAGTTTGCACAGTGCTAGGTCTCGCTTAAGTTTGAGGGGCTCCAGTTGGAGTCTTTTGGTGTTGGGGTTTGTGTACTAGGGTTGAGGAACCTATTGTATGTGTGGAGGTGTATGAATGTGTATATATTTTACAATAGTATGAAGTTTTAATGATTGTTAAATCAAGTTTCGAAGTCGCTAAGTTCCAGAATTTGTAGGAATCTAGTTTCAGATTTTTATATGTTGTGATTTTTCGAGTGTGCAAATCTATATTTTGATGGATATAATTCTCAGTTTTGAGGGGGTATAAGTTTCAATTTTGAAAGATGAAAACTTTAAATTCTAAAGGGTTTATTTTCAGTTTTTAAAGGGGTAAAGTTTCAAATTTTTTGGAACTAAAGAACTGCATATTTTAGGGATGAAATCCTAGAAAATAAAGATGCTTGTTTTCAGTTTAGATTGAAATGAATTCCAGAAAATTGATGTTGGTTTTATATATATGGAAAGAGAAATTTAAAAGTTTAACTTAAAGGATTATAATGGAATGATATTTTTTCCCATAAAAGAATGAGTCTTTTACGATAACGATGGTTTATTAAATGAAACATACAATGTTGAAGATATTTTTTGGATGTGCGAATGTTTTATTTTTAGAATGAAGTATTTGTTTGAGATTTTGATTTACAACCGTGGTATTGTGGAAAAAGTGTTGTTTTCAGAAAAGAGCAAATAAATAGTATCTATTTTGATGATTGAACTAAGTGGATGTTCTTGATTGAAAGTTAGGGTTATTGTGAGAATCCTAGATGGATGCTTGAGGCATTGAGTTGTGAGCACTAGAGGCTAAGTGAAACCCTAGGGTACCGGCAGTGGTTATTTGGTTGTAGGAATTAGCAAGCGGGGCTAGTGTTCCTAATTTTGATGAGTTAAGTCTGGTACGGTGAGCTAACTTTAGGTGGCTATGATTACTTATGTTTGAACCTAAGGGCACTAGATTCAAAGTTGTGATGGAACTTAAGCAATGTAAGTATAGGCTCTGTACAGTCGGGCGGATGTATTCCGGGACTGTGATTTTTATGTCTCTCTATTATGCCCGCGTGGTACACTTGTACAGCCTTGCGGGTTATATACCGAGACTGGGGTCTATTTGCTGAATTTCTGGAAGTAAGATGGATTAGGGATGTTCGCGTGGTACACTTGTACAGTCTGATAGATTGTATACAAGGATTGGGGTCTATTTGCGGAATATATGTCATTAAGGAGATTCTCCAAGTTATAGAGTGATGCGTACGGGAGGCTTGCACGTTTACGCTTGTACAGTCAGGCGGATGTATTCTGGGGTTGAGGCCTATTCACGGAGTGTCTAATCTTGCTCTTGTCACCGATATAAGATTGCAGAGCGAGGGATTGAACCCTAAATGAGATGAATGCTAAGGGCTTGCCCTCAGACCTATGTTGTATGCATAGAATCCGAACAAGTACGCATTAGTATACATCATGTACATTGCATTTTCTTGAACATTGTTTTATGCATTTTTTCTTGTTTTTCCTGACACAAATTTATTCTTTTAGTTTCAGTATTAATTGTTGATGTATGATTCTTTTATTATTATCTTTATATATGCAACAAGTGTGTGGTTGTGAGACTTTGGAGATTCACTGCAATTATCAGCATTGCGTCAGTTGCATTCAACTGACGTACCCACAGTTTTAACTGTACTAATATACCAACACTTTGCAGACAAGCCTGTTTTACAACACGGAGAGGTAGCTTTTTGCAGGGTATTTAAATAAAAATGTATTTAAATTTTCGCTGTGCATTATATTATGGACTGTTGTACGAAAGTTTTAAGTTTCCCTGTATTTATACGGTGTTTGGTTTACATTTAAAGAATAATAACAACAAAAGATGCATATGGATACTGATAACGACGGTCTTCCTATTATTATATACATTTTTTGAACAAGCTTGCAATATTTGGATTCAAAATATAACTTCTAAGTATTTCCATGACTGAACAAAAACACCATGTCTCAATATTTACCGAAATCCAGCCAAACAGAGTTCAATATATCGAATGAAATATTCACCCAGAACTAAAATATTGGGAATTAGGATTTTGGTGCTTTTTGGATTTTATCTATAAGATATTTACGAATATTTATGGTTTTCAGTAAAATAGGTAAAGTGGAACTAATGTACCCTTGTACAATATTGCACAAACTTATCTCTCTATATACAACTAGTAATTTACACATGCGATACATGTTTTAATAATTTCAAAAAATAAAATAAAAACTCTGACGTAGGGAGAATTTGAACTGGAAACCTCCTTTATATTAGTTATGTACGTGCGTTGTACATGTTGGTAGAATGACAAAATGACAAATGACACTAAGGCCTTCTCCCATTATAATATTAGAGATTAGAGATTATTATTATTATTATTATTATTATTATTATTATCATTATTATTATTTTTTGAATGCATGTGCGGTTTATGGATTAGATGAGTTTACATTGAGGGTTTTAATTGGATGTGTATTGCACGGGTTGGTAGAATGACAAAACATTTACAAATGACACTAAGGGCTTCTCCCATTATAATATTAGAGATGAGAGAGTTAGAGTTGTAATTTGTCAATATACAAATCGTGCGTTGCACATGCAACTCCAACTCCCCATTAATTACAACAACAAAAAACAAACAAAAAAACACCAATTTAAACGTGCAACACACGTGCAAAATAATTTTATAATATTTTTTTAACACCAAACAAACACATATGTTGCACGTTCAACTCAAATTCTACTTATGAACATATGTTGCACTTACAAATCGTAGTTTTTTCTTCAAAATATTTTTTTCAATTACGTGCAACGCACGTCCAACTTCAAAACTATTTCTGAACACGTATATCGCACGTGAAAATTCTCTAACCCTTATCAAAATGTGCAATGCACGTGAAAAATACTAGTATAATATAATGAGAAAAGTGAGCCTCATATAGAGTACTATGAGGAAATTTTCCTCATACAAAGTGATTATACTCACTTGGTGATGCCCTTATGGATGATCCCCTCCGTTCATCATGTTTATCATGCTAATGGATGTATGTGTAGAAAAAATCAAATGGTTTGGAGGTCATTCACTCATGCATCATGTGGTTGAAAAATGAATAATTTCAATAGTGGTACAAATTGAACCACAAATAGAACCCACATGATGCATGGGTAAATGACCTACAAACTATTTGATTTTTTCTACACATACATCCATTAGCATGATAAACATGATGAACGGAGTGGATCTTCCATAAGGGCATCACCAAGTGAGTATAATCACTTTGTATAAGGAAAATTTCCTCATACTCTATATGAGACTCACTTTTCTCTAATATAATATAATATAATATAATATAATATAATATAATATATAATATAATATGTAGTGTAACTTGTGCAATATTGTACATGATTTTTTTTTAAAAAATAAGAAAATAATAAAAATTTTCTTGAAAAATTCATCTAATAACATCTATATAATAATGCAACATTTTTACGGTTTGATTAAGGGATATGATTCTAATTCAAATTTTGGATGGAGAAAGAGTGGGATGGTTGTCTTCTAGTTTTTCTCTCGTTTTCTTTTAAAAGAAAAAAAGATAAAAATCATTAAACCAATAGTGGTTTAACATAATATATTGTATAGATAGTTATAATAATACACTAGTGTTACTTGTGGAAATTGCACAGCCTAAAATAGTTTTGAGGGACACATTAAATTATATAGAACTCCCAAAAAACGTGAGAGGAATTGGGAAAAACTTATGAATATCATTCACACCATAATTACTAAAATATGCATTATCATTCTCACATAAGCGATAGTTTAGAAAACCACTTGTAAACCATAATGTTATACAGTTGAATATTACTAAAGCTAATTGGGGGGTGCGGGAGTAGGGATAGGGGTGTGTTTCGGAAGAGCTGTGAGATCTTATAAGGTTGGAAAAGTGAGAAGGGAAGAGACTATGTTTGATGGATTATAGTTTTTATTTTGTTTTTATTTTTTAATAAAAATTATGCATAGTGCACGTGTTAGTTATAAGAATCCCTACTGTTACTATGCTTTCTCTATTTCAAAATAGAGAAAGGAAAGTGTAACGTCCTGATTTCCATATACTGAGAAACCTGACATAAGCCAGAATCTTTTTCTTCAATTAACCACAATACACAGAAAAACAGGAAAATTTAAAACTTTTTATTCAACACAAATATATTACAAGTCTGAATGTTATAAAACTGCAATACATTACATCAGTATTACAATAATGCCATATAAGCCCAAGTGTTACAAACTTTCAATAAAAATTACATCAGAGTAGAATGAATAATATATAACACTTGGTTCTTTCACTGGGATGTTTCTCAACATAAATAAATGTACAATTGAAACAATGGTAACCAACATATATTACAATTGAAACTAAATCAACACTTTGTTTCTCTTGCCTTGAGTCCTCCTGAATCCTGTACTTGTAGTTTTTTAATCCAGTACCCACTGAAGTGGGGACGAAAATACATATACTGACTCTTTAAGGCTGATGACTAGCAGCAATTCTCAACTTTAAACAAATAGATTGATGAAAAGAGAAAAGTGTATATATAATTGATGTGTTTGTGTATGCTATGACTTAGACTCTAATGCAAGATTAACCAATGCAATGATGCACTTATTCTAATACAAGCAAGTCTCCGGAACAGTATGTAGCCCATACTAGATATGCCCGTAACCAGCCGTTTCTTCATATATTGGGATTTGAACCCGCACCATGAATTCTACTCTTGTACTCAACCTGTTTCTGAAGATACAATGTGACTGATGATGTTGCCCTGAAACGATCTAATCCCGCCATTCGCAGTCATATAGTGGTGTCTCCGTTTGCAGCTATTGTCCGGCGTATCGGACCTCACTCAAAAATCTGACGAACCCTCGGAGTTAACTACAACACAGGTTAGCTCGAAGCATCCCATGTGGCCCCCTAGCTTATAGACCGTAGTCTATGGCCTGTTCGCCTTTCCTGATATAGAACATGACGGAGTTCCGGGGGTCCATCCCCTAGCTCTGATAGGAAATTTCCCACCCTTATCATGGCACTTCAAAAAATAACAAACGAGATACGGATCTCGTGCTCCCAACTTGTGAGAAGGCACAGACCGTATCCCTTTGACAGGAAGGGTACAACCTATAACACCACCTAGTGGTGGTCTATAGAATAGGTCGGATCATAAGGTATCATCCTAATACCAACTCTTTCCCTTCGACGAAATGATAATAAATAAAGGTTAAGTAGTAATAGCCATAAGTTACTACCCTAACGATGTCACTAACCCTAAACAATCTGAGGGATGACAACAATACTAACACAACATGCTAGGTCTTAAGTTAGACTTCGCAAGATAACTCTACTAGGTGCTCAACCTAGACTTACCAGAATCCCTAAGGATCCTGTCCATAACCTATCGATCCAAGACCCTGGCAATACGAACGTATTCGCATGCTACTACCCTGAACTTGGATTCCGTCTACACTCCCGGTCCGCGATCAACCTACACCGGTTAAGATCTGACGGTGAACGAGAGGTGGCTCGTCCAAAGTCCATGAGGAATAAAATAAATACACGTCTTGATGGTCAATGACTCCTAGGACAATGATATCACTCTAGACGAGCACAACAACTGTGTATTAGCTAATAAGCTACATACGAGAAAAACAACTTACATACGGGCCAACTGGCTATGTATGCGACAAATGAATCATATAGAAGCAAACATAAAAGTCTTCTAACAACCTAGAAGTGAAATAACATGCTACTAGCAAAACTTGATCTTTTATACATAAAAGCAACATGAAAGTCTACTAACACCCTAGAAGCAATTAAACATGCTACTCTTATCGGAATTCAAAAAAATTGGACTTTTTAGAAAGGTGAGACCATCTACGAATCTCTAGTTGAAAAACTTCTCAGATTCAGTTAATAAGAGGTAGAAAAACCTCCAACAATCCAAATAGCAAGCTTCAACCAATTAAGGCCAGCTGTTGTGACTTGTAAAGGTCATAACTCAAACTCTGCTTATCGGAATCTAACCAAATAGGACATTTTGGAAAGGTGAGAACCTCTACTTCAACTCTCTAGCTGATAAACTTCTTAGATTTAGTCAATAAAAGGTACAAACACTTTGAACAATCCAAACAGCGAGCTTCAGCCAATTAAGGCCAGCTGCTGTGACTTGTAAAGGTCATAACTACTACTCCGCTTATCGAAATATAACAAAATAGGATATTTTAGAAAGGTGAGAACCTCTACTACAACTCTCTAGTTGATAACCTTCTCAAATTCCTTATGAAATTCAAATCCCTACTCATTGAACAAAATTCAAGAATAAGAAAAGACAGCACAAAGCTGAAACTTGTAACGGTCATAGCCAGTGCAATACTTGTCGGAATCTAACAAAATTGGACATTTTGGAAAGCTCAGAACATCTACTACAACTTCCTAGTTTACAAATTTATCAGATTCCTTATGGAATTCAAAATCCAGCTCTTTGAACACAATTCAAGAACAACAAAAAGGATAGCAAAAGCTGAAAATTGTAAAGCTCACAACTTTTGCTATACTTATCGAAATCTAACAAAATTGGACTTTTTGGAAAGCTCAGAACATCTACTACAAATTCCTAGTTAACAAATTTCTCAGATTCCTTATGGAACTCAAAATCCAGCTATTTGAACATAATTCAAGAACAACAAAAAGGCTTGCAAAAGCTGAAACTTGTAAACCTCACAACTTTTGCTACACTTATCGGAATCTAACAAAATTGAAATTTTTGGAATGCTCAAAACATCTACTACAACTTCTTAGTTAACAACTTTCTCAGATTCCTTATGGAACTCAAAATCCAGCTCTTTGAACACAATTCAAAAACAAAAAAAATGACAGCAAAAGTTGAAACTTATAAAGCTCACAACTTTTGCTATACTTATCGGAATCTAAAAAAATTTAACTTTTTGGAAAGCTCAGAACATCTACTACAACTTCTTACTTAACAACTTTCTCAGATTCTTTATGGAACTCAAAATCCAGCTCTTTGAACACAATTCAAGAACAACAAAAAGGACAGCAAAAGCTGAAACTTCTAACGTTCACAACTTTTGCTATACTTGTCAGAATCTAACAAAATTGGATATTTTGGAAAGAGGAGAACATCTACTACAACTTTATAGTTGACCACTTTTTCAGATTCCTTATAGAGCTCAAAATCCAGCTCTCTGAACATATGCAAAAATTAACCAAAACAGCATTTTGCTTAAAAGCTCGCTGTTTTGGGGAAAACGTTTGTTTGACCTATTAAATTAATCCCCAAAAATCTAAAAAAATTAGATCATGGTATTAACACATACAAGAAGCTCTCAAATTAATTTGGAGTCAAAATTCCAACTTTAACACAAGTAATTAATTCTAACTACATACTAATTCAAGATCAATTCTTTAGTGTTCTATTTGAGTTCTACCACTTCAATTTGTATGCCTTTTATTCTAGTCCATAACATTCATATGCATATGAGATTGGTCCAAGTTCTTTAACAATAACAACAATAATAATAACAATAACAATACATAAAAGTGAGAAACCCCTACCCAAATCGGTTGGAAGGACTTGCTAGCTTTCTTCTCCTTTCTTTTGATTTTGAGCGCTCTTTCTTTTCTTTTCTTCTCCATTTTTTTCCAAAATAAAAAACAAGTAAAGAAGGAGTAGAAGAAAGTATAAGAGAATGGGATGAGAAGGAGATGGAGGAACACAAAAATGAAAGGGGCTCTTTGCCTTTGAGTGGCCGGCCATAGGGGAGGGGGGGGGTGTTATAGGAGAAGAGGGTTAGGTTTTGTGGATGAGAAGAATCCAAATGTTCTCATTCTTTGTGGATCAACAAATTTGAGGTCTATTTGCAAATAAATATTGCAATCACACCCTAATCCATTCCCTACCCTCTATTTGATCATGATTGATAAAAAAATAAGAGGTATTTTCCTAAAATCACATACTACATAATTTCGTACAAACGTACGAAATCGATATAGTACATATACGTTCATACATCTACATATACAGATAATTTTTAATAGTTAAAACGAATAATCTCTTCCAAAAATATTTTAATTCAGAAATAATAATAAAAATAATTTTATAACTGGCTCAAAAGATTTAAGTACCAATTTGATACAATATAGATGTATACAGACTGGTATATATATATATATAATGTTTATTAGTAAAACCGGGTAATATCCCCCAAAACATTTCAATTCTAAAAATAAAAATAAAATAATAATAAAATAATAATTTTTAATATCAGACCCGAATATTTTAGATATTTTCTCAAAAATGCATTTTACAGGATTTTGTACAAGTACACAAAACCGATACAGTACATATGTATACTTACCTGTATATATATACAGATAATGATTATTTATTAAAACTAAGTAATTTCATAAAAATATTTTAATTTTAAAAATAATAATAATACAAATATAATATTCGACGGGGATATTACAGAAAGAGGGGTATACTATCTCTCCTATTAGTATAAGATATAGATTTAATTCCTTTTTTCAATTATTCGGAAAAAAATTGTTGGTTAATTTTTTTTGACTTAATTATAGTAATTAAGAAATCAAAACCCTTGCCCCATTTTTGAGATATGAAAATCCTAATCCCCAAATCGACAGCACAAAGTTCAAAGTTAAAACCCTAAATCCCTAGTTTTGACAAAGCAAAACCCTAATTTCTAATTAATATAAGTGGGCCAGAGTGGGCCAGTTTTCACAAACTGAACCGGGCTTTTGACTCGGCCAATGATATGACATGGTTTCCATCCATTAAATCCTGCCAGATATACAGTATTATTATATATGGATATCTGATATGGGGTAGATGAAGTGGCCTCATCCAGGCCATAAGATCCCCTCAAATTTCGCTCCTCCTGATCATCAGGTCAAAGCAGGTCAAACAGGCTTCAGCCCATTCAGGCTCACGGGCAAACGGGTCCAACCTGGTCCGTTAGGGTCTCAGACCCGTTTATCCCTACCTATAAATACTAGACCCCCTCCTCACTTCCAAAGGTAATAAACTTTTTCCCACCTGAACCCTAGCTACTGTTGCTTTCTCAGTGACTGACTAGATCGTCCGAGGGCCTGTCGCTGGGACTTCTCCCAGTGTTTCCAGGAAGTGTGCACGTACAAGAGTCTGGGCCGAGCCTCGAAGACCTGAGCCGAGCTACTTCATCCGAGCCGAGCTACTAGATCCGAGCCGAGCACCCGGCCTCTACCTCTTTCCTGCTACCCCCGAGCTGGACCTACATCCCAGGATCGGATCGACGCCAGCATCACATCTTCTGCTACACAAATTACAAGAACTCACACCTGTTGCCCCCACACCCTAAAAACAAACAGCATCAGATTGGCACCGTCTGTGGGAAACCTTCTAGGTACTGACGCCAGTCCGATCCCAGCCAGGCCCGTCATCTTAAGTCCGAGCTCTTTCACGGCTCTGAAAGTAAGGAGGCCTGTCACCTCCGGACATCATCCTGATCCTCCTCCCCATCACATCTGCGCGAATGCCTAGGGCTCTAATCAACTACGGGTCAATGGCGCAGCCGGACCCGGACTAGGCACTTCTCACTCAGTCACAACTGACTTGCGACGCTTCTTCCAAAATCGACAGGCCAGTCGAACCAGGGGAGGGGCTGCTTCCAACTCGGTCCCAAACTAGGGAAGACAGCTGACCCCAGAACGGGAGCTGGGACACAGCCGCTCTCCCTGAGGACCTCAACCATCACGTGACCCGGTGGGGCAAGCCCCAGTTATGAGGGCCGAGTTTCAGAATTTTAGGGACGAGGTCTTCCAGGCGATCCGAGGCGATCCTAGTACTAAGGTGCGCAACAACTCCATCCCTCAGCCAGAAGCCCAGGGTGGCGACTCCCACGGATCCACCTGCCCGCTTGAACAAGAAGATGTCGTCCTTCGATGCCTCCGAGAGATGGAGAACCGCCTCACCCATCTCGGCGAGGGCGGGCCGATGCTATGCCATGGTTATAGGCCGACCTGGCCCCCATTTTCCACTCAAATCTTGGAAGTGAAAATCCCCAAAAATTTCATGTCTCTCCAATTCAAGACATACAACGGCGAGGGTGATCCCGCTGATCACATGGAGGGGTTCAAAACTGTCATGATGATTCACAGCACTTCGGATCCCCTCCTATGTCGCTCTTTTCTGCCACCCTTCGCGGTCCGACTTGGGAATGGTTCTCGAAACTCACCCCGGCTCAGTCTTCTCGTTCAACCAGTTGGACGTGAACTTTCTAATTCACTTCCTGTCCAGCAGAAAGGTCGAGAAGAGGAGCGTGTCCCTTTTGGACCTCAGATAGAAGGAAGGGGAGTCACTTTGCGATTTCGTTCGGAGGTTCACCGTCGAGGCCTCGACACGGGCATCGTGTCACGCCCTGCTTCCCAAAATACGGGAATATGAGTCTGTGACAAAGGCCCAGCGAATGATATTAACATCATCCATACCAGCCTTAACTCAAAAACATGAAATAATTATCACAACCACGCAGGAAAAAGCATAATCACATAAACAAATACCGAGATAAAACATGCAGTAGTCCAACATAATAACCAACAACTGGAAATAACAACAAATACGGGTCAACAAAGCCCGAGATACAAAGTTTAGCAAAGATAACAATGCAAATATAAAAATAACATGGAAGAAAATAATATATATCGAAGCAACTCCTGCTCCAATCCTAGAAGAACTGCTCACCAATACCTTCTGGCAATTCTTCTTATGCACCTATAGTTTGATCAACTAAAGTGGGGGAAAATGTCCGTTAAATCAAGTTCGGATAGCAAGTAGTGAAAAGCAAAGAGTAAAGGAACATGGTACATCAAGGAATATGAAGCAAGAACAAAATCCAAAAGCAATAATAGGGGCTGATGAAAAGTCTAGATTTAACAATGCAATTTTCAATAACAATAATCGATAAACAATGTCAATGTCAATAGTCATGATTCAAAGATGCAAGTGTCAATTTAGTCTATTAGTATTTAGCCTAACTAATGCACGTACTACTGCATCCCATACCACAGGTTCGATGCATGCAAAACAGTGTACGTTTTAGACATAGTGGTGGGATCTACAGAACGTGTACTCGGCATCAATAACAATAATTTACAAACAATAATTTACAATCGATACTCCTCCTTCCATGATAATACAATATAACGATAAGGCCTTACCGAGTACATTTTCTGAGATTATCTACTACTAAGTCAACCCTTATTACTCCGGCTTATTAATATTTTATTAAATCATTAATGATCATGCAATGTGTATAAGAGTGTCAAGGAGATAATAAAGATGCAACAAAATGATGCGATGCATGATAATATACATGTAATTGTGAATCTGAAAAGAGCAGACACACCACTACTAAAACAGCAATAATTCACAAACTATAATTCAGAATTCGATTTTGTCAAAAGGTATGTAAACTAGAAAAATAGGGCTATAATTAATATTAAGTAAGTTTCAATTGATTCTGACTATAACTAGGTCGATAACTCTAATCTTTACAGCTTAAGGGTTCTGGCAGCAGCTTATAGTCAAAACGGATGAAAACAAGGTGTAAAATCAATATAAAAATGTAAAAAATTTAGAAAATGAATTCTAAGCATGTCTACTAAGTTTTTGGAGAGTTTCATGTCATTACACTACTGTTACTATGGTGTTTCAACTGAAAGTTGTGTCGGTATTTCACTAAACTGCAATTCTGGAAATACAGACCAGTAGTGACTAAAAGTGCACTATCTAATAGCTCACAGATCGGAATCTAGATCCGTAAGATTTTCTGGAAATTTGATTCATTATGATACAATTACTTTTTATATAGTTTTGTTTGATTCTTATTGTAACAGGGTCGAAACCTCAGTGCAAAACAAAATAGGCAGCAAGAAATAATAAAAAGTCATCATATATATTCATCAAAACGGATAATCTACAGGTTCTTGAATTATGGATTACATTAACATTAATGTACAACAATTAGGATGAATTTTTACAGTGTACAAAGCCAAGTTATCATGTCACGATTCAAGTCTCGATAACACAATCGATCAACATACATTCAATCACTATATTTTTCTATATACAAGTTTCTAATCAATTTATTCATATCGTGTGTGCATGCAAGATTGGGTTTGAATCAATGGATATTGGCACAAAGTCAATGATACTTCGGGTTAGCTCGTGTAAACCCTCGATATCCCCAACGGAAGGTACACAATGCAATATTACGATAATCAAAAAAGAACTTCTTTTGGAGATCAATAATCTTGAACTAGAAAAATCAAACCAGTTCAAGTGGACTTGCCTTTAGATGATGATTATATCCAAATATGAGAAGAATAACGGGATCGGAATCCTGGCAACACGGCGACGAGCAAATGATCACGATGATCACGATCGGGCACGGATCGGGTGGCCAAGATTCAATGATCAAGTATCTTGATGATGTTGATGTTGATGAGATCAACGGTCGAGTTTAAAGGATCAATTCCCCCTGATCACAGCAACGGCACTGGTGGTGGCGAGACGAGGCATCAACTGTTGGCGTTCTGGGGTCAACAGCAACTGGTTCACGGTGGCAAGGACAGGGCAGAGGTCGAGTGAGGGTGACGACGGTGGCAGCATCGAGGACAACAATTGCAAGGTTACAGGTGCAGTCTACGAGAAGGAGGTCAATGGGGACTGGGGGTGACAAGGGTGGGATGCGGCAGTGATGCTGGCGACTGGCAGAGTTGAAGGCAGCTGTGGTGACACACTTAGGGGAGAGGCAGGGTGCACACAGTAATGGCGATGGGACGAGGGTCAAGCTCAAAGGGGACGATGTTGGGTTCGATGGAGGAGCTCCGGTGCAGCTTTGAGGAAGTCGAGGCTGAGGGTGAGGACAGGCGGAGCGACGGAGGTAGGCAGGCGGTTAACGACTAGGGATGGCGAGAGCTCGAAGGAGTGACGACTGTAATGACAACGCTTTGGCAGGAGCGCTCGCGAGGACAGAGCCAGGGCTTGAGCGGGAGTTGCGGGGGTGCTAAGGAGGTCGATAGAGGAGGTGGACGGGCGACTTGGTGCTCGATGTCAGAGGTTAATGGTGACGGGGATGGGTTTCTTCGAAGGCAAAATAGGGGATGAGGGAGGGCGCAACTGTGGAGGACAAGGAGATGGTCGGCAATGGTAGTTGCGGTGTTGGGAGGAGACGAAGTTGTCGAGATGCTCACGGGACGAAGTCGACGGTGCTGCGGTGGTTTTTGTGGCTCTGGTCGCTAGCGGAGTGAGGACGACTAGGTTGGGAAAAAGTGAGGGGTCGCGAAGTGGGTGCTCTGTTTCTGTTAGGAAAATAGATGAGGGAGAGAGAAAGACTGAGGGAGAGAGAGAACGGGGGTGGTTTAATTTATAATAATATTATAATATACTAGTGGGGTAGTTACGGAGAGATTTGTGGGGATGTGGAGTTATTGGTTGAGTGGGAGAATGTGAGATTGAGTAGGAGAGATATGGGTTAATTTTAACTGATGGTTTGACTTTGGGTTAATGGTTTTAGGGTGGACTATGATTTGGGTTTAGGATCTAATAAGATATGGGTTTGGGTACGGGTTAGAATTCAATAGGAGATGGGTTTGGGTTGGGTTCAGGTTATATATACTAATAAATAATGCAATCAAATGAATATAAAATTGGGCTTCAGATGATGGGCTTCAAACTAGATAATTAAATAATACAATATAGATCAAAATCAATGGGCTTTATAAAAAAATAGTAATAACATTGGACTTTACATACTAATAATAATAATAATAATAATAATAATAATAATAATAATAATAATAATAATAATGACAATAAAAGTAATAATAATAATGGTAGCAACATCAATAATAATAATAATAACAATAATAATATTACTAATAATAATAACAACCAATATTAATAAAAATAATGACAATGACAATACTAAAAATAACAATAATGATAGTAGTAGTAATAATACTACCAATAATAATAATAATAGTAATAACAATAATAATCATAATAATAATAATAATAACAATAACAATAATAATGATATGCATCGAAATAAGATTTGAGATTAACAAGTTCATTAAAATCCAAACAGTTTTAATATAACATATAAATAGTCGATCAATTATAAATAGAAAATACATCGTTATTCAAAGTAAATATAATTGTCAATTATAAAACACTTAGTAAAATATCCGGAACTAGTTTAGCGCAAAATAAATTTATAAATAATCAAAATATCGAGAATATTCAGGAAATACGTATTTACGGGAACAGTGGTTACACGTTGCCTCGGCAGCTTTCTGACACAACATTCGGCACGGTCGGCTTAAGGCTTCCTTGGCCAAAAAACCACTCGTCGACTTCCTCGACCTACTCAACAAGGTTGAGAAGTAAATTCGAGCGGAAGAGGCCCTAAACCCTGAGGACACAAAAGAAGGCACTGCCAAGGGAAAGCGGAAGGCAAACAACATCGAGCCCGTCTAGAAAGTCACAAAAGAGGTAGCCAGTCTCAAGAGAATTCCTCTGGTCCCCTGATTTGAGAGGTATACCCCGCTGACCCAGAACGTGTCTGCAATACTAATGGAGATCGAGGACAAAGGGATCATCTGACTCCCTCCCCGACCGAGCAACAACAAGAAGCTGGACCAGAGGTTCTACTACCGCTTCCATCGAGACAATAGGCACTAGACGGACAACTATTGGGCCCTCAAAGATGAGATAGAGGCCCTCATCCAGTGAGGGTACCAGAGGGAGTTCACCCGGGATAACCCAAGATATTGGAGGGATCCGAGGAATCTGAGGCCTTCGCCTCCCCCTCAAACGATCAACCGGCAACCCGAGCGGGACCCCAAGCCCGAGGAAACCGGAGAGTAGGCCATCCTACACTCCGTCCATCGTGAACCCATGGGAGGAAAATCTAATACTTCCTGTAAGGCTTTCGTCCGAGAGGTTAACTCCATTCGAGACCATCCCTCCCCCCAGATTCAGCAGCAGCCGGTCTCCTTCTCCGAAGAAGACCTGGAGGGAGTCCGGCTCCCGCACTGCAATGCCCTCATCATCACCCTCGTCATGGCAAACTTTGATGTCCGCCGAATTCTCGTGGACAACGGAAGCTCTGTCAACATCCTCTTCTTAGAAGCATTTGAGAACCTCAAGCTTCTCCGAGATAAGCTAAAGCAGATCGGGTACACCCTGCACGGGTTCTCGGGCGTCCCAGTTCAAATTGAAGGGATCGTGACGCTGGATGTAACAGTCGGCACGACCTTCGTCATACGGACCGAATCAATGGAATTCACGGTGGTCAACTTCAAGGCAGCATACAACGCCATCCTCGATCGACCCAGCCTCTGCTCGTTCCAGGCCATTCCCTCGGCCTTCCACTTGAAGTTGAAATTCCCGACTGACCCCGGGGTCGGCGTTGTCAAAGGAAATCAGGAGTCTGCACGTTCGTGCTACATGACCGCGGTCGGAGGCGGGGTGTTCCCCCTTGACATAGTCGAGCTTCTGCCTGAAAGAGACCACCCCAAGTGGGAACTCGCGGACAAATTGGAGGAGGCCTCATTTGAGGCAGAAGACAAGTCTAACTGGTTCTGTGTGAGCCGCACTCTTTCCCCTGACTTGAAGCCAGGTCTAATTGATTGCGTCCACCACAATATCGACCTCTTTGCTTGGACCCCATCTGACATGCCCGGGATTTCTGAAGACCTAATCATGCACAGGCTGAGCATCGCCCCGGGCTTCAAACCGATCCATCAGAAGCGGCGCAAGTTCGCTCCGGAGAGGCAACAAGCAGTAAAAGTGGAGGTGGACAATGTAACACCCTAATTTTCATTTATGAGATTTTGTGATTATACGTGCTTTGCACGTATAATTTCATTTGTATAATTTCTTTTATAAAATATTTATTATATAGTATTTGTCCTCCTTATTTTCCAAAAATTATTCTCTTTAAAAACCTAATTGTCTCTTTTAAGGCCACTCTATTAATTAACTAATTTAATTATTTAAATCCCATGGTTAAATTGGCATATTGGTGAGCCCATTTAACTTAATTCTCTTTGAAAATGGTCTAAACTTGTAGTGTATTCATAGACAATTAATTTTTGTCACATGAACAATTTTGTAAATGGGGGACACTAGGTGGCACGTGCATGCAATGGAGTGTGCATTGCACACCTTTCACCCATTGCAGGATAGGATAAGAGAGAGTGGGAGAGATGGAAGTGGTGGAGAGGTGGTTGTTCATCATGGGTAGTTTCTATAACTCCCTAGTGCATCTTGGCCCTTAATCTCTAACCATTTGATATAATCCTAGTCCTCCATTCACCCAAAAAATTTGTATAAATTCCTCCCCCCCCCCTTCTACACTAGTTCTCTTTACATCAAAAGTTGAAAAAAAAAAAACAAAAAAGATACAAGTAGTAAGAAAAAAGAATGAGGAGTTGTGAGTTGAAAAGAGTCAGTGTTTTGTGTGAGTGCTTCAACCAAGGAAAGGAGGCTGGATTGCAATAGGGGAGGCTCGGGTTGCTTGCTCAATAGGAGAAGAAAACAACTTGGTGGCTTGATCTAGGAGGAGAAGGCTTCGCTTGTTCATGTAGGAGATCTCTAGGAGTTTATTTGATTTTTCTCTCCATTTAAGGTGGGTGGTTCTCTTAAACTTCTAATTAGACATCATGCTAGGATGTGATTGACAAATTAAGAAGAAACTTTAACTAATTTAGCCATGCGTTATAAAAATGAGACAAATTGCTATTAGTTTGAATGTATGTTAAACGAGTGTTAAATTGATTGCAAAAATTATGATTTGTTAATGTAGATATTTACCATGCTACCATTCTCTATTTGTTTGTTATGTGCTAAATTAAGATTACATGCTTGTATGTCGAATATTTGAAAAAAGAACTATGGAAATATGTAACTTGATTATTGAGTTGTTAATTGGCATGAAAAAGAAAATTTATTGCTGAGATAATTGTACAATGTTAATAAAAAATATTATAGGTGACCTAGGAAAATTGTAAGTGTAAATTATAAGGAGGATATGCTTATTTTTACCTAAATTCGAAAATTGAAGAACCAAATGAAGTAGGGAGCAAATTATGTGTTTTGTATCAAAAATCAAATTTTAATCCACTCAAATGTTGTACTGAGATGAAAAATAAAATCTGGAGTTTTTGAATAAATTTGGAGAAGAAGAGAACTCAAAAACATTCATTTTTGTAAAAATTCGAAAAGAACAGAGACCTAGATTATAAACCCCGTAGTCTAAAAGCATATCAGATTAGTCACTTGGCCATATTGGTTAGCCGGTGCATTTGGGTTCGGTTACTGTAGCCGTGGGTTTGGGCTCGGTGGTCTTGGGTTCGAAACTTGGCGTGAGCCTTTTGTTTTTCCCCTTTTTCAAAAGTCCGAAAACCGAGACACTCACTTTATCTTAATTAATCCCCTTTCCCTATCGCTGTGGCGCATAGGATTCTCTGGCTTTCGGTGGCAGTTGGTTACCCTGTGGTCGTGAGTTCGATTCCTGGCTTCGGCAGGAATTTAACTTTTGATTTTTTTTTTTTGGGGTTTTAAAATTGATTTGTGGCTTATAAAAATTTGGGAAAAATACTATAATCATTCTAAAATTATGCGGACTTAAAGAAAAATATTTGTGCATGATTTAACTAAAACAAAGGTGGTTTAGAAGCAAAGAATTAAGTAGATTTGCATGAAGTTGACATTTGTATAAAAATGAAAAATGGTTATTTTCATCTTGCTAAGTTATAAAAGAAAGTTTTGAATGAAAATTTTAAGTGTGTTATTCATGGGCTTTTACTTACTAAGTTGAATATTGTATAAGAGTGAAAAACACTACTTTATGACTATTGAATTAAGTAAAGGAAAGAAACTATAGTATGAGAATCTAATGTGCTTATTGAAAAAAAAATTTGAGCATGAAATACAGGAACTTAAAATTGAACTTGATATATGAGTTTTGATTCATAGAAACGAATGGAAATCATGTTAATTGTGAAAAAGAACTTATGAGTATAAAGACTCAATTTTGTGATTGTGAATTGAAATTGAGAACTAGAGTGTAGTTAAGCCTCATACCGATATTGAAAAGAAATATGTTGAAATGAAATTTGAAATGAAAAGACCAGGATTTGGGTCATGTTGAATAAATGATTAAGACGGTATAGTGGAAGGGCTAACTCTAGAGAATTGATTTTTGTTCATGATTCAAATAACTAAGGACTAGACATATAGTGAAGATGTGATGAAAATAAGAGAAAAACACGAGTACGAGGGCCTCGAGCAACGGTGTGAGAATATTCACAGGCTGTCTTCACGATGCGTCGTGACATGACGTGGATATGTCTCCAGGAGTCCGTACCACAGGCAACGCTCGTGGGGTGTTTGGTGACTGCGGGTGGTGTCATGTCCGATGACGGAGGCTGAATTGTTCATAGGTTCTTCACAATGCGTCGTGACATGACGTGGGATTCCCCTCCAGACTGTCTGGACATGAGCTCGTAATTCATAGAACATCTAGGATACTTATCGTAGTTACAGTAGTAGTTTAAGTCATGACGAGAGATTGAACCCTACAAGATGAAGAACGGTTAAGGTTTTGCCCTCAGACCTATGTAGTATGGGATGCATAGAATCTGAACAAGTGCGCATTAGTGTCATGTAATATACATAACTGCATTAAGGACTAAGTGCACCGCACAACACGACATCTATAGGATAGTCCCTTATAGTTCTGTTTGTGATCAAGTTTTTGGTTTGTTTAAGTATTTGAGAATCGTTATACTGTTTCAGTATAGAGAGAATAGCTGTGTATAATATTTCGTCGGTTGTAAGAAACTGACGCGCCCATAGTTTCTATGCAGGGTAAAGTGATTAACAAGAATAAAGAATGCATGCTGATTAAAGATTGATTTAAGTGTTGTACATTTCAATTCATGTAAATTGTTGTAAATTGCTTCTGCTGTAAATATGTAATGTAAATGTAAACTATGATGTAACAAAATGTTTTTATTTCCTTGTAAAATTGTACGAAGAGATGTGTAAAGATCCTGTGGAACTTCGAATTCAGTATGTTTTGCAATTCGAGGTGTTACAGACAAGCTGTTGTCCGCCCGGTTCATTCAAGAGGTCAGCTACCCCTGAATGGCTGGCTAACGTCAGGATGGTCAAGAAGGCCAGCAGGAGCTGAAGGACCTGCAAAGACTTCACGGACCTCAACAGGGAGTGCCCCAAAGATCCTTTCCCCCTCCCGAGCATTGACGCTCTGATCAACGCAATGTTGGGTCATGAGCTCCTAACCTTCATGGACACCTTTTCAGGCTATAATCATATCCGGATGTTCCCTCTGGACATTGCCAAAATGTCCTTCGTTACCGACCGAAGTCTCTATTATTACTGGTCATGCCCTTCGGGCTCAAGAATGCCAGAGCCACCTATCAGAGACTTGTCAACCGAGTTTGCAAAAATCAGATTGGTCATAACATGGAGGTATATGTCGACGACATGCTCGTCAAGAGCCGACGAGAGCAGGACCATGTCACCGACCTTGAGGAAGCCTTTAGCGTCCTTCGGTCCCACAACATGAGGCTCAATCCCGCCAAGTGTGCCTTCGGCTTCTCCTCGGGGAAATTTCTCGGGCTTGTCGTTAGCTAGCACGGCATAGAGGCAAATCCTGAGAAGATCTAGGTCATAATCGACATGGCCCCTCCCAGAAACATTAAGGAGGTTCAACGGCTCACGGGAAGACTAGCGGCCATCGGCCGCTTCCTCTCCACGTCTGGAGAGAAGTCCCTCCCCTTCTTCAAGGCTCTGCGAGCGAAAGGCTTCGAATGGGGTGATGCCCAGCAACAGGCATTCAACCAGTTGAATTCCTACCTTGCCAACACCCCACTCCTGAGCAAACCCGAACCGAGCGAACCCCTTTTTCTGTACCTCTCAGCCTTGGAAAATGCACTCAGTTTCGTGCTCGTCCAGGAAGAAGAAGGTGTTCAGAAGCCTCTCTACTATGTGAGCAAAGTCTTGTTCTTGGCCGAGATAAGATACGCAAAGATGGAAAAGGTGGCATACGCCCTGGTAATGGCCACGCGAAAGCTCTGTCCTTACTTCCAGGCCCACTCTATTCAGGTCCTTATGAACCAGTCCCTCAAGGCCATCCTCCACAAGCCTAAAAGTTCTGGTTGCTTAGTCAAGTGGTCGATTGAACTGAGCCAGTACGACATCAGCTACCAGCCCAAGATAGCCATTAAGGGGTAGGCCCTCTCCGAATTCGTCAGGGAGTGCACTATCTCCGAGCCATCCGACGTTCAAGAGCCAGATCCGATCTAGGAAGTTTATGTCGATGGCTCGTCTTGCAAAGTGGGAAGCGGCACGGGCATCATCCTCAAAGGTCCCGACAACTTCATTCTCCAGTATTCTCTTCGCCTGAACTCCCAGCCTCGAACAACGAGGCAGAATATGAGGCTATGATCACCGGGCTTACCCTGGCACACAAGGCAGGGGCCAGACAAATCAGGGCCTTTAGCGACTCCCAGCTTGTGTCAACCAGATCACCGGGGTGTACGAGGTTCGTGATGCTCGAATGGTCCGATACTTGGCGGTGGTCCAGTAGCTCTTGACGTCATTCGATCACTCCTCGGTGGAACGAATCCCTAAGGAGAAAATACCTAGGCGGACTCCTTGTCAAAGCTCACCTCATCGTCCTTCGAAGGGCTCAACCACACCGTTCTAATCGAAGTTCTCCTGAAGCCTAGCATCGACCCCCCTGAAGTCCTCTACCTTGCCACCGAACCTCAACCGGACAACTGGATGACTCCCATCCAGAAGTTTCTGGCCGAGGGCGAGCTTCCTCAGGATCGGGCCAAGGATAGAAGGACTAGGGTCTGTTCAGAAAGGTTCATCATAATCAACGAGATACTTTTCAAGCGCTTGTACACAACGACGTACGGCATACCCTACCTTCGCTGCCTGGCCCCCGATGAGGCCAAGTACGCTCTGAAGGAACTGCATGAAGCAATCGGGAGGTGTCACATAGGGAGCAGGTCGCTAGCCAGAAAATCCCTCAACCATGGGTACTACTGGCCAACCATGTTACAGGACTCCCAAGACCTCGTTAAAAGGTGTGGCCCTTGCCAAAGATTCTCCCAGGTAAAAAGTCTTCTACAAGCCAACCTTCGCTCCCTAGCCAGTACGACCCCCTTTAATATGTGGGGGATGGACTTGGTCGGCCCTTTCCAAAAGCGACGGGCCAAAGGAAGTTCCTCGTGGTGGCCATCGACTACTTCACCAAATAGATCAAGGCAGACCCCCTAGCTACGATCACAGAACACCAAACTCAACAACTTTTCTGGAAGCACATCATCTAACGGTTTGGGATCTCGCAGGTACTTTTCACAGACAATGAGACTCAATTCGCAGGCAAGAACTTTCAGAAGTTCTGCGAAGACATCGGTGTCCAGCAGCGCTTCTCATCAATATGTCACCCTCAGTCAAACGGCCAGGCCGAAAATGCGAACCATCAAATTCTTGACGGCCTCAAAAAGTAGTTGGATAATTCATCCAAGGGTCTGTGGGTCGACGAGTTGCCGAGCATACTCTAGGCGCACCAGACGACGAAGAGAATCCCCACGGGCGAGTCACCTTCAACCTAATCTACAGCACAGAGGCGGTTATACCCTTAGAGATCGGGCTCCCTTCGCCCAAGATCATGGCCTTCGACGAAAAGAACAACTCAACGGACCTCAGAGCCAACTTGGATCTAATCGATGAGGTCAGGAAAAAATCTGCCGTCAGAAGAAGCATATACCAACAACGGATCGAGAGGTTTTATAACAAGAAGTTCTGCCCTACCGACATCAAGCTAGGTGACCTCGTGCTTAGAAAGCTAGCAGTATCCGACCCCAGCAAAAAGAGAAAGTTGGCCCATAATTGGGAGGGCACATATAAGGTTTCCGAAATGGTACGCCCTGGCACGTACCGGCTAGAAGACTTGGGCGGCAGGATAGTAAAAAGGCCTTGGAATGCGGAACACCTCATCAAGTTCCTCGAAGGGGAGGACTAAACTCCTTTTGTAACCAAAACTCATGTAATCGGCACTATGTGCCCCTCCTTTTTGTGTAAATAAAAAGTGTAATCTTTGTTTCTTCCCTTCTT
Organism: Hemerocallis citrina; assembly: GCA_017893485.1. Taxonomy (NCBI): domain Eukaryota; kingdom Viridiplantae; phylum Streptophyta; class Magnoliopsida; order Asparagales; family Asphodelaceae; genus Hemerocallis; species Hemerocallis citrina. The sequence goes on from CM030364.1 coordinate 198,744,669, forward strand.
TTTTTCATTTTTGTGCAAATTTCGGTGCTTCCTGGCACACCCTACCTTTCTCAAGCATTATGGGCTAGGCGCTCGGCAATGACCTCGAGCCACACCCTAACTTTTCCATAAATCTTTGGAGCTCGACACTCGGCACTGACCTCGAGAAATGCCCTAACTCTCTCAAGCTGTATGGGCTAGGCGCTCGGCAATGACCTCGAGTCACACCCTAACTTTTCTACAAAGCATAGGAGCTCGACATTCGGCATTGACCTCGAACAATGCCCTAGCTTTCTCAACCTCTATGGGCAAGGCGCTCGGCAATGACCTCGGGTCACACCCTAACTTTTTTACAAGCATGGGAGCTCGACATTCGGCATTGTCCTCGAGCAATGCGCTAGCTTTCTCAAGCTGTATGGGCTAGGTGCTCGGCAATGACCTCGAGCCACACCCTAACTTTCTTACAAAGCATGGTAGCTCGACATTCGACATTGACCTCGAGCAATGCCCTAGCTTTCTCAAGCTGTATGAGCTAGGCGCTCAGCAATGACCTTGAGCCACACCCTAACTTTTTTACAAGCATGGGGCCACAACATTCGCCTTACGCTACAGGCGGCGTCCTAAGTTTTTCTACAAATAGGAGGGGCGGAAAAATCAAATTTCATTCATCATAACACATTCAATGGCCACAGTACAATAGAAATTATTACAACGGTTCTTTTTACCCCAACCTAAGCATTTCTCGTGGGGCTCTTTTGGCTAACACGGACCATCTCGAGCCCCACTGAGCGGGTCCGTCCTCCAGTGTGCTCATCCGGCACCACCGGCATCGCCAGTGTAGACATTTTCGGTAACAGAGCTTTACGCATCAGTGGGCCTCGCCATCTCCAGATAGAGGGTCGGTGAGGAACCCAAGACAGAGGGGCCTCTTCCCCCAAAAGGGTCGAACCGAGATCCGCCTGTGCCGTGCATAACTTTCAACCTCTGAATCTCCAGCTCCTTTTCTACCATGACCTCACGGAGAATGGACTCAGAGGTCGGTCACCTGGTGGAGGCGTCAGACATTAACCAGTTTGCCTCGGCACTCCCCCAGACTCGGTCTGCTATAGCCTTCTTCAGGCGTGCCTGCCTCTAACTGAGCTCCTTGAACTGGTTCATTGAATAGCTTACCGCGGACTTCTCGATCGTGGGCCTGTTTGCGATAGCGGATCAAGACACTCTCCTTGGACTCAAGCCTATTCTGAAGTCATCGGACCTCGGCAGAACTGAGGTCGGCCCCTTGGATCTCGTCCATCTGATAAAAGGAGAGGAAACAACAATTCACTTCAAGCTTCCCAAAAATATGCAAGTCATAGCAGGTCAGCCAGAAACACAATTATATTAATTCCAAAAATTAGTTACAAAAAGTGGTGGCTAGTCCGCGCTCAGCAAATACAAGAAAAAGAAAATATAAAAAACTACTTCTGAGGGGGATCTGCACCTCTTCGTCTGACCATCCCCCCTACCTCTCTCTCCAAGTGCGGGTCACTCAGCGCCTCGTTTCCCTCACCCCCAAGGTTTAGCGGAAGCGCGGGGGGTTCCCATCCGTAGTGGAGGTCTTCGATTTTGGCCTGGGGGTAAAGGAGATGAAAGTGCTCCTTTGCCCGATCGTATGCCTCGTCTTGGGCGTTCATCACCTCCTCCGAAGCTGCCATCTCCAGCTCCTCTAACTCCGCAGCCGCCTTCCCCCGAACCTCCGCCAATGCATGAAGGTGCTGGTTCAGCTGAGAGGCGATGGTCGGCTTGAAGGGCATGCGCCACCCCCTGAGCTATCGTCAACTCGACCTTCAAGTCGTTCGCTTCACGAAGGTACCGATCGGCATTCCGCTTCTCGGTATGGACCTCCTTCTCGAAGCACCTCTTCAGCTGCGCCCCTGGTCATCAATGCCTGGTTGAAGAGAGGCAAGAGTCAAGAAAGAGTGCCAAGTACAAAAAGATAAACAAACAACAAACCAACACTTACCACCACTTGGGCTTGAGCCTACTTCATGTAGGCCATCTCCACCGTCCAGGTAGCCAGAATGGACCGATCGCGGGCCTGTGGCGAGGTTATCTGCCACCTCGATCGAGATCGGGCCCTCGGCCAGCGAGTCACCATCCTTGACCGCCCAGTCTGGGGTGAACGGCCTTAGCCCCCTCTTACCCACCATCTTCTAGGCATCAGGGGCGCAAGACGTGGGTCCCTGCCTTCAAGACCTCAGCAACCTTACGGCTACTGGAGCTCGGCCCCGACTCGGGTGCGTCCTTAGTCGAGGGGGGGCATTCATCGACTTCTTGTGGGGCCGCTCTGAGGGGGCCTCGGAGCCCCCTTGGGTGGACCCCGCCTTCAGCACTGTCTTCTCTGCCCTCCTCTTCTGAGCTAGAGCCAGCAGGGTCTTCCTCGCGTCAAGCTTCGACTGATCCATCGCTACAGAGAGAAAAGGGGAATGTTAACACGAAAGCAGAAAATAAAACAAAAATAAAACAACAACAAACAAGGGTCGGCTGGGCTCAGTCCGGCTCGAGCTAAGTGCGACTCTATCATGTTCGGCCAACCAATGTTGTGCCCCTCAACAATTCTATCAACGTCAGCCCACTCTGCCTCAGTCAAGTCCCTCCGCCTCAGGGGTTTGCGGTTCGGCTTGTAGAAATTTCAAGCCGTTGGAATTTCCCAGGTTACCTCGCTTCCAACCACGAAATACTTGGCCTTCCACCCTTTTATGGAATCCGGATGCCCGTGCACCAATTTCATGTGGGGGTGAGGTGAGATGTAGAAGATGCCCTCCTGATCTCCGAGCGAGCTCACCCTTAAGACAGCCCAGAAATATTTCAGCTTTTGAGGCACCTTCTTCTCCTTGCACTACAGAATGAAGCAGACTAACTGCTTCCACGAATTACGGGTTGTGCTGCATCAGGACATAGCTCCCCCCACATCAGCACCCTCTTGATGAACGGGTGCAACGGTAGCCTTAGCCCTGAGACGAAGGCATCCTCAGGAAACATACAGAATCCAGGGGCCAACTCGATGGTGGGGCGGAAACCCATGGCCCAATGAATAGCTAGCCCTTATCACGGGAAGATAGTCAGCTTTGAGGACACACTAAACATTGTCCATCCGTATCTGGGTCCGGCCCGGCGAAGTCATCTCCACGCCAAATCGAACCAAGTTTCGACATCGTCAGGATACATCATGATCGACCGTGGATTCTTGTAGTAAAGGACGTCGAGCCCGTGAGCGGGCTCGAACTCTTCCGGTCTTCTCGGACTATTCTGCAGGCGCCACTTCCTCTTCTTCTTCCGAATGGAGTAGCCTTCGACGGAGACGGTGTCGCCAAAGGCGAGAGAGGGGGAAGAGTCTCTCCTTCCTCGCTACCTCCTTCATCTGCCTCTTCCTCGGCCCTTCCCTCACGGCCTCCTTGCTCCACCACTCCTTCCTTAACCTCCTCGCCTAATATTTTGACCTCCCCAATAGAAGCGGACTCTACCACAGGCAGCTTGCGACTTTGGAGCGGAACCACGTCAAAAACTTGATCGTCCATACCCAGGACGTTGAGTCCGATTGACAATCCACCTCCAAAACCTGGTCGTCCACATCCCAGGATGTGGATTCCGACTAACGATCCCCTCATCCCGACCAGAAGAACTCCCTTCGGAACTGGACTGAGAGCGCGACATTACAAAAGAAAATACTAACCTGTGTACCGTGAACGGAGAGATCAATGAAAAAGTCATCGCCGGCGGATTAGAGAGAGAAGCTCCTATTTTTAGAAAGAGAAAGCAAAGTGAAGAAATGGAGTGGGAAGTGGAGGATTTATAGAGTGGATAACAATGCCTCGAATTCTGCATTGAAATCCTGATCGTTCAATCTTGATCTCTAAGATCTAACGGCTGATGAGATTCCAACGCCTCGAATTTTGTGTTGGAATCCTGATCGATTCAATCTTGATCATCAAGATCTAATGGCTGATAAGATTTTAATGCCTCAAATTCCACCCCCATGACGTCATCACATATAATGCCCTAGCTTTTTCAGCAAGTAGGGGGGCTCGACGCTCGAGCCACCCCCTAGCTTTTGACAGCAAGCAGGGGGTCTCGACGCTTGACAGTGATAGTGACCTCGAGCCACCCCTATCTTTCACAGCAAGCAGTGGGGCTCGATCCTCGATAGTGACCACGAGCCACCCCCTAGCTTTCACAGCAAGCAAGGGGCTCGACGCTCGGCAGTAACCTCGAGCCACCCCGTAGCTTTCAGAACAAGCTAGGGGGCTCGATGCTCGGCAGTGACCTCGAGCCACCCCCTAGAATTCACAACAAGCTGGGGGGCTCGACACTCGGCAATGACCTCGAGCCACCCCTATCTTTCACAGCAAGCAGGGGGCTCGATGCTCGGCAGTGACCTCAAGAAACCCCTTATCTTTCACAGCAAGCAGGGGCCTGATGCTCGGCAATAACCTCGAGCCACCCCCTAGATTTCACAGCAAGCTCGAGGGCTCGACGCTCGGCAGTGACCTCGAACCACCGCCTAGATTTCACAGCAAGCTCGGGGGGGCTCGACGCTCGGCAGTGACCTCGAACCACCCCCTAGCTTTCATAGAAAGCAGGGGGCTCAACGCTTGGCAGTAATCTCGAGCCATCCCCTAGTTTTTGCATTGCAAGTCAGGGGGCTTGACACTTGACAGTGACCTCGAGCTATCCCCTAGCTTTCACAGTAAGCTGGGGGCTCGACGCTCGGCGGTAGGGGGGCTCGATGCTTGGTACTGACTTCGAGCCATCCCCTAGCTTTCATAGCAAGTTGGGGACTCGATGCTCGGCAGTGACCTCGAGCCACCCCTTAGCTTTCACAGCAAGCTGGGGGCTCAGCGCTCGGCCATGACCCTCGACATCCAAGCATGGAGGCCTGCCCACCAATGCTCGACCCTCGAAATGCCAGTCATAAGCTCCGAGCCAAATTCCTGGCTCTCACAGGCTATGGCTCGGCACTCGACGTTCGGCTCCTGACCATTGGTCCTCGGCCCTTGACCCCCTTTTTTCTCCGAAGGATCTCATTCGTTTTACCCCACTTACCACACCAAGAAACTACAAATCATACTCTCCAGACACACCGCTCCACTCTTCTTATGGGGACATACTACTCTTCCATGGCTGGCTTACGTAACCCTCTAGGAGTGGGGGGCTCCTGATATGGGATAGATGATGTGGCATCTTTTAGGCCATCAGATCCCCTCAAATTTTGCTCCTTCAGATCATCAGGTCAAAGCAGGTCAAACGGGCTTCAGCCTATTCAGGCCCACAGGCAAACGGGTTCGACCCAGTCTGTTAGGGTCTCAGACCCATTTACCCCTGCCTATAAATACCAGGCCCCCTCCTCACTTCCAAAGGGAATAAACTTTTTCCCCCCTGAACCCTAGCTACTGTTGCTTTCTCAGTGACTGACTATATCGTCGAAGGACCTGTCACCAGGACTTCTCCTGGTGTTTCCAGACAGTGTGCAGGTACAAGAGTCTGGGTTGATCCTCGAAGACCCGAGCCGAGCTACTTCATCCTAGCCGAGTTACTAGATCCGAGCCGAGCACCCGGCCTCTGCCTCTCTCCTGCTACCCCCGAGCCGGCCCTATAGCCCAGGATCGGATCGATGCCAACACCACATCTTCCACTACACAAATTACAAGAACTCACACCTATTGCCCCCACACCCCAAAAACAAACAACATCAATATCCTAAAAGTATTTCCATAATTAGGAGATTATTAATAGATATCCTAAATCGACTCCTAAGAGGATTGCAACTCCAAAACATGGACAATAAGTTACCGAATCTTATATAAACACACCAGGTGCAACACTTTTACATAAAATTTACAGATAATAAAAAAGTTGTAGTAGAGAATTCTTAATTTCAAAGAAAATGAGAAGGCTGCAACTTTGATTAGAGGTTTGTATCATAATTACTAGTGTTACCATGTGCAAATTTCACAAACCAAAATATTTTTAAATGATTCATAAAATTATATGGAACTTTAAAAAAATGTGAGAGAATTGTGAGAAATTAACTCTTCAAGTGTATAGTTTAGTGAAATTTATCCTAAAAATACGCTCACAGTCCGACTTTTGTATACATCATAACCGGCAACACCGAGGCCTTGACCCGCCTCATCTCAACCCTCCCCTCCCCCTCCCTCCCCTCACCCTTCCAAATTCACACCCTATCAGATGCTTTATCCCTCATCTCCTGCATCTCTGCTGTCTTCGACCGCAGCGACGTCCCCTTCTCCAACATTCTTCTCCACCTCTCCGTTCACCTCACCATACTCTCCGCCACCTACCTCCTTACCAAATCTCATTTTTGGACCTGATATCACAGTCATCCCCATCTTCAACCAGTACTGTTTCCTAAATTCAAATTTCAGAATTTCAAAATTATTTACTTATCTCTTATATACGTTATAATATAGTCTTTTTCATGCATCAATTGATTATAGATCTTTGAACTTGCATATCCCATACTTTTGTTTTGTTTTTGCTTCTTTTCTTTCTATTTCATAGCAACCACCACCCCCCCCCAGGGAAAAAAACAAAAAAAAACCTAGGTTTAAATTCGGTTTTGTATTTCTATTCGCTAATTTAAATTATATTTTTTTATTATTCTGCTACAACTCATACAAGGAAATCAGAAAAATCAGAAAGGGAGATTTTAGTTTAGATCCCTATTTTGATTTTATTTTTCTTTCAATTAAAAAACATTGTTGTCAAAAGATAAGACTATTTTTATTTATATTTTTGATAAGTCTAATTGATATTTTCCCATTATATATACATGTTCTTTTATATATATATACTAGATTTGCCCGTGGGCATGTGCCTACGGCACGTCTTCGAAACGATACAGCATATGAAAGTCTTGTAAACAGTAAAACAACAATTATGTAGCTCAAGTTTGAATAGCAAAACAATAACTAGTTGTAAATAAAAGTCCATGTTTCCATTAGTATATGTTGAAAATTAATTATAAATGGGGGTCGTAAAACCCAATTCCTTAGAACTTTGAGTGTGGAAAATGATGAAATTTAATTATTGATGAGAAATTTACTATTTCCAATGTAATATGAGCAATAAAAAATGCATAAAAAATTTAAAAATTTACAAACCTGAAATCTGAAAATATAAATTTCTGAGTAAATAGAGAGAGAATAAGTGAGAGAGAGAGAGAGAGAGAGAATAAATAAATAAATAAATAAATAAATAAAGGATTTGTTTTGGGGGGATTTGAATTTGAGTTTTGGAGGGGGGACTTTTGGGCGGAAAAATATGTTTTGTGAGGTTAGATCTGGACCATTGATTTCAACCTTATTGAATGAGAGCCACTTAATAGCTTTCTTTGTGTTTTATTATATAGATATAGCATTATTAACTGGTTTATTTTGATTGTCTGAAGCTCTAGGTTTTTGTAAACCCTGTTTCCATTTTTTGGGGATTTTCTTTGTAATTCTTTCCTCTTCTCATTTTTGTAATCTGTTTATTTTCACTAATAAATTTTGGTTATTCATCTTCAACCCAACTATTTTCTTTCAATCAATTTTATTTCATTTGTTGAACCATGAGATTCCCGTGCACTCTATTTCATTTTCTTGTGTCTTGGGTACTTTTATTAGTCCCTAACTGATTTGATTTTGAGCCCAAATCCAATACCCATTATTATTTATATTTAAACCCAATAACTCATCTCTTATTGGATCCTAACCTGCAAACTTATTTACCCACAACCCTAAACCCACATCTTAATCTCCTATATATATATTATATAACCTAAACCCTAATTATTCTAACCTAATCCAAATTACTGTCTCCTTCCCCGTTGCCCTCTCTCCTTCCCCTGTTTCGATCCCAACCCAAGCACCCAACCTCCCGATCAACCCCTTGTCTTCCCCGTCGACCACCACCGTCTCCTCACCCCAAGCACCTCGCCATCCCCGCTACTTCCTCGACACCTCCCTGTCCTGCAACCGCCTGCAGTCCTCCACCGTCGAAGCCCTCATCCGCCGTCGCCATCACCTCTCTTCCACCCTGCACCTGAGCACCTGCACCCTCGTCGAGCACCTTGCCACCCTCTCCAACAGCACTCACTGCTACATCCCACTTCCGCATCCCCAGTCATCGCCACACTGCCACCGTAACCACCGCTGCTACCCATTGCCTCACCCCCAACCCAGCACCAACCCTCCAACCCACATCTGCACCCCTGTCGCCTCCCTTTCACCGCTGGTCTCACCGACCACCTTCCCTAGTCGCCATTGCTGCCCTTCACCACCGTGCTTGCTGCCCACCATTGTCGAGATCATTCCCTGTCGTTGGCCTCTCGCTGCCACAACTCGAGCAACCTTTCATCGCCACCTGCAAGCCCAAGTCAGCAACTCCAAATCCGACATCTTCGTTGTTATTTGCTACCGCCGAAGTCGACGTTGTTCTTGCTGTGTATTGTCGCCATCTCTTGCAGTTGTTGTCGTTGTGCCACGACCCTTTGCTTTGGCCGCCATGTGTTATCTGTTCCTTGTTGTCATTGCCGTGTGCATTGCCGTCGGGACTATCATCTCGTTATTCTTTCGTATTCAAAGTCATCATCTATAAAGCAAGTTTCCTTTGAACTAGTTTATTATTCTTGTTTAAGAATTTCTTTTGATCTCCGCAAGTAGTTCCTCTTTTGTAACACCCCGGATTGTACGATGCTTGTATATATATGTATGTATGTATATTGACTCTATGCGTGCACATGATTGCAGTGTTTTGGTTGATTGTGCTATCGAGGTATGCAGTTAGGTTTAGGGGGGCGGTTCATAGGAGGGGTGCGTTCTAAAAGATGCACGAGAACAGAGGAGGACCGATACTGGTATAAACACTAGTTTTCGGTACGACGCCTATGCAAATACAACACTGTATGATACTACGGTAGGTATATCATGTGTACACTCAACAAACCTCTCGTCTCGCATTCGAAGGGACTCATTTAAGAGTAAAATGGGCAGCCAACACAACCCACTAAAAAACTATGGGCTAAAGCCATGGTTTTGCCTCATAACCACCCTACCACCTTATCCTACCCTGCCTAGAAACCGGCCCATCTTCTCCCCCTCTTTCATCCTTCATTTCTCCATCAAAAACCCCCCCTTTCCACCTCTCTTGCTCTGGAATTTCAGAACTCAACTAAGAAAAAAAAGAAGAGAAGGAAAGAAAGAAAAGAGATTGAAGAAGGGACTCAAGGAAGGATTCTCAAGGGAAGGAAGCTCAAGGAAATCAATTCCTCTACAGCAACTAAGGGTGGGGAGTTACTCTAAACTTTTCTCTATGTTTCTTAATTAAATTCTTGCATGCATGTGTGGTAGTAAGTGCAAGTATGAACATCTAAGAAGTTTGGAAGATGAAATCAGAAACTGAAACTAGAACTTGATCTAAATGTTATTGTTCTAGATCTTTCCGAGAGCAAACCACATGGAATTAGACCATGAAACTTTTAGAGATTGTTCCCATGTATGTGTAGATGGTTCATGATTTATTTCGGATTTTTCTAAGAAGGTTTGATATTTTAATAAAATCTAATTGTGAAACTGTGTCGTAAGGCAGAATCATCAGTTGGTTAACAGGATGCCTGATATTGTTGGAATTTTCATAATTTATTGGAGCATGTTCTTAATCTGAAATTTTTACCCTGTATTCCCACTTGTGGTTAGATTCTACAGTAAAACCAGGGAAATGTTTGGATGAAATTTTAGGCATGATAAAAATTGATCTTTAAAACAGTAGCTAGAGTTGAACTGAGGAACATGCTGATTTCTGTGCTAAATGGAAATAGGGAGAACTCAGTGTATACTTGAGTTTGGACATGAAACCTTTGCATGTTGTTTATTATGATCTCTAGTTTCATTACTGTAAATTTTGTATCATTTGGATGAGTATGGAATTTAAGATAATTTTATTAGCATGTACTGTGCTGGTTTCAGCCAATTTTGATACTCTGTAGAGATTGCACATTTGAGGCTCATTAAGAGCAAAATTTGAGGAACTGTTTCATAAGAAGATTGTAATAGACATCAAGACCTTTCCAACAAGACCTATTTGAGGTATTTCCAGTTAGTGGTTGATTTATTGTGATTTTTGTAATACTGGATAGAGACCAAGAATTGATCTGAGTGCTCTGATTTAGAAAGTCCTAGTGTGTGGCTCGGTACCATTGTGAGAGATGTGTGTATTAGGGTGATCTATTGGTGTATTTTGGACTCATGACCAACTAGAGACTTGTAGAGGACATCCACACCTTTCCATAGAACTTGAATTTGTAGCATTCGGATAGGTGAGCAGTATTTTGTGCTACCGGTAAGGTACAGCCCGTGTATAGGAAATACACAGGCTGAGGCTTGAAAGACTATTTTGAGGACCTAGATGAAGGAATTTGAGTTTTTGATCAACTAGGAAGTTGTATCCTAGGTTCTTACCTTTCTGGATTGGGCTCGTGCACTCCATTTGGAGTTGTATCGAGGGAGTTATGACCTTTCTAAGTTTCGGCCCCATAGGTTGCTTAGTTTGGAGTGTTGACTAGGTATTGTGAGGACTTGTCCCCTGTGTACTACAGTGTTGATAATTCTTGAATGGGGATGTTTTGTATCTGTTGTTGGTTTTGTTGACTCCCATAATGGGTATGTGACTCGAGTTAGTCACTAGGGTAAGGGATACCCTGCATTTGTCGACCCTAAGTTATAAACTTCCACCGAAGCGTAGGATATCCGAGTCGTGCCATTAATATAAGTTCATAGCCCGGATTAGGGGTGAACATACATTTACAACCGGGTTAGGGGTGAATGTAGGCCGTAGTGCTAGACAATTCCAAGTCGGGGAAGAGGCGAACCGGACCGGTATCGCCAGGGCTAGAGGTCGATAAGCAAGTTGGAAGCAATCTTATCTTTACCCAAAGTGATTAGAGTAAGGCTAGGATTAGAGTGACATATTAAGGAGTTGGGTAATTGCATTAGTCCTAGCAGACCATAGTCGGTGTTGTACCTTCCAGTCGTAGGGATACATTTTCGGCACTCATGAGTGAGTCCTTGGCTCGTATCTCGATCTGTTAATTCCCAAAGTTTTGCCGGAGTAAGGTACGGGAGGCTAGGAGGATTTGACCCCCGAGGCACTCACGTCCCTATGCACGTAAGTTTTGTTTTTTTTTTGGTATATATATAAGTTCATAACCCGATCAGGGGTGAACACGCATGCATCAGTCCATAGCCCGAGTTAGGGGTGGACATGGGAATCACACGGTCTTGTGACCGGATTCAACGCGGCTTTCTGAAGAGGTTCGTACGTGGGTACCAAGTGGCCAACACGACCACCACTTAGGCACTGCAGTGGCAGAACTAGACCGACCAACTGCAATCTCCATGGGCGACGGACGATCTATTGGGAACTGGTTGAGTACAAGAGTAGGATGCGTGGCGAGGATTCAAATCCCTAAATTGTGGAGAAAGACGGCTAGATTTGGGGGCATATGTAGCATGGGATGCATTCGTGCTCCAAAGTCTTGCTTGCATTAGAGTCAGGCATGTGCTTTGCTGCATCTAGTCATAGGATCATGGCATATCACTACACTAGAACCCGAATCCATTAAACCCTTGTTTTGGCACGTCACTTTTCTCTTTTTCATAAATTATTGGTTGCGATTGAATTTTAGAGGATCGATGTTATTATCAGCTTTGCGTCAGTCGAATTACTGACGTTCCCTACCTTTTAGGTATCGGTTCTACCTTTCGAGCTAGTGCAGAGATATCAGAGTCGCGCAGCAGAAGCCTGAAGCTGAGGAGCAAGTCCCAGGGGAGCCGATGGGCCACTCAGGCAAAGTTCAGCAGTAATCAGTCGATTACCATTCCAGGAGGCAGCTGATAGCTTTACAAGTGGAGTCTGTAAATATTTGTAATAAGTTGTAATGAGTGGATCTAATTTGTACTCCTTGTCCAAGAACAAGATATCGGTTGTAATCAATGATGTAATGACTTTATTTGGCAATAAAAAGCTTTAAAATTTTTGTGTTATTACCTGTGTTAAGATGCATTTGAAGTTAAAGATTCTGGTGAGTGTCACAAATGTCCAGTAATGGGGATCCGGGGCGCTACATCTTTCAATTATCATATTTTATTTGTTTGATACCATTCGAAGAGACTATTACGGATTCATCGACGAAACCTAGTAATAATCCTTTTTTCGTGTCATTCCCTTGATTCAAACTCAAGTCCTGTATACTTTTTTCATATGCATACACTACACGAATACATAGATTAGAAACATGTTATATAGAGAATGATGACTTTAATGCTTATCGATTGAATATGATGTTCATGTTATGTAAATAATGGTTGTCTCATTCATAGTAGATACCCACCCTTATGGCTAAGTAGAATTTCATGTTAATTCTTGTTATGAAGTTATATGCATGTGTATTTCGTTTTATTGCTAAATAATAAATCATCAACTTGCTGGCCTGCTGTTTGCTCCATGTTGCTGTGAGCTTTTGACCTAGTTGCTGTTATAATATAGTAGAACTTTGTCAACATAATTTGTACTTTTCTGAATCTATTTTCTAGAACTTTTTACAGATATAAATTCTAATTTATAAACTGTAAGTTATCACGTTTTTAACACTACTAGGTTTTCAATTTCTAGATTTCTGTCTAGAGTTACACCGACAAGATTTTCTATTAAAATAAAATGTTAACAGTAAAATTTTAACTTGTAATTTTATATGTTGTTATTATACATGACTATGAGTCACATTATTATTTTTATAAGATTATTTGATAATTTTCTAGGCGTTTTATAAATATGAAAATATGACTCTAGATTTCTGTTAGAACATTAGTTTAGTAAAGAACCAGAATTTTGACCTAACTACAAATAACATCATTTAAAACTTATTAAATAAAATTTGTATCCCTATGTTCTGGAATCCAGATTATCTGACGACTTTGCAATCCGACCTACAGATTGCAAGATATCCATATTTTCGTACAGTGACGTCTGAATTCCAGAATGCAGTTTGAAAATATATTACCATGTCTAATTAATTAAAATATATTAATTTTTAAGAATAAAATCTTAGATTAATTGTGTTGTTACTGAACACTGTTAGGAACTAAAATATGTTTTTTATGAGATTTTAAATGAACTTACAAACTACTTTTGCATATAAGAATTTGACCATAACATGCTGCCTCAACATGTAATCAGTAAAGAATGAGATTATTTGCCTAGTTTCCGTATTTATTATATGTCATGTGAATATACATTGGAACCGGAAGGGAGTCTAGTTTCCAGAATCCCTGACGAAACCTAATTTTCTTTCCTATAGCAATGGAAAATTTGATATTTGTACAGCCACGTCTTGCTGTCCAGAATGTATGTTTTTGTATTTTAATCATATCCATGTTTGATTTTACATCTAGTGCATAGAATTAATTATATCATGCATTGCATAGTCTTGACATTGCTTCAAAACTTCTTGACCCATTGCATGTCCAAATTTGAGTGTAATAAAATATGAACAAGCCGGGTATTAAGGGTCGAATTAGTAGTGAACAATCGGAGACTATACTCGGAATGGGCCCCTTGTTCTCGATTATTTATTTTCATGGATTTTGGGTTATTGATCCTGAATTATTGATTGTTAATTGTTGAATATTGTGCCGAGTATAGGATAAATGATCATTGTTTGCTTACACCGAACCTGTGGTGTGGGACACAGTATTATGTGCATTAGATAGGATAATCAAAAGACTAATCAACCTAGGATTGACACTTGCATTCTTGATCGTGATTATTGTTATTGGCCTTGAATCATTGATTATAGTCACTGTTTATTGCATCGTTAATTCTAGACCTTGAGTTTTACTATCAATCCTTGTTATTGATCTTGATTTTGATCTAGTTCATTACTTCTTGATATACCATGTTTTTCTTGCTTCTTTGCTTCTACTACTTGTTGTCCGTAACTTGCTCTAACGGACAATTTTTCCCCACCTCTAGTTGATGAGTTTACAGGCACCGGAGGAAATTTGACCCAAGCACTTGGTGAGCAAACTTTGTGAAGAATGGAGCTGAACCATTAGACTGCCATAGTTACTTCGTGTTATTTGTTTATTTTATTACTTTATCGTACTTTGTATTCCGGGCTTATATGACCCGAAGTTTACTTTTTTCCTAGATGTTAGATATTATTTTATGAATTTATTTCATGATTATTTTAGAGTTTATTCATTGTTTATGTGGTTGTCTATTTCTTGTGTGGTTGTGATCTTTTTCATACTGTTGAGTTAATATGTTACAACTATGGATGATGTTCATATCATTCGCTGGGCTTCGTTATGTGCTCATATTCTCGTATTTTGGGAAGCGGGGCGTGATAGTTTTTATCATCTATAAGAATTCAGTGGAGAAGACAACCCTCACCCCTCATCACGATTCGATGACCTCCCAGACCATCTTACAAAACTCTTTGCAAAACGAATCTACCTCGCTGATTACATCCACTTTGGTGAGGTGTTCATGACATGGAGATCCATCCAAATGTCTAACCTACAAAGTCCTCCCCATTAGGATTTTTGGATACAATACACAAACATAAGGGTTTGAAGAATGAGAAGACACAAAGCTGCAAGTGACAGAGGCACAGCAGCAAGCAAGAACAACAACAAAGCAGGTTGCAGCCAACTATCAAATCTGTTGAAGAGTCTAATCGACCATAGAGAAGATCAGTCGACCGAGATGATCTCTGACTTGCTCGAGTCTCAGTGCAATCAACCACTCTCCTATGCAGTCGACCGCAACGGTGCACAGGTTACAATAGTGGGTCGCGGGTTTGGATCACTTTAGGACTACTTTGTGTTTATCTTTTATGGTTTACTTGATGCTATTAAAGTATGCGTAAATCCTAGGGTTTCAGTAATGCCAAGTGCCATCGAAGATAAAGAGAGAGATTAGAAAGAGTACTCTATTTTATTTTGAGAGATTTTTGGTCTGAAAAATCTCGTGAAAAAAACTTGTATCTTTGTACTTTTTGAGTAAGAATGATTGGTTTCATCTGCATATTTATTTGTTCTTATGTTTGTAAGATCTTGCATTTGTATGGAATCTTGTTATTGGTGCATCAGGTCTTTGTGGACGTTCTGAGCACTACAAAAGTGTTATCAGAGCTTAGGTTTCGTGAAGGCCAACAGCAAGTAGAAAGTCAAAAAATTCAATGGAACTGATTTTGCTATGTGGAAGATCCAAATGGTGGTGTATCTCTGTCAGAAATTTTTAGATGGTCCATTGTTTAATGAGAAGCAGGAAGGTGCAAACGAGGATGCGAAGATCTGACGGCTTGGAATCGTATAGATCAGAAGGCGCTTGGGAAAATTCAATAGGTGTTGAGTAGGAAAATGTTTTTTCACATCTCGAAGGCAAAGACCACGAATGAGGAAATGGAGAGTCTCACGGTTATGTATGAGAAACCATCAGTATTGAATCAAATTCTTCACTTGAAGAAATTGGTTAATATAAAGTTGGGAGAAAATGGTTCAGTAGCGAAACATGTGAACCATTTATGTATGGTATACAACAAGTTGGAAGCTACATGATTAAAGTTTTTGAGAGAGAGAGAGAGAGAGAGAGAGAGAGAGAGCAGGCATTGTTACTTCTATCTATCTATATGATAGTTATGGTACGGTGGAACATACTACTATAGGGACTATGACAGATTCGACGACTCTACAGGATGTTGTGAGCAACATCATGAACGAGGAGGTGAGAAGGAAGAGAAACAGAGATTTTTCATCATATTTTAGCAATTCCTCACTATCAGTTGAGAGACGTGGGAGATCTAAGAAAAGTCGAAAGAAAAATGATCAGAAAAGTGAGTCTGATAGTGGATCTGAAGATGATGACAATGGTGGTGGACTTGAGTATTGGTATTGTCATAAGTGGGGCCACATGATGCGTAGTTGTAAGCCTCTTATGAATAAGAAGCAAGAACAATCAAAGCAAGCCAATGTGGTGGTCGTGAAAACAAATGATAAAGAGTTATGTTTATCAGCAAGTGTGGAGTTTGATACACAGATTGATGCATAGTTTCAGGTGCTTCTTTTCATCGCACTTCAAAGAAGGAGGTGTTTGATGACTACATAAAGGGTTCTTTCAGATATGTGATCATGGATAAATGTCAGTAGCACCTTGTCCTAAGAACTGCAATGGTTCGCACGAAAGCCGTTGATAGTAAGCAGATTGTCTTGCGGGAGACAAGACATGTTCCAAGCTTGAGATAAAATATTATCCCGACAGGAAAGGCTCGACAAAGAGGGTTTTTCAATGACATTTGGTAGTGGAGAGTGTTGGGGTTTGTGGATCCAAATACATGATAATGGGTTAAAGACGACAGACGAGAAGAGGAATCAAAGAAGGAGCAAGCAGCTTAAAGCAGCTTGTAGCTGCAGGCAGAGTTGCGATCGACCGCACAGTCGACAGTGCAATCGACCGTCCGCTCGTTGTCACAACCTTGTACTCCTGATGGAACGACCAATCAATCGTGCAGTCAACCGTCCTACTCTCTGTTGGATCCCTATACAGTCGAGGCATGAACAGTCGACCATCACAGTGCTGATTGATGAGTGGTTGAGATTAAATCTTTTGTAAACATATATATATTGTATTGTGTATGATTTTAGGATAATCTGCAAAGAAAAGAGAGATCTATCATCCGTCAGAGAGAGATAGAGAGAAACCCTACACCTTGGGGGGTAAGTTCTTGAGAGATTGGTAAACCTGTTCTTCAAATTTCTAGTGGAAATCACAGAAGTGCCTCTACACGGGAAAGTAGCCATTGTATTTTGTGAACCTCGAAAAAAACCTCATGTGTTCTTGTGTGATTGCTTTCAATTGCTTTTGATTGCTTTCGATTGCTTTTGTTCTCTTATTTTTTATTCTATTGTTTTGCATCTCATTAGTGAGTTATTCCGTAGTTAGACTTCAACAAAGTAGTATCAGAGCACCAGGTTGGTAGCATTGATTAAGATGGGGGAAAATAGCAGAGTCAAGGAGTACGAAGGAACAAATTTCACAATGTGGAAGATCCAAATGATAGCTTATCTTCGACAGAAGGATCTTAATGATCCATTGTTTAGCATGAAGCCAGAAGGGACGGAGGTCGATCCAGTTGCTTGGATCAGAAAGAACTTAAACAGATTCAGTTGTCGCTGAATAAGAATTTGCTATTTCATATTAAGAAGACAAAGACCGCAAAGAAGGCAATAAAGATATTAACAAATATGTTTGAGAAGCTGAATTGAGCGAACCAGATTCTTCACCTAAAGAAGTTAGTCAATATGAGGTGTCAGGAAAGGGGTTCAGTTCTAGAGGACATCAACAATTTGTGTATGTTTACAATTAGATGGAATCATCGGGTTTGAAGTTTGAGGAAAGGGCACAATCGTTGTTATTGCTATCCAGTCTTCCTAATAGTTACAACATAGTAGAGCAGACCGTTACAAACATCATGATCGATGCGACAACTCTTTGGGATGTTATAAGCAGCATCCTGAATGAGGATGCAAGAAGGAAGAGACACGGAGAGTCTTCAACGTCATATCCTAGCAACGCCGCGCTGTTAGTTGATAACCGTGGTAGAAGTAACAACAGAGGAAAGTCGTAAAACTGGAATCACAGGTCTAAGTCAAGAGCAGGACATCGCAAAGGTGAGTGTTGGCACTGCAAGAAGCTAGGACACAGGAGAGACCAAGTGCGAGGAGTATAAGAAAGCACAAGCAGGGTTACAGGTAGCCAATGTAGTAAGTATTGAACCCCATTTAGATGAATTATGTTTATCTGCTGGATTTGATATTATGCAAGATGATTAATGTACAGACTCAGTTGTTTCTTATCATTGTACACTCATGAGGGATGCTTTTGAGGATTACAAAAAAGTAATTTTGGTGCAGTTTCAGTTGGCAATGGGAAAATATGTCCAGTTATAGGTAAAGGCACAGTGAGAGTGAAGGCTCGAATGGTGGGCAATTGGTATTGAATGACACAAGACACATTCCGAGCTTGAGGAAGAATTTGAGATCGATTAGTAAACTAGACAAAGAAGGATTCATAACAATTTTTGGACATGGAGAATGGAATGTGACTACAGGTATCAGGTTGGTGGCAAAAGGAAATCGTAGTGACACGTGGTACTTACCCAGAAGAGGTGATTCAGGTGATATCATTGCTACAACATCAATAGGTAGGTCTTCTTCAATTCTATGGCATGTCAGGTTGGGGCATCTTGGTGAAAATGGTGTCAAGCAGCTTTAATTTAGGGATCTTTTGTCGGGGCTTAAAAAGCTTGAGATGAATTTTTGTGAGAACTACGTGATGGACAAGCAGAAGACAGTTGGCTTTCAGTTGAGTGAGCATGAGAAGAAGCTTAAGAGGTTAGAGTTGGTACATACAGATGTGTGGGGTCCGGCTCAGAATTCTCTTATGGTGGTAAGAGATTCTTCGTCACAGTCATTGGCAATGCTAAAAGAAAAGTTTGGGTTCATGCAATTCGCGAGAAATCAGAAGTGTTTGATGCATTCAAAGCTTGGAAAGCCAAGGTTGAGAACGAGACAGGTTGCAAAGTGAAAGCATTAAAGTCAGGCAATAGTGGTAAGTACACAAGTAAAGAGTTCGTTGACTATCTGATAAAGGAAGGTATCTAAGGAATCAGGACAGTTCCTAAGACTCCACAGGAGAATGGTGTAGCATAAAGAATGAACCTCAAGATACTGGAAAGGGCGCGATGCTTGAGACTTCATGCTGGTCTTTCGGTCTATCTTTGGGCCGTTACACAGTGTACTTGATTAACCATTGCCCATCTAATGCCCTTGATGGGTTCATTCCTTAAGAACTATGGTTAGGTAAAATAGACAATTATTTGCATTTGAAATTTTTTTGTTGTATTGCATATTCACTAATTGACAGGGAAGAAACAAAGTAACTGGAATCGAAATCGAAATCCAGAAAGTGTGTATTCATTAGCTATGGTGGCGATCAGTATGGTTACAGACTTTGGAAGTTTGTGAAGAACAAGGTCATTCACAGTAGGAATGTAGTTTTTAATGAAGAGGTCTTATACATGGACAGGCACACAGGTCAAGATAGTACAACTAGTTCCCAGTCAATTTTTTGTTCTGACTCAGATTAATATTCAGATTCTGAAAGCGGCCCTAGTGGTGGGGGGCCCTATAGTGCAACAACAGGTATAGGTATAGGGGTGGCATTTGGGTCGATCGGGTCGAACCCGCACGGGGTGCAGCCGATTTAGGGTGGGTTCGGGTCTGTTCACGAGGTTAACCAGGTCGGGTCAGGATGGGTTCAAAATCCAAAATTTGAACCAGTCGACCACGAACCCATCTGGGTCGAACCCATTTCAGGTCGAGCCCGGGTCGCGGGTTGTCCTAGTTAAAAAAAATATAATTTTTTTTAAAATTTTTTACAACTTGACTTTTAAAAAAAATTACAACAAGTATAACTGTATAAGAGTGAAAAAAGGCATATATTATTCATTTCAACTACTATGAATTTTTTACAAGTTTTTTTTACATACAAATACAAGTAATAGAAACTCATAAAGAACATACAATATTTCTTGATTTACAATTTAACATTTACATGTTTGAGGGGATAATCAGAATCTAGAGTTTGAGATAACCTAGAGTTAGATTGAAGAGAGGGCATTGGACTATTGTCGTGCACCTCTACTTAACCTAAACCTAGGATCTCATTGCCCTAAATTCCCTAATCTTATTGTCGGACTTCAGGCAAGTTGCTTCCACTTATTGATGTAGATGCCGAATTTTCTTGAGTCATGTCTTCAGCCTTCATCCAATCTTCAGTGCACACGAGCATCTCAAACGAATCCGGCTTCAAGCGATTCGTGTAATCTATTAGAACTCTGCCACTTGTAGAAAATGCACTTTCTAAAGCAACTGTGGAGATATGAGGAGTTAGTAGATCTCTAGCCATATGGGAAAGAATAAGAAAAAGATTTTCATGTTCTTTTCACCATTGTAGCACTTTGATCTTAGCACTAGAACTCTTACTATCTTATTGATTATACCAATTTAATTCATTAGGTGTATTAGTCCTAGGTTTTCTTGATTGAATAAGAGCAAGTAAATTAGCAGTGACTTCTTCTAATGTACTATTACCCTAACCTCTAGAAGTAGAAGAAGAAGAACTAACTATACTAGTTGTACTACTAGATGCAAAAGTTTTATCATAATAATCATACAAGTTATTCAATGTCGATTCAAAGCTAGCTAAATAATCATTACAATCATATTCGGAATCATCTCTAAGAAAGTATAAAACACTTTAATCAATCTTTTCGTACTCGCTAATTTGATTCGAGGATCCATAACAGTAGCAATACAATACAACATAGGAGGAGAATTAAAATACTTCAAAAAAAAATTATAAGCGGGATCAACAATATGGATAATGTATTTGTCCGAAATCATTTCTTAAAAAGTTCGCATCATAGTAATAATTGAAATAAAAAATACTATTAGAATTAGAATCATAAGATGTAGAAAACTTCAAAGTTGCAGTTTTAAAAGGTTCCAAAAATCGTAATAAAGATTCGGCAAAATACCATGACTTGGGAGTCATTTGAAAATTTTCCATGTTTTTTGCTGGACAAAAATCGTTTATAATATCTTTTTATTAAGTAACAACATCTAGTAAATCGAAAGTAGAGTTCCATTGGTGTTTAACATCTTCAGAAAATTTTCTAAAATGTATTCCCCCTAGTTTTACACCATCCTTTAAATTCTTGAAGTATAGGACCACTCATAGCAATAAAATGTACTCAATTTATAATTGCAATTATATATGAATCGGCTACTTTCAATGTATTTTGTACACATAAATTTAAAATATGACACGCACATCTAACATGAAAATTTTCATTACATGGAGGAGCTAATTGTGTTTCTAATGTACTAATCAAAGCATTGTTGTTAGATGCATTATCAAAACTAATAATAAAATTTTTATCACGAATATAATATAAATCGCAAACTTCTAAAATACGTGTTGCAATAACTAGTACACTATAGAGATACGACAAAGCCGCAAGTGAGATGATTCTCTTTTGAATCATCTCATCACTATCTATCCAATGACAAGTTAAGCCCATTATCGCAATATCGTTACAACCTTTCTAATAATCGGAAGTTAATGATACTCTACCAGTTAAAGAATACAAAGTGCTATTAAAGCATCTCTCATTTCGTTGTAAAGTTTAAAACAATCAGACTTTAGTGTGTTTCTAGGAATTCTTCTAAAATGTGGATTCAATGCATTTTGGTTCAAAGACTCTACATTCCTATTCTCGGAATAGGAAAAATGTAACTCATCCTTCATAACTAGTCAGACCATTTTCCGACTAACAAATTCGGGAGTACAGGGTTAGCTATCTATTGGTCCGGTCCTAGGGTTGATTTTTTGTTGGCCGTGTTGGTCTTGTAATAATTCTTTGTGTACATTTAAAATATTTTGTTTAATTGTAAATGTTTTGTCACCCTTCTTCTATTTGTAACTCTTGTCACAATATTTACAAATCTTATGTCCTACACCGGGATTATTCTCATTAGGGAAATAGTCATAAAATCTGTGTCAGTCACTTGTTTCCCGGCTAGTTTTTCAACTACTAGTGGGTTCGGTTTATTGTGTTTATGTATCAACATTATGCATTTCTTCTTCTATGTCGTATGGAAGGACATTGTGAGATCCTACCATAGAATTTGGTATAAATTCGAACCCTACATGTGGGACTATTGAAGGCCGACGTGAAGTACTGGTGGAACCTTGTCCACTTTGGCTACGGCCGCTACCTCGTGATCTAGACATGGTAATAGTGTATGTGAAAAAAAACCGATTTCTAGTGTTTTACTAGTGTATGTACAATAATAAAAAAAAGTATAGGTATATGTTTAAAAAAAATCTAAAAAACAATAGGAGGGATGAAAGAGAGAAAAGCGAAAAACCAACAAACAAATAAGATACAAAATATTAGAATTCCAACAAAAATCAAGACAATAGGAAGGTTGTGAAATTTGGATACCGTACTTCGCAGATAATCGAATAGAGAAATTTGAGAGAAAATAAAAGTGGAGAAATGAAGTAGACGTAGTCACGATGTCACGTAGTCTGGCAGTCATTGAAACATGAAAGAGAGAGAGATAGAGAAAGAAAGCTTCTTTGTTGGAGGAGTTGAAGTAGACGTAGTTGAGAGTTGAATCAACACAATTCGATACGATAGAAAATTTTCACTTCTTTGTTAAAAAACTTGATTGAATTGAGATTGAATTGAGTAGTAGTAGTAGAGAGAGTAAGAGAATAAGGTGTGGAAATTTTTAGATTGAATTAACAGGGTATTTATAGGGGGAAAACAAAAAACCAAAAAAAATAAAAACAAAAAAACAGCCATCTGTTTTGGACCATTCGACCCGCGGGTCGAATGTTTGACTCGTGCAAGTTGAACGGATCCAAACTCGCCGGTCGAGTGGACGGGGTTGACCTAGTCAACGGGTTCGCGAGTCGGGTCGAGCGGGTGGGGTTTACAAATTTTTTGACCCGGGTTGACCCGCAATTTTGACCCGGACCCGAACAACCTATTTGCGGGTCGGGTTTGAGTGAGCAGGTTGCAGGTGGGTCGCGGGTCAACCCAACCCGGTTGCCATTCCTATACAAGTATCACAGGCAGCACAGAATGCTTATGATGAACCTATTGGGAATGAGCAAGTTATCCAAGATGAACAGGTACAACTAGAGCAGTTTGGGGAACCTGAACTGGTATCCACATTGAGGAGATCGACACAAGAGAGAATGTCAACTAAGATATTTGATCCATCAGCTAGTGTTGTTCACGAGCATGTTCTATACACGGATTTAGGTGAGCCAGAGACTCATGAGGAGGCTTTGAACGATAATGCTCGAATTCAGTGGGAGTTAGCCATGAGGGACGAAATGAACTCTTTGGAATAGATTCAAACTTGAGAGTTGACTAAGTTACTTATAGGAAAACGAGCTCTTTTGAACAAATGGATTTTCAGAGTCAAGAATCAGGGAGAAGGCAGTCAGAGGTATAAGGCGAGGCTTGTTATGAAAGGGTTCTCTCAAAGAGAATGTGTTGACTACAGTGAGATCTTACACCGGTTGTGAAGATGGCTTCAATCAGGATTATGCTTAGTATTGTGGCAGTTGAAGTCTTACACTTAGAGTGGTTGGATGTGAAAACATTATTTCTTCATGGTGATGTCGAAGAAGAGCTGTAATGAGACAACCCACATGTTTTGAAGAAAAATCAAAAAAGACATGGTGTGTTGACTAAAGAAGAGTCTTTATGAGCTCAAATAAGTACCACGGTAATGGTACTTGAAGTTTGACTGCATTATGAGAGGAAAATGTTTTGATAGATGTGAAATGGATCATTGTGTATATGTTTGTCGATATGAAGATAATGATATAGTTACATTGGCATTGTATGTGGATGACATGTTGTTAGCAGGTTCATGTATGGAGAAGATCAAGGAAGGACTTCGGTGAAGCAAAGCAAATCCTCGGCATGAAGATCAATAGAGATAGGAAAAAAAGAAGTTTTTGTTATCTCAAGCAGACTATGTGAAGAAGGTATTGAAAAGATTCAATATGGATGGTGCGAGGCTAGTCACTTGTCCCTTGGCTGCTCACTTCAAGTCATCAATGGACTTGTGTCCTAAAACAGAGGCAGAGTTGGAGGAAATTATTGTGATTCCTTATGCCTCAGCCATTGGGCATTTCATGTATGTGATGATGTCTATAAGATCAGACATCGCACAAGCAGTGGGAGTTGTCAGTTGTTACATGAAGAATCCACGTAAACAACATTGGGATGCAGTAAAGTGGATTCTGAGGTATCTTGCAGGTACTTCAGATTATTCTCTTTGTTTTGGAGGAAATTCTTTGCATATACATGGTTATGTGGATGCAGATATTTTGGGCAATCGTGATGGTTGCAGAAGTACTATAGGGTATGTATTTATAGTTGGAGGTATAGCAGTTAGTTGGGCTTCGCAGTTACAAAATATTGTAGCACAGTAAACCACGAAGTTAGAGTACATGACACTTACAGAGGCGAAGAACGACATGTTATGGATTTCTGAGCTTATGAAACATTTGGGCAGAAAGCAACTCATAGGTGAGCTATGGTGTGACAGTCAAAGTGCGATTTTCTTGGCAAAAAAACTGGCATATAACTATAGGACTCGACACATTCAAATGAGGTATCATTTTATGAGAATGGTGATTGAGAAGAAATGGTTGAAGCTATTTAAGATTATTGGCACTAAGAATCCTGCAGACATGCTCATAAAGATAGCGGATAGCAGGAAGCATCAGTTCTGCTATACCGCTATTGGATTGTCTCTAAGTTAATTGATAAGGAGACTCGCAAAGGAACATGCCTAGAATAGGCCAATGGAAGAATGAAGAACAGGTTAGAGACTTCGCGTATATGTCTCCAAGTGCAAGATTGTTGGGGATTGTGGGTCCAAATACACGATAATTGGGTTGACGAAGACAGACGAGAAGAGGAGTCAAAAAAGGAGCAAGCAGCTCAAAGCAGTCTGTAGCTGCAAGCAAAGTTGCGGTCAACCGACCGACGTTGCGGTTGACCGCACAGTCTACCGCGCAGTCGACCGTACCACTTATTGTTACAACCCTGTACTCCTAAAGGAACAACCAGTCGATCGTCCTACTCTCTGTTGGATCCCTGTACAGTCGAAGCATGAATGGTCGACCGTCCAAAGTTGCGGTCGATATCACGGTGGTGATTGATGAGTGGTTGAGCCTAAATCTTGTGTAAACCTATATATATTGTATTGTGAATGATTTTAGGGTAATCTAAAAAGAAAAGATAGATCTATCAGCCATTAGAGAGATAGAAAGAAACCCTACACCTTGGGGTGAGTTCTTTGGATATTTATAAACTTGTTCTTCATATTTCTAGTGGAAATCGCAGGAGTGCCTCTGCGCGGGGAAGTAGTCATTGCATTGGGTGAACCTCGAAAAAATCTGGAATATTCTTGTATGATTGATTTTGGTTGCTTTTGTTCTCTTGATTTTGATTCTATTAGTTTGCATCTCGTTGGTGAGTTATTCTGCAGTTACAACTCAACAGAGAGTGGTGTATAAGTGCAGGTTCAGAGATTGTAGCAAGTGGGGAGCGTGAGGGATCATCGTACTTGCTTAGAGACGAGGTGTGTGCTTCTGTTTTAGTTGACTCTCATCTAGAATCAATATGGAGGTTATGTGAGGTACAACCGAGATCTAAGGGTTGTGGGGTAAGTGCAGAGGTTGTATATTTAGTGGGAGTTGATGGCCATGTTGAGATGGATCATAGAGAAGAGCAAGAGTTTGCTAAGGCGAGAGTTCTTTGTGATATGGCGAGAGCATTGGTTTTAATATGCAGGGTGATGCTGATGAGTATGGCCGAGTTGGCTGTAGTGAGGCTGTGAGTGATGTTTTGCAGTTGGTGAATATTTTGGAGATGTCATCCACGGAAGCTTCAAGTACAGAGGGTGTCTTGGCCTTGAGAGGTTTCGTACCATGTCTGGTGTTGGCAGAGATTCTGTGAATTGGGGAATCTAGTAATACAAAATCTGACATGGTAAAAAAGGGAAAGTATTTGTCCTTTATTTGTGTCATATGCAATAGATGGTGAGATAGATCTTCATGAGTCTATGAAGGGTGTTTTTGTCCACCACTTGGTAGAGGGGCGGGGGATGCTCTTGATGTGAGTGAGGGATACTCGGTCTTTCACAAAGAGTGGGATGCTAGCAGAGCTAATGCTAGAAAAATGTACATTTTTTGAAGACTTGTGTATTTGGTCTAAGTGAGAGATTGCAAGCACAAGGGTTTGAAGAAGGAGAAGACACAAAGCAGAAAGTGACAGAAGCACAACAACAAGTAGGAGAAACAACAAAGCATGTTGCAATCGACTGTGCAGTCGACTGTCAATTCTGCTGAAGAGTGCAGTCAACCATCGAGAAGAGTAGTCGAGCAAGATGCTCTATGACTTGTTTGAATCTTATTGTAGTTGACCGACCTCCTATGTAGTCGGCCGCAACGGTGGATAAGTTACAATAGCGGGTTTGGATCACTTTGGGCATACTTTGTATTTATCTTTTATAGTTTATTTGAAGCTATAAATATAAATGTAAATCAAATGGTTTCAGTAACGTCGAATGCCGACAAAGATAAAGAGAGAGATTAGAGAGAGTTCTCTATTTTGTTTTAAGAGATTTTGGTGTAGAAAATTTTTGTACTTTTTGAGTAAAACGTATTGGTTACATTTTCATATCATTGTGTTCTTGTGTTTGTGAGATCTGCATTTGAGTGAAATTTTGTTATTTGTGCATCAGTTCTTTATGGGTATTTTGGGCACTACACTCCCATGGCTGCTTCCCTTGCCAAAGTTCAATTCTACCTACAAAACAAAATCGAAGAGTGCGCTAGAGTTGCCTCGGTGCAAACGTCACATCAAGGACATGTATTCCTCAAAGAAGAAAATTCATGTTAAGAAAGTGACTGCCTGGTTTGGAGAGAGAAGTGAGCATGATAAGGCATCAATCCTATGGAAAGGGGTCATGAAGGGGGGAGACTTTTTATGCGAATACAAGATGTGAGATTGGCAACCGAAAAAATACGCGATTCTGGAAAGATAAATGGTGTAGGAAACACACTTCAATCTCTTTTTTCGAAGGTCTCCGTTGAAACAGTGAATGTTGATACGCTGATCAGCAGGTATGGAGAAATTGTAGACTCAGGATTCAATTAAGAGATCAGCCAACTCAGGAATGTCTTCTACAGTTGTAGATATTAAAGAACTTCATTAGGACGGAGGGCATGTACCTTAACGGAGTGGACGATGAGAGATGTTGGAATTTATAGCCTACTAAAACATTCACGGTGTTGTCTATGTATGAGTGGCTTAATAATGGAGGGATTAGAAGCAAGGAAGGCAGTTCAATCTGGGGAACCGATGCACCAATGAAACTGAAAGCTTCAGTTCAATCTGGAGAACTGATGCACCAATAAAACTAAAAGCTTCAGTTCAATTTGGAGAACCGATGCACCAATGAAACTGAAAGCTTTCCTTTGGCTAGTTGTGAACAATGCAATTCTTTCAAAAGTCGACCTTCGCAAACACAACCTGCAGTTGGACGTTAAGTGTTCCAGATGCCCGGTAGAAGAAGAGGACACTATTCACATTTTATTCACTTGTCTTAAGAAAAGGTTAGCTTGGAAAGTTGTGTACTTAGGCTTTAGGATATTTGAGTGTCCAACCTCGATATTGGAGATTTAAGGTGAGTGGGGACCGAGGGTAGTAAGGAATGATCTTAAACAAGCTTGGAATATCTCTACAGCTGCTACATGATGCATAAAACACCCCCGTAATTTCTAGTATATATATATATATATATATATATATATATATATAGGGAAATGCTCCACTGAAAACGGGTCTAGTTTTCACCGGTTGGAAAACACCAATCTGAGTCGTTGGATCGCTCATGATCGTGATCAGCAGCTCAGATCGAGCTCCCCATAACCCATTTCAATTGATCAGCGGAGGGTTATTTTGGAAATTTCATCCCAAATAACTCTTCGCTGAACAGATTCTAAAAAAATTGATATAACCTAGGAACAACGGCCTAGGTTATAAAAAATTGAATTATAGGCCGTTGTTTGGCCTAGGTCGTTGTTCCAAACAACGGCCTATAATTCAATTTTTTATAACCTAGGCCATTGTTCCCAACAACGGCCTAGGTTATATTCATTTTTTCAGAGCGAATCAGGCGAAGAGTTATTTGGGACGAAATTCCCAAAATAACCCTCCGCCACTAAGTGATATTGGGTGATGAGCGGAGGCGATATGAGCCGCTGATCACGATCAAAAGTGATTGGTGTTTTTCAACCCGTGAAAACAACCCGTTTTCAATGGAGCATTTCCCATATATATATATATGGCATAAGTGTAATTAACTTGAAATAGGGGGACCCACATGTTGAAAGAAAGCAAGGGGCTGTTGTGTTTAGGTTGACGTCAGATGACATCAGCAAAGTGGGGGCCACCCAAGTTGTGAAGGCAGCTGTACTGCTGTCTTCCTTGATGACGTATGCTTAGGGGCCCACGGGATCTATTGTGTCACGGAGAGAGAAGAGGAGATTAAGTGTAGGAATAGTCCCACATCGGGAATACAAATAGAATATATAACTATAAATAATATAGCCTATGATTAACACTCACCAATCCGGTTAACCACCTTTTGAGAGGCAGCCTGTGGTGGGCAGTTGTACTATACTATAAATAATTTGTCTGATAAATTGTATAAATTGTCTGAGCTGGGGCAGGGGCGTTACAAATGGCATCAGAGCCAACTTTCGACACCGAATGTGGGGCATGTCTATATAGCCGAGCGGTGAATTCCGGAACTATAGACCCAGTCGGGCGGTGGATTCCGGGATCATGATTAATCGGGCGGATAGAAGAGCAGATGCTCCACATTGGCTAGAAAGTAGATCCTGCACTAGATTGTGCATGCCCCATGCTCAGCGAGGACGCTGATTTCTGAACGGGGGTGTATGTAACATCTCGTAATTTCTATTATATATATATATATATATATATATATAGGTAAAAGGGATATGAGCAACTTGCTCATTTAGTAAATGAGCAATTGTTATGTGGCATGCATGTGATACATTGGACAACTAACCCTTTCAAGGCTTTTCCAATCAAATGTATGTCATATCATCAATTGCTCATTTACTAAATGAGCAAGTTGCTCATACCCCTTTTTCCCTATATATATATATATATATATATATATATATATATATATATATATATATATATATATATATATATATATCTGTGTGTGTGTGTGTGTGTGTGTGTGTGTGGATAGCATAAGTGTAATTAACTTGAAACCTGAAATTGGGGGGTGGGGGGGCACACGTTGAAAGACAGCAGGGGGCTGCTGTATTTGGGCTGACGTTAGATGACATCAGCGGAGTGGGGGCCACCCAGGTTGTGAAGGCAGCTGTACTGCTGTCTTCCTTGATGACGTGAGCATAGGGTCCCACAGGCTCTACTGTGTTAAGGGGAGAAGAGGAGATTGAGTGTGGGAATAGTCCCACATCGGGAATACAAATAGATTATATAACTATAAATAATATAGCCTATGATCAAGAGTTACCAATCCAGTTAACCACCTTTTGGGAGGCACCCTGTGGTGGGCAGTTGTACTCATAGTCACAAATCCGGCGTTCGGGAATAATTCGGCAAGATTCAATATTCAGAATTCGGCAAAAATTCGGAAAATTCGGAAAATTCGGAAAAAAAATCGGCATAAGTTCGGAAAGAAAGAAATACAAAATTTAATATATCTTAGTAGTTAGTACCCATCACCAAAGCAAAAAAATATTTATTAGTAGTCTGTGAATGTAGTCACTGTATATTGTATAAGATAAGAATCAATAAGCTTTACGGTCATTTACTTGCTTTGATCATCAGTTTTATATGACATCACACTGCATACCACAAATTACACATACATCATAATTAGCTCCGAAAACACTTTATATAGCATCACCTAGTTCTCAGTCTTGTTGTGTTTATTAGCTACTTAACCTATGCACCAAACAACCAATTACAATAGTGTTTCATAAGAGAATATCTTAGACTATTACAAATTAGAGACATCAATTACAAAATAATTTCAAACTCAAGTTTCCAGGTTCATGCCATACTTCAATCCTCACTCCCCTTGGTTCCATATCCTCTTAAAAATTGGATAGCAGCAAGTTCACACAACAAATGGTTCATTTTATTGATCAACAACTGCAATGAACATGAACATAGATGAAAATGATAAGAGATCGAGAATCATACATTCTAGTGATTGAGCGAACGAAATTCTTTTGATTGCAATAGGGAAAGAGGAATCGTCGCTCCTTCTGATTTGGGAAAAAAAAATCTGCGCGGCTGGAAAGAGAAAACACAAGGGAAGAGGAAAGCAAGACGCTACAAGGAAATAGGGTTGAATACTTGAGTTGGGTTATTAGGTATTATTCGCGAATAATTCAGCAATTAGTGATTTTCGCGAATTATTCGCGTACTTCGCGAATAATTCGGGAAACAACGTATAATTCGCGAACTAGTTCGACTGAGGAAATATTCGCGAATAAATTGCGAATTTGCCGAATTAAACCCGAACTTTGTGACTATGGTTGTACTATACTATAAATAATTTGTCTAATAAATTATATAAATTGTCTGAGCTGGGGCAGGGGCGTTACAGCTTCCATTCAAGTTTGGGCTAATCAAGCATATAGGAAGAGTAGAGTACGCACAGAGGAGGGGGTGTAGCAGAGCATGGGGGTGAGTTAGAGTTGTCATTGGATATGTACCATCTTTTGAGTGGTAGATGTAGCTGTAGTATAGATCGTTGTAATTAGTTTTACTTTGTTTCGGTAATTCATTTTTAATGAAGTGGTGACGCGGTCACCTTTATTCTAAAAAAATAAAAAATAAAAAAGGTTGTGACTGCCAACAAAAAGCAAACAAGCAACAAAAAAGAATTAGATTCGATTGCATCAATTGTCACTTGCTACAGCCGCTTCGAACAGAGAGTCTACCGCATCTAACTCCCCGAAATATTCAAGGACCAGCCAATCATCCCCTGTTCTAGGATTTTTTACCAAAATGACCAAATTTAGGAAAGTATTTACAAAAAAACTGACCCACTTTCGAAAGTATTTACCAAAATTACCCACTCGCTATCTCAGATAGCGAGTTTGGTGAAAATAATCCCGCTGTCTGAGATAATGAGTGTATGTTGAGGTGTTAAAACGTGAATAAAATTTTCAAGTTTAGACTCGCTATCTCAGATAGCAGGTTTGGTGAAAACAACATCGTTATCTGAAATAGCGAGCAATGTTGGGGTATTTCTCCACCACTTAGAGAAAAACTTCAAGAAAAATACCAAGTTTAGACTCGCTATCTCAGATAGCGAGTGTGTTTATACCACACTCGCTAAATAAGATAGCGAGTGTCGATTCCAACTCCGAAATAAACCCTAAATCATAGCCTCCCGAATTCGTTATTTCACCAACAAAATCTGTCCATAATCTATTGAGATCCACTTCATCACTCACAACGCTCTCTACTTCCACACTCAAAACCCTAAACTCATCATCCAAGTTAGAATTTGTAATTTTTCAGAGACTTTAAAGTCTCTCGAAACTCGCAATTCTCACCGAACCTCTTCGAACCACGGTCATTATCTGGGATAGCGAGCCTAGTTATTTTATTTTCTACAAAAGTTAACAATCTCAAATTTTCTCTATATATATATAATGAGTTGACTTTAAACATGCATACATTATGTCATATAATATCTCAAATAGAAATAAAGTGGCTAATTTTGGATGATGGGTTTAGGGTTTTGAGTTGGAAAACACTATTGCATGTAATATTGCCATTCAACTGTTATGACATGCAATAATAATAACCATATCTGTTGTTTGGTAGTAGCTACAAAGCTTTACACTCTTCAATTAACTACATATTTGTTTATTCCAACAGTGGTATGAGCATAATTAGTTGTATAATTAACATTATTAGTTGTAGTTGAAAATGGTAGGATGAGGTAAGTAAGAAGTAACAAAAAATACACTCAACTAAAACATACTATAAATTCATTCTATATTAACTCCACCTGAAATGCATACAACAATACTCGCTATCTGAGATAGCGGGTTCATTTGAATAGACTTGCTATCTCAGATAACAAGTATAGTTGTACTCAATTTTCAGAAAAAACTTGAACATTAATGATATGGCTAAAAATGGGGTTAAATCGGAACCGTCCAGATTGGGAACGAATCTTGAAGCTCAGGGGTCAAACGGTAATTTCACATATAGATGGGTCCGAAGCGGGCACTGGATCTCCCCTTCACAGATCCAATAACCCGCAAAACGGATCCACTCCAGCTGGGTATGGGTCCCGACCCAAGACAAACCCAGACCAGATAGAGAAAATCAGGGTCACTGATTTGACTAAATCAACGGGCCTGATTTGCAGTTATCCTCTCACCGGGAATCAGGGGTCAGTTTCCTAAACTAATTGTGAGGATTTTACTCCAGACGGTTTCACAGGAAATCAGGTCCCTAATCAGACTCCCAGGGCGACTATAAATACCTCCAACCGACCACTGTGACCAGGTAATCACTCTTTTTCCAGCTTAAGCTCTTTCTTAATCATCACTGGTTACTGATAAGAGCGTTGAAGGGTGTGTCGCCGGAATCAACCCCGGTGTATCGCACTTCCTTGCAGGTTAGCGGCAGGAATCAGCAGGCTTCGATCTGCTATTCAGGTTTTCCCACGAACCCACAAATCTCATCTGTTTACCCCCACACTAGATCCAGCGGTAACAGATTGGCGCCGTCTATGGGAAACCATACGAATAGCAGCCTCTCCCCTTCCCGTCGACTAGCTCTTCTCCAGCCATGCCTCCCAAAAAGGTCAGGTCAAGGGGGTCCAACCGTGGGCCCAACCCCGCCGATCAACAAGAGGAAATCCCCGTGCATCCTGCTCCGCAGCCCGAGCAACTTCCTCCCCCGGTCCAAGACCCTCTTCTGAATCAACAACCCCCTAATGGTCCCATTGGTCAGAACCAGCAGAGGCAGAAACAACCTCTCCACCAGGACCATGTCTCCGTACACAATGCCTCCTCGGATTCTATGGCCTCCCATAATCCCCGAGCATCCGACCTCCGCAACACCGTTCTAAATCGGCAGAAGGATGAGGACCTTCGCAACCGCCTAGATGAGAAGCGGGCCCGAGAGGGAGCCTCCCGCCAACATCAAGGTGAGCGATCTCCTCATCGCCGAGATGGCAAGAGGTCTCCGGACCGAAGAGGACAGGGGGAATCTCCGGAGCATCGTAGGAGGAGGCCACATTCCCCTGCTGGTCGGCATCATCCGAGGAACGATGAGGCACCCATCACTCGTGCCGAGTTCCAACAATTCCAGGCAATGGTGTTGCAAGCCCTCAACCTCCGCCACAACAACAATAATGCCCAAAGGAACACCCCCACGGGTCCCAAGTCCTCGCCACCGATCCATAAGTCCTCCCCCGGCTCCTAGTCACTAGCAACACCCTCATAGTCCTCGTCGATCCCAGGACTATCGATGCCGTAGTCCCCTCTCCCCTTCTTATGAAGACGAGTCCAGGGGATCGTTCAACTACCACCGGAGGGACGATGCCCTCTACCGTCGTCTCCACGAGATGGAGAGGCACATCGGTCGAATGGACAGAGAAGAGGAGTCGATAGGAAGAACCGTCCGCCCCAGCAGACCACCCCCCTTCTCTCGGACCATCATGGAGGCTCCCATCCCGAGGGGTTTCAAGCCTCCGCAGTTTGAAACGTACTCAGGGGAGTCGGACCCTGTTGATCATGTCGAGAGCTTCAAGACCTTGATGCTAATCCACCAAGCTTCCGATGCCATGCTTTGCAAAACCTTCCCCGCCACTCTCAAGGGTTCGGCGCGGGAATGGTACTCCCGGCTCGCTCCCTCTTCCATCTTCTCTTTTGAGCAGTTCGAAACGCTCTTCATAACACACTTTGTGAGCAGCAGACGAACTGAGAAGACTAGCCTCTCTCTACTCCACCTCCGACAGGAGAGGGGAGAGGAGTTAAGGGACTATGTGAGGAGATTTACTGTGGAGGTCCGGTCCATCGCCTCCCTCGACCAGTCTGTGGCGACCGTCGCATTCCAGTCCAACGTCCTCAACTCTAACCTTCGGTCGTCCCTCACCAAGAAGCCCCCGCACAACTTCGCCGACCTTCTCCTTAGATGCGAGAAGTATATTCGGGCTGAGGAAGCCGAGTGCTTCCGGGGCTTCGGAGCATCCGCTGCCGGGTCGAAGAGAAAGACAGCGGAAGAGGAAGGGGCCAAGAAGCTACAGAAGGATAATAGCGGTCAGCGCCGTCCTCCTCCCAGGTTCGAGAAATTTACTCCTTTCACTACCAACGTCTCCACCATCCTGATGGAAGTTGAGAAGGAGGGAGTTATACCCCCCGCTCCGAGGATGAACACCCCGGCCAAGAGGAGGAACAAGGAGAAGTGGTGCCGTTACCACCGGGATCATGGCCACGACACCAACGATTGCCGGGCGCTGAAGAATGAAATAGAGGCCCTCATCCAGAGGGGGCAGTTGGCTAAGTTTGTGAAGGCAAATGATCGGGGAGATCGCACCACTCCTCCGCCTCGGGGGGCCAACAAGCGCTCCGAGCGACGAGATGAAACCCCCGAGTTCGAGGAGGAACGTGTTCTGCACCTCATCCACGGGGGCCCAATGGGGGGCTCTTCTAACTCCTCTCGGAAGGCCTTCGTCCGAGAAGTCAACTCAGTTCACAGTGCCCCTCCCCCCAAAGGCCTCGGCGTCCCAGTAACTTTCTCTGATGAAGACCTCGAGGGGGTCCGGACTCCCCACTACGACGCACTTGTTATCGACCTCCGCATGGCGAACTTCAATGTGCAGAGGGTCCTGGTAGACAACGGGAGCTCTGTGAACATCCTCTTCCTCTCGGCCTTCCAAGGGCTGCAACTATCCCGGGATCGCCTCAAACCGGCCGGCTACACGCTCCACGGGTTCACGGGGGTACCAGTAACGGTCGAAGGGATTATCACCCTGGATGTAACTGCTGGGAAGAGCCCTACTACCCGGACAGAGCCGATGGACTTTATGATCGTCGATGTCCCGGCTGCATACAATGTCATCTTGGGCTGACCTGGCCTAGCTGCCCTGGAAGCCATTCCTTCGGCGTACCACCTCAAGATGAAGTTCCCCACCCGGGCAGGAGTGGGAGAAGTCAGGGGCAGCCAAGAGACGGATCGGAAGTGCTATATGACTTCCACTAGGGGTCCGGTGCTCTCCTTCGAGACTTTAGAGATCCCCGAACCGAACGTCCGACCCACGTCCGAGCCGGCGGACGAATTGGAAGAAGTGCTCTTCTTGGACGGGGACCCAAGTCGTAAGTTCCTCATCAGCAAGTCCCTGCCGACTGCCCTATGTTCCGACTTGGTGCAGTGCATCCGGGAGAACAGCGACCTATTTGCTTGGTCCGCCGCGGACATGCCCGGGATTTTCGAGGAGCTTCTAGTGCACCGCCTCAGCGTCGAACCAGGGTGCAGACTGGTTCAGCAGAAGAGGCATAAATTCGCTCCCGAGCGACAACAAGCCATCAAGGAGGAGGTGGACAAGCTCCTAAGAGCTCGGTTCATACAAGAAGTGAACTACCCCGAGGCTCTCCAACGTCGTCATGGTTAAGAAGTCAAATGGTTCCTGGAGGATATGCATCGACTTCACAGACCTGAATAAGGCGTGTCCGAAGGATCCATTCCCTCTCCCGAATATCGACACCCTCATCGATACCACCTCTAGCCATGAGCTCCTCAGCTTCATGGACGCCTTCTCCGGCTACAACCAGATCCGAATGTTCCCCCCGGACATTCCGAAGACTTCCTTCATTACCGACCAAGGCCTCTACTGTTATAGAGTTATGCCGTTCGGATTGAAGAACGCTGGAGCCACCTACCAGCGCCTCGTCAACAAAGTCTTCCAAAGCCAGATAGGCCGCAACATGGAAGTATACGTCGACGACATGCTCGTGAAGAGCGTCCGAGGTACCGACCACGTGGCCGACCTACAGGAGGCATTCGGCGTGCTGAGAAGGCACAACATGAGGCTTAATCCGAACAAGTGTGCGTTCAGGGTCTCCTCGGGAAAGTTCCTCGGCTTCATGGTCAGCCAGCGAGGGATCGAAGCAAATCCTGAAAAAATTAAGGCCATACTGGACATGGCCCCGCCCCGGAACGTCAAGGAAGTGCAGAAGATTACAGGTCGCCTCGCCGCTATTGGGCGATTCCTTTCGAAGTCTGGGGAGAAGTGCCTCTCTTTCTTCAAAGCTCTCAGGGGGCCAAGGGTTTAGAGTGGGGCGAACTGCAACAGGAGTCGTTCAAACAGCTGAAAGCCTACTTGGTCAATCCTCCCCTACTCAGCAAGCCCGTTCTGGGGGAAACCCTATTCATCTACTTGGCGGCTTCCGAGCAGACCTTAAGTGCCGTCTTGGTGAGGGAAGAGGACCGGGCTCAGAGGCCCATTTACTATATGAGCAAGGTGCTTCGGGACGCCGAGCTCTGCTATCCGAAGGTATAAAAGATGGCCTACGCCCTAGTTATGGCGGCAAGGAAGCTCCGCCCATACTTTCAGTCTCACTCGGTTGTGGTCCTCACCGACCAACAGCTGAAGCAGGTCCTCCACAAGCCGGAGACCTCAGGTCGACTTATGAAATGGTCCATCGAGCTGAGTCAACACGACATCTCCTACCAGCCTCGGACTGCGATCAAAGCTCAAGCCCTCGCGGACTTCATCGTCGAGACCACCATTCCCGAGGTCAACCATGTCCCGAATGGACCCCCTATCTGGACGGTTTTTGTGGATGGTTCCTCTTACAACGAGGGAAGCGGCGCCGGTATCATCCTGACAGGTCCAGATGACTTCGTCCTCCAGTATGCCCTCTGCATGAATTTCAAGGCCTCAAACAATGAACCAGAGTATGAGGCACTAATCACGGGCCTCGGACTTGCTCGAAGTGCCGGGGCGCAGCGCCTCCGAATCCATAGTGACTCTCAGCTGGTTGTGAACCAAGTCTTGGGCAATTACGAGGCACGGGACGAACGGATGGCGAAGTACCTCGCCAAAGTCCGAACCCTCATGGCCCGGTTCGAAGAGGCACTCATCCAACGAGTCCCTCGAGGAGAGAATTCACAGGCCGACGCCCTCTCCAAGTTGGCCTCATCCTCCCTCCAAGGTCTCGAGCAGACCGTCTTGATCGAGGTCCTCTCGAAACCGAGCATAGAAGACGAGACCCTCGGCTCAGTGGAGTCATTGCCGGTCCTACTGCAAGATAATTGGATGAAGCCGTTAGTGGAATTCATAAGGGACGGACTCCTCCCCGAGGACCCCAAGGAAGCACGCCGAGTAAGAACCAGGGCCGAGCAGTACGTCCTGATCGAGGGGATCTTATACAAGCGCTCCTTCTCGCAGATTGACGGCCGACCGTACCTGAGGTGCCTTTCCCCGGAACAAGCCGACTACGCCTTACAAGAGCTCCACGAAGGCATCGGCGGGGCACATTCAGGGTCTAGGTCTTTGGCTCGGAAAGCTCTGAATTACGGATACTTCTGGCCGACTCTCCTCCAAGACGCCGAGCGACACGTTTGGCAATGTGGCTCTTGTCAGAGACATTCCAACATTCGTCGCCTCCCCCAAGCCAACCTCGCCTCCCTATCAAGTCCTATCCCCTTCGCAATGTGGGGGATGGATTTACTAGGGCCATTCCCTGCAGCTCCGGGCTAGTTCAAGTTCTTGGGCGTAGCCATCGACTACTTCTCGAAGTGGATTGAGGCCGAGC
Organism: Hemerocallis citrina; assembly: GCA_017893485.1. NCBI lineage: Eukaryota > Viridiplantae > Streptophyta > Magnoliopsida > Asparagales > Asphodelaceae > Hemerocallis > Hemerocallis citrina. The sequence continues at coordinate 198,782,289 of CM030364.1, forward strand.
CACTTGCCACTATCACCGAGAACAAGGTGCTTCAATTCTTCTGGAAGAGCATTGTCTGCCGATTCGGCGTCCCCCGTGTTCTCGTCACAGACAATGGAACTCAGTTTACTGGGGCCGCGTTCCGAGCTCATGTGAAGACCTTGCCATCCAACAGCGCTTCTCCTCCGTCTCCCACCCACAGTCGAATGGCCAGGCGGAGAACGCTAACCGGTAGATCCTCTCTGGTATCAAGAAGAGATTGGACAAATGTTCCAAAGGCTTATGGGTCGACCAACTCCCCAACATGCTGTGGAACTACCGCACCAACAAACGGACCCCCACAGGAGAGTCCCCGTTCAACCTCACCTATGGGTCCGAGGCGGTGATACCTCTCGAAGTTGGAATACCTTCTCCTCGCCTCGCAGCCTACAACGAGGAACAGAACGCCAGAGACCTCCGGGCGAACCTAGACCTGGTGGATGAGCTGAGAGAAAGGGAGTCGATCCACCAACAGAACTACCGGAGGAGGATCGAATTGGCATACAACAATAGAGTCCGACCCACCGATCTCAAGGAGGGGGACTTAGTCCTCAGAAAACTAGCCATCTCCTTCCCCAGTCAGAAGAGCAAATTACCCGAATTGAGAAGGACCTTACAAGATCACAAGGGTAGTTCAGCCCGGAGCTTATCGTCTAGAGGACCTTGAAGGCAGGAAAATTCCGAGGACCTGGAATGCCGACCACCTTTTAAAATACCAAGAAAGCGCCCCGGCGGCTCTCTGAGTATCACAGGGTGTCGAACCGTTCCTCTCCTTTAACTTGTAATTCCTTTTAAGTTGTCATATGTAAAAACGGCTTGCCGTCAGTTATCAATAAAGGATGCTTTTTTCGTAATTATAAAATTGCTTGTATCTCTCCGCCTTTATTTTTTATTCAACCGATGGTTCGGAGTCCAATGCCCGACTCGACTCTACTTCGCAAGCTCGCTCCTCGGCGAGCTAGAAGTAGGTCGTCGTTCGGAACTGCTCCCACAACTATTGAACAACTACACCGATGGTTCGGAGTCCAACACTCGGCTCGACTCTACCTCGCAAGCTCGCTCCTCGGCGAGCTAGAAGTAGGTCGCCGTTCAGAACTGCTCCCACAACCGTTGAACAACCATACCGATGGTTCGGAGTCCAACAGTCGGCTCGACCCTACCTCGCAAGCTCGCTCATCAGCGAGCTAGAAGTAGGTCGCCGTTCGGAACTGCTTCCACAACCATTGAACAACCATACCTGTAATACCCTGATTTTTCAATTAATGAAAAATTATTTATTTTGCACGTGTTGTGCACGTGCAATATTCTGTTTGAATTATTTTATCATAATGTGTATAATTATTTAATATATTCTTCTCAAATTATTTTAATACAAAAGCCTTTCTTTAAAAGCCTTCTTTGATTTAATTAAAAAGTCTTTTCTTAAAAAGCCCAAAAGCATTTTTATTTTAATTATTTTTATAAAATTATTTTTTGGCCCAAAAAAAAAGCCCATGAATTAATTAATTTTAATTAAACTTGTCATGTAGAAGAATTTTTTTAAACAAAATTATTTTTTATACAATTTTAGAATGTACAAGTTTGGCCTAGTTGCATGCACGTGCACTACACGTACACGTGCAATGCACACTCACTATTCTTGGCCGGGTAGCATTCTTTGGAGGGAAAATTGAATTTTTGGTGTGGAGAACATGGGGGTAGTTTCAAGGAGGTGGGTAGTTTTCCTAACTCCTACTTTGATCTAAGCCTTTCATTTTGCAACCACCAAGATGATCTTAGCCCTCCATTCCCCTCATTTTTTAGTATAAATACACCCCTTCTCATGGCTAATTTTTCATATGCAAAGTATAATTTCTAAAGCTATAGTAATATAATTGTGAGAATTATAAAAGATAAGAGAGTGTGTGGTTCTTTTGGTTGCTTGGAGCTTTCGGCCAAGGAGGGTAGCATTCGGCTTGGGAAGCATTCGGCTTGGGAAGCATTCGGCTAGGATTTGGGAGCTTGGAGTGGTGCACTCTTTTGGCTAGGAGGAGGTGTTCTTATCTACAAGGACTTGTGCTTTTGTGTTTCTCTCCGTTAAGGTGGGTAAAACATTTCATGTTTCTAATATAGGATTCATGCTAGCTATATTGACAACACTATACATGGAAAATACTAATAAGAGTCCACTCTAATTAAAAAGTTAGTATGTGAATGGTTTGGAATGATGTGATTAATTGTGTATGTGAAATTCTAGCATGAAATTAAACTATATGAAGCACTTTCTATGATTGTTAGTTTAATTAAATAATGATGCAATATGGTCAGTATAATGTGTGAAAATCTTCATTAATTGCTTGTAAATTGTATGGTTGAAACATGACAATTGATTAAGATATTGACACTATGAAATTTGAATAGAAAAGTATATTGAAAGCTTGAGTTATGAGTATGTTAAATTCATGTGTAGAAGTGGCATAAAAGAACCAATGAATTGCTTGTTGTCATCAAATTAGAAATGTACCAAACTTAGTAATTGTTGAGTTTCACCTATTCATGTGTTATATAAATTCTTTTGCTAATATGAGCATGGGAAAATCCAAATTTGTATGTGTTGTGAATATAGATTAATAAACAGTAAATTATCATGGAAAATTTGGGAATAAAAGAGAGATTAGAAGATCAATTGATTTCTTTTTCCAATGTCGAAAATAAATGATAGTTTTAATAAACAAATTATTAAATTGGGTGGAGAAAATTATGTTTTAGTACAAAAATTTATTTTTATACTTGCTGTTTTGAAGATTAAATAAAGATGATTAAATCTGGAAATTTTCAGTGGTTTGTATAAAGGCAATATGAACCAAATTGATTTTGAACGTCGAGTTGTTTTCTAAAACAGTGCGAATATGAAACTAATAGATTTTAACCCAAGATTGTGACAACCTGAGCCAGTGGCTCAGGCGGTCGGTGACTGTGTTCGGTTTCCCTGAGCGGTGCGGTTCGAAACCCGGCCTCACCATCTTTTCTTAACTGTGTATATAAGTTTAGATGACTGCGAACCGAAAGTACTTATACCTAATTCACCCTCTTCTAATCGCTAGCACACGGTTGGCCTATTGGCGGGTGCTCTGGCCTTCTTCTCTACCGTGCTGGGTTCGAATCCTTCCCCTGGCACTTTATAAAAACATTTTTTTTGTGAGTTTGTGATGTCCAAAAAATGTGAGGAAAATATGGTAATTTTCATAAAAATACAAGGAATTTTATGGGATTGAGTTGGGTATTATTTGAAGAAAATATAATGTAGTTTGTGAACAAATAGTATAATTAAAGCTATGGTTCTAAGATACATACTTATGGGAATTTTCAATTCATAAAGATATATTGAAATGAATTTATTAGAAAGTAATTGACAAAGAATTTTGTGGTGTGACATGATATTATCAATTTTCACTTGAGGATATTGTGCAAAATGTGAAGTGTGAGTGGTTAATTATGAAGTGCATTGTATGATTATGGAATTTAGTAATCATGTTGATGAAATTGTTGGCCATGTATATGAATTTTTATGAGTTATAAGTATTCACTATGGACTTGTGAACAAAGAGTAATCATGAATAAGAAAGAATATGAAATTGTGACATGAAAGTGGTTATGACTTAAAGATTGTGAAATGAAATTTGAAATAGAGTAGCTAAGTCTCCCCGGCATTGAGAAAAATGAATTGAATTGAAATTAGACCAAGGTTGGTCATGTTGAAACGAATGAATAAGTCCGGATGATGGAGAGGCTAACTCTAGTGATTATTTTGTTCATGATTTTTATATAAAACTAAGGACTAATACATAGTGGAGATGTGATGAAAGTAGAAGAAAAACATGAGTATAAGGGCCAACGGATAGCGGTGTGAGAGCGATTCACAGGTTGCCTGCTTGATGCGTCAAGACAGTGCGTGGGCGCTACTCCGGAATTATCGTCCCGGTGGCGACGCTCGTGGGATGTTCGAGTGGCTATGGGTGGTGCCATTGTTCCATGGCGGAGGCTGAATTGTCCATAGGTTGCCTGCTCGATGCGTCGTGACAGTGCGTGGGATTCCCCTCCAGGCTGCCTGGACATGGGCTCATAGATCATAGGACATCTAAGACACTACCGTAGTTACAGTAGTAGTTTAAGACATAACGGGGGATTGAACCCTATCAAGATGAAGAACGAATAAGGGCTTGCCCTCGGACCTATGTAGTATGGGATGCATAGAATCCGAACAAGTGTGCATTAGTGTCATGTAATATAATTAACTGCATTAAGGACTAAGTGCACAATCACAACACGACATCAATAGGGTAGTCCCTTTAGTTGAAATGTGACATGTTTGTGTATGCTAAATATGAAATGTTAAGTTATACTATTTCCGGCAAAGCGAGGACGGCCGTGTATAATGATCGTCGGTTGAATAAACTGACGTACCCACAGTCTAACATGCAGGTAAATGTTATGCTAAAGACTAAAGAGGATTTGGATGCTTAAAGATTTTATCAAGCTGTTGTACTTGTACTTAATTGTTGTATTTTACTTCCGCTGTGCAAAAGAAAGATGTAATTATGATGTAAACTCTGATGTATGATGAAAAGTTTTTATTTCCCTGTAAAAGTGTACTAAAGAGAGTGAAAAGATCCTGTAGAACATCTCGAATTCAGTATATTTGGGATTCGGGGCGTTACAATACCGATGGTTCGGAGTCCAACACTCGGCTCGACTCTACCTCGCAAGCTCGCTCAACAGCGAGCTAGAAGTAGGTCACCATTCGGAACTGCTCCCACAACCGTTGAACAACCATACCGATGGTTCGGAGTCCAACACTCAGCTCGACACTACTTCGCAAGCTCGCTCATAAGCGAGCTAGAAGAAGGTCGCCGTTCGGAACTGCTCCCACAACTGTTGAACAACTACACCGATGGTTCGGAGTCCAACACTCGGCTTGACTCTACCTCGCAAGCTCGCTCATCAGCGAGCTAGAAGTAGGTCGCCGTTCGGAACTGCTCCCACAACCGTTGAACTACACCGATGGTTCGGAGTCCAACACTCGGCTCGACACTACTTTGCAAGCTCGCTCATAAGCGAGCTAGAAGTAGGTCGCCGTTCGGAATTGCTCTCACAACCGTCGAGCAACTCTAACGGTGGTTCGGAATCCATCGTTCGGTTCAGCTGCGGTCACCCATAACCCCGAGCCGAGCGAACGAGGAACCGACCCTCGTATATGGAGAAAAATTCTGCCGAACCAATTTCGCCGTAGGATCATCTCTAAATGCGTGGTAGAATGTGATGGACGGATCTGATCGTGCCACGTATCCACAAAACGACAAGATAGTGTTTTCTTGGAATTCGTGCCTCCCACCTCGTGATACGTACCACGATCATGATCGACCGTCTGGATGTCGCCACATGGCCGGAACCTGATGTCCGAGTTGTCGCACCTCGGAAGCGCACAGTCACCTCGGAATACGCCGAGCGAAAAACCAAAGCTCTGCGGCCAAAACCTGCGAAGAAGATCTAAGGGTCCTTTTGGTTCGGCGTAAAGAATGAATCGACCACGGCACGACTATGAACAAAGCAACTTTGATTTTATTAAGACACTTTAAATTTACATGGCCAAAACATTACAACGGGAAAGCAACTAAATAAATTACAAGTAAAACGCTCGACGCCATTCGTTCAGTGCCTCCTCGGAACAGGGATGTTCCGATTCAAAGACAAACGTGGTTTCCGCCTTTTCACCCCCGAGCTTGTCTCTAGGCTGACGAACTGGGACGCCGCCTCGCCACTAACCCTAACGGTTGCTCTGACCGAAGCTCCACTCGAGCTAATAGCTACTCCGCTTTGTGCGTCGGCTGCTGTCCGACCAATGACTTGGCCACGAGTCGCTAGCTCGTAGAAGGTGATCCCCCAATCTCTCTCCTCGCGAGTGCAAGAAGTGCTGCGGACATTAGCTCTCACAGGCTGAGGCTTCAGTCGAGCTACCTCCTCCTCGAGCTCGACGATCCTATCCTTCAGAGTGTCGTCCTTCACCATTATCTTGAACCGAGAGAGCTTTGCCGAACCAGGATGCTCAGCGCTGTCGGATATAATACGACGCAAGTTGGCCAGCTCGATGCTCTTATCAACCGTGACCCTTTGCAACTGTTCGACCTTACTCCCGAGCTCATCTCGCTCGGCCACCACCGAGGCCAGCTCCGCCTCCTTCGCCAACAGTTCTTCCTCGACTATCCGCAGATGGTGCAACTCGGCCAACAACCCACTATTTCTCTTCTCTACGTTATACAGTATTCTCCTCGTCAGATGAACCTTGCCCTCAAGGCGAGCCTCACGGGACTGCTGAAACAACTCCGCTCGGCGCCGAGCCGCCGCGGTGACATGAGTTCGCTCGACGATCTGAAATAGGAAAGCACCACATTGAAGAACTACATGGCCGAACTAAACACTTAAGCAAATTCGAAACCCAAACAATCTTTTTTCATTCATCATAAAAGCGGTGGCCAGTCCGCAAAAAGGCGTTACACTGTTTTTGGAAAAGAAAACAAAAATTACAAAAAGACGAGAAGATCAAGGGTCCACCTGCGTCGCCGTTTCGACCACAGGCGTTTCGCCAGATGGCCCCTCATCTCTCCCCTCGGCCTGGGGGTCTGTCACCAAAGTATCGGCTACCACCTCCTCGTCGTCGTCACCTTCTCCCTCGTCACATTCGCTTCCCTCCTCCTCGCCGCCTGAGGGTGACCCCGGCCACAGCCTGTAGCCGACCCGCTTGAAGCCGGGGATGCGGTCCTGAACATGGTCGAGAGCCCTCTGGTAGGACATCTCCATGTTTGTGGCCATGTGCTTCTTCGCCTCGGCCTCGACCTCGGCCTTGATCTTCGTTGCCAAGGCCTCTTTCTCTGCCTTCACATCGGCCAGAGACTTCGCCGACGCTGCCAGCTCCTCGGCAGCCTTTACAGCTTTGGCAGACTCCGCATCAAGCCGCCCCTTGACACGTTCCAGATCGACCACAAGATCGGTAACCTGGACCTCCAAGGCCTCGACTCGCCTCTGCTCGGCCTCGAGTTGCCGAACCGCCTTGACCTTTTCCGCCAGGGCATTGCAGGCGGGGACAGTCGGTGACGACACCTACGAAGTGGCTCGGTCGCTCGTATCGGTAAGTTTTTCTTGTGAATTTCTTCAAGTCTATTGCTCGGCCCGTATCTTGTGCTCATCATTTGTTGTCTTCACAGGCCACCTGTCACTTCGGCCATCTCCTCGAGATGTTCGCCGCGTAGGAGAAAGAGTTGAAGGCCGCCAGCGACAAACCCAGTGGAGTTTTTTGAAACTTTGTGTCCTTTTTTTAAACAAAAAAACCTTAGTGTCCAATTTTTAAACTGGCCCAAAACTTTGTGTCCTTTTTTTATATTTAGCTGAATTATATTTGTGTTCTGCGTTTCGGTGTTTAGTAAAAATCAATTTTTAGAAAAAATAAGTCTCTGGAGAGACTCGAACCAAAGCACCCCGCCTCCGCCGTTGCTACAGTAACATTTTTAAAGCGCACCCACTGACCAGTAGGTCTGAGTGACTAACCTGATGTGAGATGAGTTGAGTTATTTTTAACTCGACTCTCTGTTTGTTATTAATATTTCATATTTCAAAAACTCTTAAACTCTTTTCTCCTCTAATTTATTTCATGAAAACTTCCAGATTACTATTCTTATAGATTTGCAACTTAACAGTATTTAAAAATTATTATTTTGACATAAACACATTAATTTTTCTTTCTAAATTGTATTTTATATCTACATTTTCGATATTTGAAAACAACCATAATTCTTACCAAATTTAGCACCACAATTATCACAATAAGTTTATTTTCTTGCTTTCTTTTATTTCTACAACAATTTCTAGAATATAGTCTCTTTTATCCTACTAATGTCACATTAATTAATATGGCACAATTCAAATATTTCAATTAACCAATTAGCCATTTACAAGCATATTTCCTTAATCTAACATGGTTCAAAATTCACAATTTCCTAGCAACATGATAATTTGAATGTAATAATCACAATTTATAATATCTATCAATCAATTCATCAAGCATTCATTTCATTTCTAATTAGTCTCTTTTAAAGAAACACATGGCCAAATTAACTAGTTTCTTCTTAGCAATTTCATCAATTTAATCCCTAGCATGATATCTACATTAGAAGCTTAAGAAATTACCCACATATTTTGAAGAACAATTGAAAAACTCCTAGAAATCTCCTTAAACACACGATCCCCTCCTAGTTGTAAGCCTTCTCCTCCTTGCTTGTGCACACCAAACCGCCTTCTCTTCCTTGTACTTGATGAAACCCGAGCTCTCCTTTCTCCTTGATGAATGGCCGGCCTCCAATGGTGAAAGGAACACACAAAAATGCACAACTCAATCTTCTTCCTCACATAAATTTTTCACACTCTATCTTTTCTTCTCACTTTCTTTATAATTTCTAAAGGTGCAAGAGAAGTGAATGGCTAGGGGGGGCTATTTATACACTTTTTGGGGTCAAATGAAGGGCTAAGATTAACTTGATGAGAGTATATTAGGGGCTAGGATGCATTAGGGAGTTAAAGCAACCACCCATGAACACAAAACTACCTCTCCACTCATGCCACTCCCCCATCCCCTCCATGCTTGAATCCGGCCAAGTCTACTAGCACAATGCACGTGCCACCCTAAACACACCTAGTTACTAGTTGTACATGTATTTGTTAATTAATTTGTTACAAAAATAAGTCTACCCTAAAAGTTATCTCATTTAAATGAGAATAAACTAGTGGGCTCAATTTGGTGGGCTTTAGAATCCTTGGGCTTAATAATTAAAAATAATTAATTTAATTAGTGTGGGCTAGATTTAAATAATTAGGCCTAGGATTTAAAATAGGCTTTTTAAATTAAAAAGAGAAGAATTAAAAATACTTGTTCATGGTATGAAAATAAATAATTTTCTAAGGATAAAAATGTACATAAATTTGCACGTGCAAAACACGTGAAATCAAACAAACTCATATTAAATTATAATTGAAAATTCAAGATGTTGCAATTTGTGAATCTATCAACACGTGCATAACTAATATGAAGGAGATCTCAGGTTCGAGTCCTCACTACATTAGATTGTTGACTTCAAATTTTTTAATATATTAAATGTGCATCACACGTGTAAATTACTATCTATCTATCAATCAATAATATTGATAGGGGGTAAACAGACTGGCACAACCAGAACCCTCAGATCTCCTCTAATCTCGCTTCCCCGTGATCATCAGGTCAAACAGGTCAAACAGGTCAAAACGAGCTTCAGCCCTTTTAGGCCCATGGACAAACGGGTACGACCCGGTCCGTTAGGATCACAGACCCGTTTACCTCTGCCTGTAAATACCAGCCCCCCTCCTCACTTTTGAAGGTAATAAATATTTCCCCACCTGAAATCTAGCTATTGTTGCTTTCTCAGTGACTGACTAGATCGTCGGAGGGCCTGTCGCCGGGACTTCTCCCAGTGTTTCTAAGAAGTTTGCAGGTACACAAGGCCGAGCCAAGCTACTACATCCGAGCAGAGCAACTTCATCCAACATAGACAAGTAGATCCGAGTCGAGCTACTCGAGCCTCTACCTTTCCCCTGCTACTCCCAAGTCGGTCCTACGGCTTAGGATCGGACTAGCACCAATACACTATCTTCTGTTACACAAATTACAAGAACTCACACCTGTTTCCTCCACACCCTAAAAACAAACAGCATCAGGTTAGCGCCGTCTGTGGGAAACTCAGGTATTATCGCCTGTCCGAGCCCAGCCAGGGACGTCATCCCAAGTCCGAGGTCTCCCATGGCTCCCAAAGCTAGAAGGGCCGTCATATCGGCACGACATACGGACCCCCCACATCACAGCCGTGCGGATGCCCAGGGTTCCAACCGACCACGGATCCATAGGGCGGCCGGACGTGGGCTGGGTGCTTCTCACTCGAACGCGACCGATTTGCAACGCGTCATTTCGAATCAACAAGCCAGTCACACAAGGGGAGAGGCCACTTCCAACTCGGTCTTGACACATCGTAGTCGGCCATCCCCCGAGGACGATCCAGAACACAGTCGCTCGCCCCGTGGAACCCGCCTCTGCAGGACCCGTAGGGCAAGCCCCCATCACGAGGGCCGAGTTCCAAAATTTCTGGGACGAGATCCTCCAAGCAATCCGAGGCGGGCAGAAAACCGAGGTCCGCAACACTTTGATCCTTGGTTGGGAGCAAGGGGCGGCGAATCCTACGGATCGGCCTGCCCCCAGGAACAAGTAGGCACCGTCCTCTAGCGTTTACAAGAGATGGAGAACTGCCTCCCCCATCTCGGCGAGGGAGGACCAATGCCGGGTCATGGTCATCGGCCGACTGAACCCCCATTCTACCCCCAAATCATGGAAGCCAAGATCCCCCTAAATTTCAGGCCTTCCCAATTCGAGACCTACAACGGCGAGGGTGATCCCGCTGATCACATGGAGGGGTTTAAGACCCTCATGATGATTCACAGCACTGCGAATCCCTTCCTCTACCGTGCCTTCCCTGCTACCCTTCGTGGTCCGACTCGGGAATGGTTCTCAAAGCTCACTCTCGGCTCAGTCTTCTCGTTCGACCAGTTGGAAGCGAACTTCCTAGCCCACTTCGTGACCAGCAGAAAGGTCAAGAAGACGAGTGCGTCCCTTCTGAAACTCAGGCAGAAGGAAGGGGAGTCACTCTGTGATTTCTTTTGGAGGTTCACCACCAAGGTGAGGTCCATGTCCTCTCTTGATGCGGGCATCGCTTCAGTGGCTTTCCAGCACAACGTTAGGCATGGTCAGCTGAAGGCTTCATTGGCTAAAAAACCACCCGTCGACTTTCCCGATCTACTCAACAGGGTCGAGAAGTACATTCGAGCGGAAGAGACCCTAAATCCGGAGGGCACCAAAGAAGCCACTGCCAAGGGGAAGCAAAAGGCCAACGACGTCGAGCCCGCTAAGTAAACCACGAAAGAGACAGGCAGTCTCAAGAGGGTTCCTCCGGTCTCCCGATTCGAGAGGTATATGCCTCTGACCCAGAACTTCTCGGCAATCCTAATGGAGATCGAGGATAAAGGGTTCGTCAGACTCCCTCCCCAACCGATCAACAACAAGAAGCGGGACCAGAGATTCTACTGCCGCTTCCACCGAGATAACAGGCACGAGACAGACAAGTGTCGGACCCTTATGGATGAGATCGAGGCCCTCATCCAGCGAGGGTACTTGAGAGAGTTCACCCGGGATAATCCGAGAGACCGGTGGGATCCGAGGAATCCGAGGCCTTCGCCTCCTTCTCGAACGATAAACCATCCGTCCGAGCGGGACTCCGAGCCCGAGGAGACAGGGGGGCAGGCCATACTACATTGCGTCCTTGGGGGACCCATGGGAGGGGGATCCAACACCTCCCAAAAGGCCTTCGTCCGAGAGGTTTAACTCCGTCCGGGACCATCCCTCCCTGCAGATTCAGCAGCGACCGGTATCCTTTTCCGGGGAAGACCTCGAGGGAGTCCAGCTCCCGCACTGCAATGCCCTCGTCATCAGTCCCGTCATGGCAAATTTTGAAGTCCTCCGAATTCTAGTGGACAACGGGAGCTCAGTCAACATCCTCTTCTTAGAAGCATTTGAGAATCTCAAGCTCCCCCGGGATAAGTTAAAGCCGGCCGAGTACACCCTACATGGGTTCTCGGGCATCCCAGTACAAATTGAAGGGATAGTGATGTTGGACGTAACGGCTGGCACGACCCTTATCACACAGACCGAATCAATGGATTTTATGGTGGTCAATGTTAAGGCCGCGTACAACGCCATCCATAGCCAACCCGGCCTCTGCTCGCTCCAGGCAGTCCCCTCCGCCTACCACTTGAAGCTGAAATTTCCCAATGACCTCGGGGTCGGCATCGTTAAAGGAAATCAGGAGTCTGCATGATTGTACTACATGACCGCGGTCGGGGGCGGGGTGTTCCCCCTCGATTCAATCGAACATCCACCTGAAAGAAGCCAACCCGAGTCAGAGCCTGTGGATGAATTGGAGGAGGTCTTATTCGAAGCGGAAGATAAGTCCAAGTGGTTCCATGTGAGCCGCTTCCGCCGACCTGAAACCTGGTCAAATTGATTGTGTATGCCGCAATATCAACGTCATCGCCTGGACGCCGTCCAATATGCCCCGGATTTCAGAAGATCTAATCATGCACAGGCTCAGCATCGCCCCGGATTCTAAGCCAATCTATCAGAAGCCTCGTAAGTTCACCCCGGAGAGGCAACAAGCAGTAAAAGCGGAGGTGGACAAGCTGTTGTCTGCCCGGTTCATTCAGGAGATCAGCAACCCCGAGTGGCTGGCTAACGTCGTGAGGGTCAAGAAGGCCAGTAGGAGCTGGAGGATCTACATAGACTTCACGAATCTCAATATGTAACACCTCAAATTCCAAATAAGGACGAAATCGAGATTCCACAGGATCTTTACTTCACTTCGTACAATTTTACAAGGAATTTAAAACTTTTCATCAACAATACATCAGAGTTCGAATTCAACTTGGTTTTACACAGCGGAAGAATAAAATTTACAATGAAATATTTACAACATCTTTAAAATAAAACAGCATCAGCATATCCACTTTATAGCTACATGAACATCCATTACCTGCATGTAAGACTGTGGGCACGTCAGTCGCTTACAACTGACGAAATGTTATACACGGCTATCCTCTCTATGCCGGGAATAGTATAACGATCTCATTGCTTTAATAAAAATATAACAGTTGAATGAATAATAAAGTGCTAATGTGTCTACGCTAAACATGTAAGTGTATGTCATGTCTTAATGCCTAATGCAAACAATTTATACTAGGATGACACTAATGCACACTTGTTCGGATTCTATGCATCTCATACTACATATGTCCGAGGACAAGCGCCTACGTACTCCGCAATAAAGGGCTCGATCCCTCGCCATGGTAACTACCCAGTAATAAAACAAGGTTCAGATCATTCCATGAATTTGAATCCCAGCCCCGGAGTCCACCACTGACTGTTATAACAGATCCCGCATCGTGCGAATCATCCCGTAAGTGACCCTTTAGCCCGGTACACGTATATACATTGGAGATGGCAAACAAAACTACCCGTCCGACTACTCAAGATCCCGGAGTCCACCGTTGACCTGTCCTCATAGTTTCGGATTTAAAATATAATAGTCCGTCTCCCATGGAGTAACCTAGTCCACCAACTGGGTCTATAGCCTCGGAGTCCACCGCCGACTATATAGAGCACCCCACTTACGTTTTCCAAGGTTCACTACATCTTCACCTAAGTGCCTAATTATTTTCCTTTAAGACATGAATTAATTTCCAAGCCTAGAATTAGCCTTATCTCTTACCGATCTTAATCACCACTACCGAGATAGATCCACAATCCTATCTCAAATTTATATCTTAACTCTTTTATTTCAACATTTTTCGGTAACAAGATTTTACTAACTCAAAACTCAACCATTCATGCATAAGAATTATGGGTACACATACCTTTTAATAATCATGTCTCAAACCTAGATCATTTCATTATTTTAATTCATTTCACAACTTAAGCAATGTCTCATTTTAGCACTATTCATGATTCTTTAATAATAACAAGTCTTTTTCATGAACAAACTTCATTCAACAACAATCTCTTTAATAACTTAAGTGCAAATAACCAATTCACATTTCAACAAATGCCAAATACTCTTAATTTGCATAAATGAATAATCACATCAAGATAAATTCATTCACATGAATAATTTATTCTCATTCTACCAATAAGTCTCATTTGTAATTACAAAGCTCATTTTTCATTTCTCATTTTGCTTCTTTTTAGCACAATTCAAAGTCTCATTTGGCAACATAACTCAATTCCATCAAATATTTCTATAATCAAAATAATAGTAGATTCTCTACAAAAGAACTTAATTATTCTTAATCAATGTCTCATTAGCATTATTCATGGTTCTCTTATTTGTTTATGCAACAATCATAATTCTATTTACAATTATAAACTCATGAAATATCTTTAACAATCAAACACAATTTCTTCAAGAGTAAATAATTCACACAATGTATTCCTTTTATTCCTAAAAAAAATCATAAATCTTCAATCTATACTTACCTTCTATCTCAAATCTTCCTTTTTAAAGTCTGAATTATACATGGAAAATCTTGACACTAATTTTAGTAAGTTCTCAATCATTTTATAGAAATAATAGTATTTTCCCCAATTTTAATTTACGAAAAAAACTCATTTAATTTAACTTAAGCATTTAAAAAAAAAATAGGAACTCATACTAGGTTTCGAACCCATGAACATGAGTCCCAGACAGGGCTCACAATCCCCACCAACAGCCACAAGCCCAAGTGGACTAGTTTTCTTAATTCCCTCTCATTTATCTTATGAATAGGCTCTCCCGTTGAAGTGATTTAAATAAAACAACAACACAAAAAAAATTGTTGTCTACGGGATTCGAACCAGGCTAGGCCGCAAGGCAACGCAACGCCCAACCAATAGGCCAGACGTGCTCTGCGTCATCAAATCTCCTCTTTTTATTTTTGTTCGAAATCTCTGTTTATCTTTTCATTTCCATAAACTTGATTCTCCATTATAACTAATCCTTTATTAAACTAAAATAATTTCTTATGAACTGAGTTTATTCTTTTAACATTAATCTAATAATTTTTAAACCATAATTTAGATAATGACCCTAAACTTCCAATTCCTTTCTTTTAATAAACTCTATATTGCATTTCTTCAAATTTAATTATATATTTTCATGAACAAAAGTAAATGAGTTTAGTAGGGTTAACATTATCTTAAAAGAAAGTTTTGCTTACTTAGTAAAAATAGAAATTCTAATATCTTTCATATAGTCTATTCTCTTTATTTATACATGACTAAATAATTAAAACCTTCCTTTTCTTTCACATTCACTAACTAGCAAGTTTGTAGCTTTTAAAACAATTCATGATTCAATACTATTATTGCCACCTCTAATAACATAAATTGCTACATCAAAATTTCCAATAAGAATAAACATTTAACACACATAAAGTTTATAAATATTCTAACATGATCCTTAATATTTGATTATTACACTCAATACTTCTATTATTTGTTTAATCACAACTATAGCAATCTCATTCTTGATGTGTTATACTAGCATGAAATTTATCTACATATTTTACCTGATCAACAACTCATATTATTTATTATAATTCTAACATGGAAGTTTCTACAATTAGAAAGTAAAGAGATCACCCACTAACATAATGTTAATCTATTTACCAGCATAGCATATCTCACTACTATTCATGCTACACACAAATTAAAATTTCTCATTTGTTATTATTAACATGCATTGTTCTTTATAACTAGAAAGTAAGAGAACACCCACCTTATAGAAGCTTGATCAAATGAAAGAATGAACACCTCTCCTAGCTCCAAGACTCCTAGTTCCTCTTCTCCTCCTACCAATTTCTCCAAGCAATATGACTCTCTTCTCTCTTTCTTTTCTCTCTTTTCTTTCTCTTTTGATTTTGTTTTAGTGTAAGAAAATTGTAGGGATTTGGGTCTCTATTTATAGGATAAATCTATGGTTTATTATGCAAAATTCACACCCTAATAACTCTCAAAATTTATTTCATACAACCTTTCACTTTTTAACCCCCCAAAACCCCCAACTCTTTACCATCCTAATTACTCAAAAAAAATCTGGTCACCTCTCCATCTTCAAAACCGGTCCTTCTCATCTCTTTCCATTTTGCACGTCAGTGGCCCCCCACCTCTTACTACACATATTCATTTATCACTTTATGTTTCACTAATCAATTAAAGCCTCAATTAATTGTATTAATATATCAAAATATATGTAGTACCTTGGGTCATCAGAGCCAATATGAAATCCTCCAACCAATAAAAACCAGTAATGTGTAGAAAGTTACTACCATTGATAAAACTCAATAATGATTGCATATAAAATCAGAACTCATACACATGCATAACTAGTGCAATACTGTAATTTTGAAATTTATTAATGGGCTTGCCTCATGGGCTCTCTATTTTAATCAAATAATTTAATTGTTCTAGTGGGCTCTTCTCCTAATGGGCTGGATTCTAATCTTTTGGTCCATAAATTAACTAAAAAGGCTAAATAAGTTGTGCATACTAAAAATAGATAATGAGAGTAATAAAATGAGAACAAAAATTTGCTCGTGCAGCATACGTGCAACAGTAAAAATGCATTTTAAATCAAAATAAGGAAAAAATAAATTTTAATTTTATAAAAAGAGTTCGAATACGTAAAATAAATAATCAATGCACATGAAAATATTGCACTTAGTAATGAAAAATATGTGATTGATACGTGTATCGAAAACACATAAAAAGCATGTAAAATACCGAGATTAAAATATAATATTTTAGTTGACTAAAATAGGATAAAAATCGATACGGGAAATGCATAAATAGTCAGAAATCAAGATACGTGGTGAAAACACGTTACAAAATACTTGTGCGTAACACACAAGGGCAAAATTGTCATTTTCAATTTTGCGGGGTGTTACACTCTCCCCCCTTAGAGTAGTTCCGTCCCCGGAACTCGCTAGGGTAAAAGTTATATTTTGTACATGCCAAGAAAATGTCATATTGTATTTAGAAAACTGTAAACTTTAATAAAATAATTGTAGTTTAAACATAATCCCTAAGGAAAAACAAGACAAACTTTATATAAGAAACTATGAGTATAAAAAATTTATAAGAATGAAACGAGAAAACTCACATAGGGAAATAAATTCAACCATAAAGATAGGATAGATTGAAAGAAATTTTCACACAGGGAAAACATTAGATAGAGGGAAAATCAATTAAATCTTTAATTTGTGGAATGGTTCGGAAAACAATGCGGTAAAGAAAACATAGTCAATAAATAATTTATTAATAGATCAAATTTAAAGTAATGCGCGGTAGGATAAAATTGAAAACTGAATTGGTACTGTATGAACAAAATCGAATAAGCAATTTTAAAAGAAGATTATTTGAATAAGAGTTTGAAAAATAAATGAGAATGAAGTATACTCAAAAGTATAGACAACATAAAAAATGATTTTTTTGTATACCAATAAAATAATTTCTAAAATAAATATAATTATACATACGATTTGAAAATTAAAGATATAGAAGACATACATCGAATATTTTCAAATTGTCAAATAGAGCAAGAAAATCAACATATAAAAGTATATACGTATATAGGCATCAAAATTATAAGGGTAAAACAAATAATGTTATAATACAAAATTTATAAGCGGGTTGTAGGAGTAAAAACATCATAGATGTAAAAATTGTAACATACTATTGAAATAGCGCGAAAACCGGTCATATAGAAATAATTTGCAAATTGAAGAAAAAGTATAAATACAAATTTTATTTTTGTTAGGTGAGTAGACACCAGTAATGAGTAGAAAGTTACTACCATTGATAAAAATCAATAATGATTGCATATAAAATCAGAACTCATACACATGCATAACTAGTGCAATACTATAACTTTGAAATTTATTAATGGGCTTGCCTTATAGGCTCTCTATTTTAACCAAATAATTTAATTATTGTTGTGGGCTCTTCTCCTAATGGGCTAGATTCTATTTTTTTGGTCCATGGATTAACTAAAAAGGCTAAAGTTATGCATACTAAAAATAGATAATGAAAGTAATAAAATGAGAACAAAATTTTGCACGTGCATCATACGTGCAACAATAAAAATGCATTTTAAATCAAAATAAGGAAAAAATAAATTTTAATTTTATAAAAAGAGTTCGAATACGTAAAATAAATAATCAGTGCACATGAAAATATTGCACTTAGTAATGAAAAATATTTGATTAATACGTGTATCGAAAACACATAAAAAGCACGTAAAATACCGAGATTAAAATATAATATTTTAGTTGTCACAAATAGGATAAAAATCGATACAGAAAATGCATAAATAGTTAGAAATCAAGATACGTGGTGAAAACACGTTACAAAATATACGTGCGTAACATACGAGGGCAAAATTGTCATTTCTAATTTTATGGGGTGTTACACAATAGGGCATGCCCCAAAGATCCTTTTCCCCTCCCGAGCATTGACGCTCTGATCGACACAACGTCGGGTCACGAGCTCCTAACCTTTATGAACGCCTTTCCAGTCCGGATGTTCCCTCCGGACATCGCCAAAACGTCCTTCGTTGCCGACCAGGCCCTCTACTGCTTTCAGGTCATGCCCTTCAGGCTCAAGAACATCGGGGCCACCTACCAAAGGCCTGTCAACCGAGTCTTCAACGATCAGATTGGTCGCAACATGGAAGTATATGTCTACGACATGCTCCTCAAGAGCCAGCGAGGGCAGGATCATGTCACTGACCTCGAGGAAGCTTTTGGCGTCCTCCGGTCTCACAACATGCGGCTCAATCCCGCCAAGTGCGCCTACGGTGTCTCCTCGGGAAAATTTCTTGGGTTTGTCGTTAGCCAGCGCGGCATAGAGGCCAAGCCAGAGAAGATCCAGGCCATAATCAACATAGCCCCTCCCAGAAACGTTAAGGAGGTTCAGCGGCTTCCGGGAAGAATGGCAGCCATCGGCTGCTTCCTCTCTAGGTCAGGAGAGATGTCCTTCCCCTACTTCAAGGCCCTGCAGGAGGCAAAAGGCTTCGAATGGGGCAACCCCCAGCAACAGGCCTTCGACCAGTTAAAGTCCTACCTCTCCACCCCCTGCTCCTGAGCAAACCCGAACTGGGCGAACCCCTATTCCTGTACCTCTCAGCCTTGGAAAGCGCGCTCAGCATCGTGCTCGTCCGAGAAGAAGACAGTGTTCAAAAGCCTCTCTACTATGTGAGCAAAGTCTTGCTATCGGCCAAAACCAGATACACAAAGATGGAAAAGATGGCATACGCACTGATAACAGCCGCACGAAAGCTCTGTCCTTACTTCCAGGCCCGCTTTATTCAGGTCCTCATGGACCAGCCTCTGAAGGTTGCCTTCCACAAGTCGGAGAGCTTCGGTCGCTTAGTCAAGTGTTCATTCGAGCTAAGCTAGTACGACATCAGCTACCAGCCCAAGACAACCATAAAGGGACAGGCCCTCGCCGAATTCCTCACGGAGTACATGATCTCCGAGCCATCCAACACCCAGGAGACTGATCCGATCTGGGAAGTCTATATTGATGGCTCGTCTTGTGAGGTGGGAAGCGGTGCAGGCATCATCCTCAAAAGCCGCAACAACTTCATCCTCCAGTATTCTCTTCGCCTGAACTTCCCTACCTCTAACAACGAGGCCGAATATGAAGCTATGATTGCAAGGCTCACCCTAGCACACTATGTTATTAGTTAGTTTCCCCATGTGCTTGTATCCTACATTATTTGTGATCCGCGACTTGCAATTGACGGGTACTTATTTTCTTCTTTTCTCCTTTTTACTGCAAATTTACTATTGCAGATCAGGATGATCAGCAACCAGAAGGTATTGGCGAGATGATGTTTTAAGTGCTGGAGATTTTTGCTTTATTATTATTATTTTTATTGTTGCTTGAACATCGAATAAGTGTATTTGGTTATTTGGATATTATTTGTATTTGAGCGATGTGACCCATGATATTTGTTTTCTCCAGACTCTGATTTATTTGAGAATATTGTATTTGGATTCAAATAAATTTCTGTTGGTAAATCTGTTTCAATATTGCATGTTGGTTGTGTCTTTTGCTTTCGACTCTGATAAATTGTGTGATGTGTTGTAAAGATTCTGAAACAGCTTAAGGATGATGAAAATTATTCGCTGGCGTTTTGTTACGTATCCGTATTCCGTATTCCTTTTTGGAAAGCGGGGTGTGACAGGATTTTTAGTGGTATCAGAGCATCAGGTTTGGCTAATGTATTAGTTGTCTAATATATTAGACAAGCTTGGCTCGAACTGGGATCTGCATAATATTTCACCAACCATGCATGCATAAATGAAATATATATACCAACTCAGATTCTGGATGCTAATTGTTTTTGGTTTCGTGCAGCATATGACTCGCAAAGGTTCTACTTCACAGTCGCAGGTTGATCCGATTGAGGCTGTCACTGCTGTGCTTGAGCGGTTGATTAATAAGCAGCAAAACCACAGTGATCTGGTGATGCCTGCCCTTGAAGCTGCCCGGGTTCTGCCTCCTGTTGTGCCTGTGCAGGCAAATCTTCTGCCTCGCCCAGGGACAGTTACAGACTTTATGAGGTTGCATCCCGATCATTTTTTCAGCACTGAGACACCTTTGAAGGCTGAGCAGTGGTTGATCCGGACTGAGCGCTTGTTGTTAGCAGCTCGTGTTGCCGAGGCTGATCGAGTGGATGTTGTTTCCATCCAGCTGGTGGATTTGGGTTATATTTGGTGGATGGCTGAGTCTGAGCATCTTGAGAGGCCTATTGCTTGGGCTACTTTTACTCGGGGATTCTTGGAGAAGTTCTTCCCCAGTAGTACTCGAGTTGAGATGAACAGCAATTCCTGGCACTAAAACAGGTTAAGTCATTGTTCCATTTTGGATTTGTTACAATATTTCATGAACAATTATGAATGTTGTAACATGGACTTTCTTGCAACAGGGTTCCAGGTCAGTGGATGAGTACGCAGCTGAGTTTACTAGGCTTAGCCGCTTTGCTGCCATTCTTGTGGCAATCGAAGAGGATAGGGCTCGTAGATTCACAAATAGGCTTGAGCAGGATATAAAGAAGCATATGGTCTCTCTTCGTCTGCATAATTATGCTGAAGCTCTCGAAGTAGCTCGAGCTCAAGAGCAGGCTCGTGGTGGTTCGTCTTATTCTCAGCGGACTGTTCCCGCTGTTGTGGCTAGATCTTTCGTTGGTCCTGTTCGGAGGTCTGGGCATGCTCATCCTGTCAGGGCAGCTCCTTACTCTTCTGCTGGTTCTCAAAGGGGTGGTTTTTGTGACTTCTGCCAGGCGTCTGGTCATGACCGCAAGAACTTTGGGCGCGTCAACCACCGATGCTTTAGGTGCGGCACCGCTGATCATTCTGTGCGGGATTGTTCCCAACCATTTCAGCAGATGGCTCTTCCAGCCAGGAGTTCTGTTCAGCAGGAAGTTCCAGCTCGTGGTCCAGTTAGGCCACCGCTTCCTCCTCAACGCCAGATTGTCGGTCAGAGGACCGCTGTTCCAAGGAGAGGTCAAGCTTTCAACTTGACTGCTGCAGATGCTGAGACAGCTAAAGGGGTTGTGGTGGTATATCTTGTTTTGTTGTTTTGTTGTTTTGTTCCTTTTGTTATTTCCTTTAGCCTTGCTTGTTTCCTTTTGTTATTGTTCCTGCATTGTTGTTTTTCCCTCACCGTTGATCTTCTATGCTTTCTCCTTGTCTTTGATTCTTTTAGGTATCATCCTTGTTTGCTCTTTTCCTACCTATGTTCTTTTTCATTCTGGGGCAACCCATTCTTTTGTCTCCTCTCAATTTATCGCTCGCCATCAGTTAAAGTGTAGCAACATGTCAGCAGCTTGGAACATCGTGACAGGAGGTGGAGTTATCAGTTGTTCTCGTGAGTGCAGGCAATGTCCCGTTGTTATTGGGGACGCAGATTTCAAAGCCAACCTGATTATAATTGGAAATTCAGGATTCGACGTTATTTTAGATATGGATTGGTTGGGTGAAGCCCATGCCACTATTGATTGCCGTGCCAAGAAAGTTGTCTTCAGAATTCTAGATCAAGCAGAATTTGAGTTTCATGCTGGAGAGTCTTCTCTTGGTCGAGCGAAGACTACAGTTGAATAGGTGGATTGTGCTATGAAATTGCACTCGGACTGTGAGGCTGCGCTTCTAGTAGTTATGGATTTCTTGGATGTTTTTCAAGATGAGTTGCTTGGCTTATCCCCTAATAGGAAAGTGGAATTCGGTATTGATGTTCAGCCTAGAACAGAGCCGATATCGAAGAGGCCCTACAGGATGGCACCGGTTGAGCTGGCAGAGCTTAATGTGCAGATTCAGCAGCTGCTTGATTTTGGTTTCATCAGACCTAGTGTTTCGCCTTGGGGTACTCCGGTCCTTTTTGTTGATAAGAAGGATGGTAGTCGTCGTCTGTGCATGGATTATCGAGAGCTGAACAGAGTTACTGTGAAGAATCGGTATCCGTTGCCCAGGATCAATGATTTGTTTGATCAGCTGAGTGGGGCTGCTGTTTTCTCGAAGTTGGATCTTCGTTCTGGATATCACTAAGTTAAGGTGAAGGCTGCAGATATACAGAAGACTGCTTTTAGGACTAGATACGGGCACTATGAGTATCTTGTGATGCCATTCGGGGTCACGAATGCCCCGGCTGTATTTATGAGTCTTATGAACCGGGTGTTCTCTCAGTTCTTGGATAGGTTCGTGGTGGTCTTCATTGATGATATATTGGTGTACTCTCGGAATCGGGAAGATCATCCTGAGCATCTTAGAGTGGTTCTGTAGACTTTGAGAGAGAATCAGCTCTATAGGAAACTTAGCAAGTGCGTGTTTTGGCTCGATAGGATTTCTTTCTTGGGGAAAATTGTTTCTGGCAATGGTATTTCTGTGGATCCTGCCAAGATTAAGGCTGTGAAGGATTGGCCTATTCCCAAGTCAGTTTCAGAAGTCAGGAGTTTTCTTGGTTTGGCTGGCTATTATCGGAAGTTCGTCTAGGAATTTTCGAAGATAGCAGGACCATTGACTAAATTGACTGGGAAGGATCAGCAGTTTTTTTGGTTTGATGAGTGTAATGAAGCTTTTATTGAGTTGAAGAACAGATTGACGTCAGCGCCTGTGTTGACTATTCCAGATGGTTCAGGCGGATTTGTAGTTCACTGTGATGCTTCTGGTAAGGGTCTTGGAGCAGTTCTTATGCAGAAGAGCCGTGTTGTTGCGTATGCATCGAGACAGTTGAGGCCACATAAGAAGAACTATCCTACTCATGACTTGGAGTTAGCGGCAGTGATCTATGCTTTGAAGCTGTGGAGACATTATTTACTTTGAGACCGAGTGGAGATCTTTATGGACCACAAAAGTCTCAAGTACGTCTTCACCCAGATGGAGTTGAACATGAGACAAAGGCATTGGTTGGAACTTATGGCCGATTATGAAATCAGTTTGCAATACCATCCCGGTAAAGTAAACTTGGTGCCTGATGCTTTGAACAGGAGACCGGCAGTTATGTTTCTTACTCAGCAGAGAGATCTCATTGAGCAGATGAGGAGGTTGGAGCTTGATGTTGTGTTTCCAAGTTCTGGTCGAAGTTGTTTGGCGCTCCAGCTGCAGTCATCTCTTGTTGAGCAGATCAAAGAGGCGTAGACTAGTGATGCACAGTTGCAGGGTTTTTGAGCTGAGGTTGAGTCTGGGTCCAGGACGGACATGGTTATTCATGCAGATAGTTCTCTTCATTTTGGTTCCCGGTTATGTGTCCCTAAGGGTGAAGTTCGTCAGAGGTTGCTTGAAGAAGCTCATCAGTCTTCATATTCTATCCATCACGGCGGTACTAAGATGTATCGGGATTTGAAGCTTCATTTCTGGTGGCATGGTATGAAGAGGGCTGTTGCTCGGTTTGTTTCCCAGTGTTTGGTCTGCCAGCAGGTTAAGGCAGAGCATCAGAGAACCGCTGGACTTCTTCAACAGCTTCCCATTCCAGAGTGAAAGTGGGAACATATCACTATGGATTTTGTGACTGCTTTGCTGAGGAGTCCTAAGGGTCATAATGCTATTTGGGTGATTGTCAACCGTTTGACGAAGAGTGCTCACTTCATTCCTTTTCGTATCGGTCAGTCTACTGAGAGCCTTGCTGAGATGTACATGCAAGAGATTGTTAGACTTCATGGGATTCCAGTCAGTATTATATCCGACAGGGATACGAGATTCCGATCTCAGTTTTGGGAGAGTCTTCAGAACAGTTTGGGTAGCAAATTAAAGTACAGTACAGCTTTTTATCCCCAGACTGATGGACAGTCGAGCGAACTATTCAGATTCTTGAGGACATGTTGAGGTCCTTCATGCTTCAGTTCGGTGGGTCTTGGGAGGATCATTTGCATCTCGTAGAGTTCTCGTACAATAACAGCTTTCAAGCTAGTATTAGAGCTGCTCCGTTCGAGGCATTCTATGGACGGAAGTGCAGGTCACCAGTGTGCTGGGATGACATTGGTGAGAGGAAGTTGTTGGTCCAGAGTTGATCACCAAGACAGTTGATGCAGTGGTTCAGATCAGGAAGCACTTACAGGCAGCTCAGGACAGGCAGAAGCGATGGGCTGATGTTCATCGTAGGGCTTTGGAGTTTGTTGTTGGTGACCATGTTTTCCTTAAGGTATCACCGTGGTGCGGTGTCATTTAGTTCAGTGGCGGGGGCAAGCTTAGCCCAAGGTTTATTGGACCGTTTGAGATTTTGGAGCGAGTAGGCAAGGTGACCTATCATCTTGCATTGTCGCCAGCTTTATCAGGAGTGCACGATGTTTTCCATGTCTCCCAACCCAGGAGATATATCCGAGATGAGAGCCACATGATCGACTATTCTGAGTTGACCGTTCGGCCGGATTTGACTTGTGAGATTCCGCCAGTTGCTATTGTAGATTGGCAGGAGAAAGTGCTTAAGAACAAGGTCATCAAGTTGGTTCGTATCGCTTGGAATCCTCAATCGCCTGGTGAGTCGACTTAGGAGTTGGAGGAGGAAATTCAGCAGAAGTTTCCTCATTTGTTTGAGTAGTTTTTTTTGGTTTTGTTTAGTCTTTTTCTTTTTTGTTTTTGGGGTTACCCTATGTATCTTTCTTTTGAATTTCGAGGACGAAATTTTTCTGTTAGGTGGATAGGATTGTAACCCCTGTTTTTCATTTTATGTATTTTTGGAGTGTATTTTTCATTTTTGTGTATTTTTATGTCTCCTGTGTTTTCCTAAACCATATATTGGATTTGTTTTCAGTATATATTTATTTTATTTCATTTTGAGCTCCTTGTATTGTTTGGTCGACTCTTTTGTTCGTTTTCGTCATTTTGATTATTTTCTTCATTTTTGGCCTCGTTGTCTTCGTTTTATTTTTCCATGGTGTTGTGATGGTATTTTGGTGGTGATTTTCCAAACCTACGATTTTTGACTCCTAATTAGATTTTTCTAGAGCCATAGATTCCACACTAAATTGTATCCCCATTTGTTATTTATCCAATACCCATTACCCATTTGTATACCTAATACTATATACTAATACCCACAACCCATTAACCCACATTAAATCCTTTATTTAAACACCTAACGAACCCTAAACCCTAAACCTAATCTCTCTCTCCCTCTCCTCTTCAATCCCGGCCTCCCCTATTGTGTGCTCCCGGCTTCTACTCCCCAACCCGAGCACCCACATACATCAGCCAGCCATCCCCCTTGGCCGACCTCACCACACCCTCCATCCCTCCGACCATCTCCATACAAACCCGACCACCCTCTTCCCTTGATTGCCGACACCACCAAACACCATCAACAATCAACATCACACCCTTGCATCATCTCTTCTTGTAGATTCTCAAAGTGGGTATTGGCCACTTTGATCGTTGCTTCAAAGAGATCATTCGTGGGTGGATTTCGTTCGTTTGGCTTGGATTTTTTGCTTGTAGCAGATTTTGTTCGTGGGTTTCATTTCTTTTCACGGTTGGATCGTTCTTCATCCCCTAACTAAGGCAAGTAACTTGTACTACAATTCATTAGTTTCATACAAGTCAAAAAGTTCAATATAGTGTAGTTGGGTCTAGAGACGACCAAAGATTGTGTTTTTCTAGATGGGTTTTGTCTCTATTGTGATAATTTGGCCATATATGACTTATGACACAAATCTTGATATGCTATAACCTAGGATTTGCCCAAATCTTAATTTTTAATCATGTATGTGATTATTTGTGCAAAATTGTGTTTCAATGAATACCCATGTGAAATAATAGGTTTGGACTTGTTAGTAACCTTATATCATGTTGTTAGATGCTTGATAGGTTGTATTTCAAGTTTGGTTGTGTTTCGATCAATATTCTTGAAGTTATGCTGTTCTTGATTAGAAGTGTGAAATCTGTATTGTCTGGATGTTCTGTGTTGTTTGCTGTTTTCGTCTATGCTACTGTCAGAATCTTGATTCCAAAATAAAAGATGAATTTTAGATAATTTCGTCTATTTTCAAACCCCACTAGTTTTGCTTGATTTGGATTTCGTATGACTGAGTTATGAATGTTTTGGTACAGACATGTCGATCAATTCCAGATTCTATTTTGGGTCAATTTTGTTAACAAACTATTTTCAAGAACTATTCTATACATATTATCTTAATCTAATATTTTGGTCAGTATTTCTTTATGAAGTTAGGGACTACCCAGATTTTTTATGAATTTTAAAGGCAAGTTTTATGTGGTGTTTCATGCTCGTTTCTAAAATCTACTCATGCAGTATTTTGCTTACTGTTCAGTAAAGAATTCTATTTTCACTATGATTCCTTATACTTCATGAAAATTTCTTGTGAAATATGAAAGTTAGTAAATTTTATCTATTTTCATATCCCTTTGGTGGAATTGGATTTCGTTTCACTGTTTGCGAGACATCCTAGTTTTCGTACAGCAGTGTTGGGATTTCTAGATTCGCTAAACTAAACTATGTTTTCATGTTGTTTTCCTATTTTTGATGACTTATCTATTCTTCCTGGAAAATTATGAAATTCTATATTTTGATTCTGGACATGTAGGGGATTATCCCAGATTTTTCATGGATTTATTTGATGTGTTTTCATGCTGTTTTCTTGTTCTTGAAGTTGTTTTCCTGATTTCTGATTGAACATGTTTTCTGTCTTCGGACCTGTTTTGAGTTAAGATGTTGTAAAGTACTATATGACTTAATTATACTCATTGTATTCGTGTGGATGTCTAGTTTCCATATCCTTCGACGGATCCTGATTTGCATTTCTGTAGAGACGAAAATCACTGTTTTTGTACTGATCAGTCATGTTGTCCTGATTATGAACATACACTGTTTGCTCGTTTAGGTGACTGTATATCATCTATACATGCTGATTTGTTTTCCTGAACCTAATACTGATTATACCATGTTAGTTTGATACTATCTAGTACACATTCATATCTGTTTGATAACCATAATAAAAATAAACAAGCCGGGGCTCAAGGGAAAGATCTAGTAGTGGGAAAGCATAGAAATGTGTACTTGGAGGAGGACCAATGGGTTCTGACTGTTACTGTTACTGATTACCTGACTACATGCTTCCTCATAGGAAGGTGTACTCGGAGGAGGACCAATAGGTTCTGACTGTTACTGTTACTAATTACCTAAATGCACACTTCCCTATAAGAAGGTGTACTCGGAGGCGAACCACTAGGTTCGGACTATTACTGCTACTGTTACTGTTACTGATACCTAAGTACACTGCCCTATATGATCCCCTACGAAATCTACAAGCGAAACTGTTTGTTGTAGCAATCATGTGATAAAAGTTGGGGCGCATGAAGTTCTACCTAGATAGTAATCACACAAGACTGTAAGAACATTAAACTGACACAATTAGACTGTTACTGTTAGACTGAGACTGTTATACTGAGACTGTTGGACTGATACCGTTATACTATTATCCTGATTCACTGATGTACTGAGATACTGTTACTAGACACTGTTAGTTTCCATATGACACTGCATTTGACATAAATAACTAGACTTTTAGGATACCATGCTAGTTGACTGCTGATATGGCTAAAAATGAGATTAAATCGGGGCCGTCAAATTGGGCACGAATCTTAAAGCTCAGGGGTAAAACGGTAATTTCACCTACAAACGGGTCTGAAATGAGAACTGGGTCTTTCTTCAAGACCCAATAACCCATGAACGGATCCACCTCAACTGGGTAGGGGTCTCAACCCGAAATGAACCCGGTCCAACAGGATAGAATTAGGGTTTCTGATTAGTCCTAATCAACGGCCCTGATTCACATCTATCCTTTCACTGGGAATTAGGGATTACATTCCTAATCTGATCACAGGGATACATTCCTTATCTGATCACAGGGATTACATTCCTAATCTGATCCCCTAAGGTGACTATAAATACCCCCATCCACCACTATTAAGAGGTAATCAATCTTTTGCCAATTTACGCTCTTTCATAATCATTCCTGATTACTGACTTGAGCATCGGAGGGTGCGTCGCCGGGATCAACCCCGGTGTCTCGCACTTTTTGCAGGTGAATGGCGGGAGTCAACTGTCAAACTCTGGCGGAACAGGTTTCAGGTTTGCTATTCAAGTTTTCCAAGAATCCACAAATACCATCCGTTTACCCCCACACTAAATTTAGCGATAACAGATTGGCGCCGTCTATGTGAATCAAACGAATAGTAGCCTCCCCTCTTCCTGTTGGTCAGATCTTCTCCAACCATGCCTCCCAGGAAAGTAAGATCCAGAGGGTCCAACCGTGGACCCAACCCCGTTGATCAGCAACAGGAAGTCCCCATCCAACCCGCTCAGCAGCAGGGGCAACTTCCTCTACAAGCTGAGGACCCTCTCCAGCAGGACCAGCCTCCTCTTCAGAATCAGCAACCTCCTAAGGGTCCCCCTGGTCCTCAGAATGCCGGTGCAGGGGCCTCGCATCCCAACCCGCAGAAGCAACCTCTCCATCAGGACCGCATCTCAATACACAATGCCTCTACGGATTCTATGGCCTTCCACAATCCCCGAGTTTCCGACCTTTGCAATACTATCCTTAATCGGTAGAAGGAAGAGGATCTTCGCCACTGTTTGAATGAAAAGCAGGCCCGGGAGGGAGCCTCCCGCCAGCAACGTCCGAATGAGCTATCTCCTCACCGCCGAGACTACAGAAGGTCCCCTACCCGAAAAGGGCGGAGAGAGTCACCCGAGAACCATAGGAGAAGACCTCACTCCCCTGCTGGTCGGCAACATCTGAGGAACAATGAGGCACCCATCACTCGTGCCGAGTTCCAGCAGTTCTAGGCGACTGTTTTGTAAGCCCTCAACCTCCGACCCAACAACAACAATGCCCAAAGGGCTCCTGCCCCTCCATGGGTCCAAAGTCCTTGCCATCGGTCCATAACTCCTCCGGCTCCTAGCAACCAACAGCACATGCCTAGCCCCCGCCTCTCCCAGAGTCACCGTCGTCGTAGTCCCCGCTCCCCTTCCTATGAAGACGAGTCCAGAGGCTCGTTTGACTACCGTCGAAGGGACGATGCTCTCTATCGCCGTCTCCACGAGACGGAAAGGTGCATCGGCCGAATAGACAAGGATGAAGAGTTAAGAGGAAGAACCATCCGCCCGAGCAGACCTCCCTTCTCCCGAACCATCATGGAGGCTCCTATCCCAAGAGGTTTCAAACCCCCGCAGTTCGAAACTTACTCGGGGGAATTGGACCCCGTGGACCACATCGAAAGCTTTAAGACCCTCATGCTAATCCACCAAGCTTCCGATGCCTTGCTGTGCAAGACCTTCCCCGCCACTCTTAAGGGTTCGGCTCGGGAATGGTACTCCCGCCTCGCCCTGTCTTCCATATTCTCCTTCGAACAGTTTGAAACCCTCTTCATCACGCATTTTGTGAGTAGCAGACGCACGGAGAAGACCAGCATCTCGTTACTCCAGCTCCGCCAGGAGAAGGGAGAGAAGTTGAGAGACTATGTGAGGAGGTTCACTGCAGAGGTTAGACCCATCGCCACCCTCGACCAATCAATTGCGGTGGCCACCTTCCAATCAAATGTCCTCAACTCTAACCTTTGCTCCTCCCTTGCCAAGAAGCCCCCGCATAATTTTGCCGACCTCCTTAGGAGCGAAAAGTACA
Source organism: Hemerocallis citrina (assembly GCA_017893485.1). Classification (NCBI taxonomy): domain Eukaryota; kingdom Viridiplantae; phylum Streptophyta; class Magnoliopsida; order Asparagales; family Asphodelaceae; genus Hemerocallis; species Hemerocallis citrina. The sequence goes on from CM030364.1 coordinate 198,812,192, forward strand.
TTCGGGCCGAAGAAGCCGAGAATCTCCCGGGCTTTGAGGAGACATCTTCCGGGAACAAACGGAAGAGCACAAGCGAAGAAGGGTCCCGAAAATCCCAGAAGGACGGCAATGGATAGCGTCGCTCGACTCCTCATTTTGAGAAGTTCACCCCCCTCATTGCTAATATATCAGAATTTCTTATGGATTTGGATAAGGAAGGGCTACTCCATGCTCCCCCTAGAATGAATACACCCGGCAAGAAGAGGAACAAGGATAAGTGGTGCCACTTTCACAGGGACCACGCCACGACACGGATGATTGTCGGGCTCTCAAGGAGGAGATCAAAGAACTCATACGGCGGGGACACCTAACCAAGTTCGTCCAAAAAGAGGGGGCCGAGCTTCCCCCCTGAGGAGCCTACAAACGAACAGAAGGGCCCGCCGAGCTTCAAGACTCAGAATCTCCCAAAAGGTCTTGACCTTATTGTAGAAGTAGGATCCTGATTTTCAATAAGGCCGATGCTTGTAACCCGGCCAATAGCATGTAATAATGGCTCGCCCTATTGAAGTGGCCACTTAGTTTATTTCAATAAAACTTTACATCTTTTCATTGAAAATTATTGCTCTTGCTTCTCTATCTCTCCGAGTCAGGACTCGCTAAATGGTGAGTTCAGAGTCCAGCTTCTTCTACATCGCTGCTCCCGCAACTTACTAACCTTTAACAACGAGTTCGGAGTCCAACACTTGGCTCGATTCCGCTTCAAATAACTTACTCTTCAGCGAGTTAGAAGTGGTTCGCCATTCGGAATTACTCGACGAGTTCGGAGTCCAACACTTCGTTCGATTCTGCTTCGGATAACTTGCTCTTAAGCGAGTTAGAAGTGGTTCGCCATTCGGAATTGCTCCCACAACCGTTGAATCCCTCTAATGACGAGTTCGAAGTCCAACACTTGGCTCGATTCTGCTTCGGATAACTTGCTCTTAAGCGAGTTAGAAGTGGTTCGCCATTCAGAATTGCTCCCACAACCGTTGAATCCCTCTAACGATGAGTTCGGAGTCCAACACTTGGCTCGATTCTGCTTCGGATAACACACTCTTAAGCGAGTTAGAAGTGGTTCGCCATTCGGAACTGCTCCTACAACCGTTGATTCTCTCACTTAAATAGAGAGTTCGGAGCTCACAACTCTCTCCTAGAGTTGCTCCTCAAACTTGTCTTCCAAATGGCTTTCCCCCAGAGCCAAGCTCTTCGCTCCGCTCACCTTCAAGGTGGACCTCTTCTACACTAGTTCGGAGCTCACAACTCCCTCCTAGAGTTGCTCCTCAAACTCTTCTTCCAGATAGCTCTCTCTTAGAGCCGAGCTCTTCGCTCCGCTCACCTCCAAGGCGGTCCTCTTCTCAACGAGTTTGGAGCTCACAACTACCTCCTAGAGTTGCTCCTCAAACTCGTCTTCCAAACCGCTCTCCCCTAGAGCCGAGCTCTTCACTCCGCTCACCTCCAAGGCGAACCTCTTCTCAATGAGTTCGGAGCTCACAGCTCTCTCCTAGAGTTGCTCCTCAAACTCGTCTTCCAGATGGCTCTCTCCTAGAGCCGAGCTCTTCACTCCGCTCACCTTCAAGGCGGACCTCTTCTCAACGAGCTCGGAGCTCACAACTCCCTCCTAGAGTTGCTCCTCAAACTCTTCTTCCAGATGGCTTTCTCTTAGAGCCGAGCTCTTCGCTCCGCTCACCTCCAAGGCGGTCCTCTTCTCAACGAGTTCGGAGCTCACAACTACCTCCTAGAGTTGCTCCTCAAACTCGTCTTCCAAACCGCTCTCTCCTAGAGCCGAGCTCTTCACTCCGCTCACCTCCAAGGCGAACCTCTTCTCAACGAGTTCGGAGCTCACAACTCTCTCCTAGAGTTGCTCCTCATACTCGTCTTCCAGATGGATCTCTCCTAGAGCCGAGCTCTTCACTTCGCTCACCTCCAAGGCGGACCTCTTCTCAACAAGTTCGGTGCACAACTCTCTCCTAGAGTTGCTCCTCAAACTCTTCTTCCAGATGGCTCTCTCGATGCCGAGCTCTTCACTCCGTTCACCTCCAAGGCGGACCTCTTCTCAACAAGTTCGGAGCACAACTCTCTCCTAGAGTTTCTCCTCAAACTCGTCTTCCAAACTGCTCTCTCCTAGAGCCGAGCTCTTCGCTCCGCTTACCTCCAAAGCGGACCTCTTCTCAATGAGTTCGGAGCTCACAACTCTCTCCTAAAGTTGGTCCTTAAACTCGTCTTCCAGATGGCTCTCTTCTAGAGCCGAGCTCTTCACTCCGCTTACCTTCAAAGCGGACCTCTTCTACACGAGTTCGGAGCTCACAACTCTCTCCTAGGGTTGCTCCTCAAACTCGTCTTCCAGATGGCTCTCTCCTAGAGCCGAGCTCTTCACTCCGCTCGCCTCCAAAGCGGCCCTCTTCTAAGCGAGTTCGGAGCTCAAAACTCTCCCATAAAGTTGCTCCTTGCACTCACTTCAAAGAATGGGTCTTCCCATAGCTCTTACGAGCATCTTCCTAGAACCTCTTCTCCACCCCTAGGAGTGGAGCTCCTCTTCAAAAATCTCCAAAACCAAACAGCACATCACCAAGCTTCGGAGCTCTTCACCTCTCCCATATGCCGACCCCCTTCCTCGTCGAGCTCCGACCCTCTCCCATATACCGAGTGGACGAAGTACCGACCTCCACATATGGAGAAAAATGCTGCCAAGCCAGTTTCACCGTCAGATTGTCTCAAAAAACGTGCTAGAACATGATGAACGGCTCAGATCGCGCCATGTCTCTACAAAACGACAAGATAATGTTTTCTCGAAATTTGAGCCTCTTGTCTCATGATTCGAGCCACATCGTGATCAATCGTCCAGATTGAGCCGCTTAGCTCGGATCTAAAATCCGAGCTACCAATCTACCGAACTGCAAAGTGGCGAAAAATGTGCCTCAAAATCTGTGCTCGGATTCGCCGAACAAGCAAGAAGAAAAAGAGGCTGACGGGTTGGGGTCGGATCCGATACGCACGATCCGACCCATACCCTTCTTGGCTTCTTCATTCTTCTCCTTCTTCTTCAGTCTTCCCGCTAAAAGTACCCAACACTTCTCCTCTTCTTCACTGTGCGAAAAAACAAGGCAGAAGAGAGAACCCGAATGCCTCTCCTCCCCTTCTTCTTTCTTCTCAGGGCCGAGCTCCGCCATGGCCGAGCTACCGAGCCGATGGGACGAGGTACCGACCTCCACATATGGAGAAAAATGCTGCCGAGCCAGTTTCACCGTCAGATTGTCTCAAAAAATATGCTAGAACATGATGAACGGCTCAGATCGTGCCACGTCTCCACAAAACGACAAGATAACGTTTTCTCGAAATTTGAGCCTCTTGTCTCGTGATTCGTGCCACGATCGTGATCAACCGTCCAGATGGAGCCACGTAGCTCGGATCTGAAATCCGAGCTACCGAACTACCGAACTGCAAAGTGGCAAAAATGCACCTCAAAATCCGTGCTCGGATTTGCCGAACAAGAAGTAGCAAGGAAGAGAGAGAGAGTGAGAGAGAGAGAGAGAAACACGAGGGTCGGGTTCGGACCCGTTAGGGTCTCAAACCCGAACCCCACGTCACCCTCCTCTCCTTCTCCAATCTCCCACCAAAACAAACCAGAGGAAAAGAAAAACCCAAACTCCTCTTCTTCACTGCGCCGAGCTACTCACGCCGCCGAGCTCTCCCTCCATGAGCTCGCTCATCTCCGACCTCCACCTCGTGGCCGAGCTCGCCGCCTCGTCGAAAATCTCACTGCCTCGCCATTGCCACCGAGCTTCGATGCCGAGCTACTATGACGAGCTCTCCTTCCATGAGCTAGCTCATCTCCGACCTCCACTTCACGGCCGAGCTCGCCGCCTCGTCGAGAATCCCACTGCCTCGCCATTACTGCCAAGATTCGATGCCGAGCTATTGTGCCGAGCTCACCACCGAAGCTCCTCGCCCTGTTACGCGCTACCGTCGCCAAACTCCGACGAGCACCTCTCCACTCCTTCACGAGCTCCAAACCCATTCCCGAGCTCACACCGTCGACGAAGCTTCGCCGAAGCGTCGAGCTCCCCTCGCCATCTCGCAAACCTCTCCCACAGCCGAGCTCGCCTCCTCTCCACTGAGTTCCTCCTCGCTACCGACGTCGAGCTCCCCTCGTCGTTGAGGGGGCGCCGAAGGGAGGAGACAAAGTAGAGAGAAGGAGAGGCGAAGGCGGGATGAAGAAGGCGAAAAGCAGAGGAGAAGGAAGCGAAGAAGAGAAAAGAGCTGGCAGGAGAAGAAAGAAAGAAAGAAAGAAAGAAAAAATGCCACGTGGCTTCATCTCCAATGCTTCAGCCAGATCCGAGGTGCCGAGCCGAGGTGCCGAGGTACTGACCATGAAATTGGAGAAAAAATTCGCCGGCCCATACAATCCGTCCGATCTTCTCAAAAATCGCTCCACGACACGATCGACGCACAGAAACGCGCCACGTGTCCAGAACGTGATCTGTTTTACGATGCGCGCACATCTGATCATGATCGACGCTCAGAAACGCACCACATGTCCAGAGCATGATCTGCTTTGCGATGCGCGCCATTTGATCATGATTGACGTCCAAAAATGCACCACGTGTACAGGTAATAGTTAATTAAATTATTTATTTATTTATTTGTTTTAATTATTTAAAAAATTCGAAAAAAATAATTAAAAATTGAAAAAAAATTAATTAAAAATTCTAAAAAAATTATTAATTCAGAATTTTTTTTAAAATTCTGAAAAATATAATTATTTAATTAGAATAATTAATTAATATTTTTGATAATTAATTATTTAATTCGGAAAATGAATAAAAAATTCAAAAAAATGAGAAAAAACTCAGAAAAATCTGGAAAAATCACCAAAAATCCAGAAAATTCTGAGGATATTTTTGGACATTTTACAATTCCAGAATAACAACGTTGCACCCCGAGCAAGATCTAAACTCCCTTAAGAACACCGATAAAATCACGTACGCCATTAGAACAACAAAACTACACCTTGAAGACTGTAAAACTCAGTCTCCAGGAGTGGGGGGCTCGTGATATGGCTAAAAATTAGATTAAATCGGGGCCGTTCAAATCGGACACGAATCTTAAAGCTCAGGGGTAAAACGGTAATTTCACCTACAAACGGTTCTGAAATGGGAACTGGGTCTTTCTTCAAGACCTAATAACCCGCAAATGGATCCACTTCAACTGGGTACGGGTCTCAACCCGAAATGAACCTGGTCCAGCATGATAGAATTAGGGTTTCTGATTAGTCCTAATCAACGGCCCTGATTCACATCTATCCTTTCACTGGAAATTAGAGATTACATTCCTAATCTGATCACAGGGATTACATTCCTTATCTGATTACAGGGATTACATTCCTAATCTGATCCCTAAAGGCGACTATAAATACCCCCATCCACCACTATTAAGTGGTAATCAATCTTTTGCCAATTTACGCTCTTTCATAATGATTCCTGATTACTGACTTGAGCGTCGGAGGGTGCATCGCCGGGATCAACCCCGGTGTCTCGCACTTTTTGCAGGTGAACGACGGGAGTCAACGGTCAAACTCCGGCGGAACAGGTTTCAGGTTTGCTATTCAAGTTTTTCAAGAATCCACAAATACTATCTGTTTACCCCCACACCAAATTTAGCGGTAACAACTGCCATGTTATTAGTTAGTTTCTCCATGTGCTTGTATCCTATATTATTTGTGAGCCGTGACTTGCAATTGATGGGTACTTGTTTTCTTCTTTTCTCATTTTTCCTGCAAATTTACTATTGCAGATCAGGATGGTCAGCTGCCAGAAGGTATTGGCGAGATGATGTTTTAAGTGCTGGATATTTCTGCTTTATTATTATTATTATTATTATTATTGTTGCTTGAACATCAAATAAGTGTATTTGGTTATTTGGATATTATTTGTATTTGGACAATGTGATCCAGGATATTTGTTTTCTCTAGACTCTGATTTATTTGAGAATATTGTATTTGGATTCAAGTAAACTTCTGCTGATAAGTTTGTTTCAATATTTCATGTTGGTTGTGCCTTTTGCTTCTGACTCTGATAAATTCTGTGATGTGTTGTAAAGATTCTGAAACAGCTTAAGGATGATGAAAATCATTCGCTAGGCTTTTGTTATGTATCCGTATTCCGTATTCCTTTTTGGGAAGCGGGGCGTGACAAATACCCTCATTGGATGAGGGCTTCGATCTCATCCTTAAGGGCTCGGCAATGATCTGTATCGTGCCTGGTGTCTCAGTGGAAGCGGCAGTAGAACCTCTGGTCTCGCTTCTTTCCGTTGTTAGTTGGTCGGGGAGGGAATCGGACGACCCCCTTGTCCTCGATCTCCATTAAAATTGTCGAGATGTTCTGAGTCAGGGGCGTATACCTTTCGAATCCAGGGACCGAGGGGGCCCTTTTGAGACCAGTGGTTTCTTTCACGGGTCTCTTGAAGGGTTCAACCTCGTCGACCTTTCGCTTCCCCTTAGTAGCGGTTTCCTTGGTGCCCTCGGTATTGAGGGCCTCCTCAACCCAAATATACTTCTCGACCCTATTGAGTAGGTCGGGGAAGTCTATGGGTGATTTCTTGGCTAAGGAGGCCTTGAGCTGGTTGTGACGGACATTGTGTCGGAAGGCTGCCGAGGCGACACCTGCGTCGAGGAAGAAAACCGACCTCGCCTCGGTGGTGAACCTCCGAACAAACTCCCGGGGGAATTCCCCCTCCTTCTGCTTGAGGTCCAGAAGGGAAGAGCTTGTTTTCTCGACCTTCCTGCTGGTCACTAAGTGGGCTAGGAAACCCGCCTCTAGCTGCTCGAAGGAGAAGACCGAGCCGGGGGTAACTGTGGAGAACCATTCCCGAGCCGGTCCACAGAGGGTAGCGGGGAAGGCACGGCAGAGGAGGGGATCCGCAGCGCTGTGAATCATCATGAGGATTTTAAATCCCTCCATGTGATCAGCAGGATCACCCTTGCCATTGTAGGTCTTGAATTGGGGAGGCCTGAAATTTCGAGAGATCTCGGCTTCTAGGATTTGGGGGGTAAAAGGAGGCCCGGTCTATCGGTGACCGCGACCTGGTGCTAGTCCGCCCTCGCCAAGATGGGCGAGGCGGTTCTCCATTTCCTCCAAACGATGAAGGACGGCATCTGCCTGTTCCTGAGGACGAGCCGATCCGCGGGACTCGCCAGTTCCTGTTCCTGACTGGGGGTCAGAACTGTTGCGGACCTCGGTAGTCTGGCCGCCTCGGATGGCTTGGAGGATCTCGTCCCGGAAATTCTAGAATTCGACCCTAGTGATGGGGGCTTGCCCCATCGGGTCTTGTGGGGGATGCGCACCTGGGAAGGCTGTCGACGATGGTTCGAGACCAAGTTGGAAGCGGTCTCTCCCCTCGTCCGACTGGCCTGCCTGTCCGAGAAGACGCGGTGCAATTCCGACGCACTTGATGGTCGGGCCGTGCCGTTGACCCGAGGTTGGTTGGAACCCTAGTCATTCGCGTGGCTATGATGTAAGGGGTCCGGATGTCATGCCAATGTGACGGCCGGGCTTTGGGAGCCATGGAAGGGCTCGGACCCGAGGTGACGACTTTTGCTGGGCTCGGAAGGACGACAGTACTTAGAAGAAAAGGTTTCCCACAGACGGAGCCAACCTGATGCGGTTTATTTTTGGGGTGTAGGGACAACAGTTGTGAGTTCTTGTAATTTGTCTAGTGGAAGTCCTTATGCGGGACTGGCCCTGGTCCGACCCCGGGTTGTGGGAGCTAGCTCGAAGGTAAGAGCGGGGAGGTAGAGGCGAGGGCTCGGCTCGGATCTGGTAGTTCGTCTCGGATGTAGTTGCTCGGCTCGGATCTTCTGTACCTGCACACTGCCCAGAAACACCGGGAGAAGTCCCGGTGGCAGACCCTCCGACGATCTAGTCAGTCACTGAAAAAGAGACTGGGAAGGTAGGGTTCAGGTGGGGAAAGTTTGATTACCTGCCAAAGTGATGAGGGGGTTGAGTATTTATAGGCAGGGATAAACGGGTCTGGAGCCCTAATGGGCCGAGTTGGACCCGTTTGCCCATGGGCCAGAGCTGGCTGGGGCCCATTGAACTGGAGCTGACCTGATGATCACAGGGGGGAGGGTCCAGAGGAGCTCAGAGGGTCCTGATTGTGCCACTTCATTTATCCCATATCAAGTAGTTATATGTAAGAAGAGTTGTTAGGCTCACTTAGCTTTATCGCTCCCACTCCATCAAAGAAGACTATGTACTACCTAATTGGTGGCTATACAAAAGGAATCCTTTCAGGCTTCACAAGGATTTGGTACAGTGGTTAAGTCAGATTACTCTAAAAGAACAAATGCCCTCAAGGCTATCTCAGTCAGTCATGAGCCTAATAATAACATACTTCATACATAATTCCACATATCTGAAAAGGTTTGCATTGACTGGTTAACATTGAGTTCAGCACTAATAAGTTATCTGAGATAAGTAACTCATCGGAAGAAAATAAGCAAGTGTTGAAAAGGAAACTTGAACCATGACATCATGTATTCATCGATGAAATGTAATAAGACTACGAGTCAAAACACAATTAGTCCAAAAATAATCGATGCTAGTATTCTGCTTAGCATGTTTTTTATATACATAAAAAGATGACATATTCTCCTATTAGTCCAAAAATAATCAATGTATGAAAGGAAAAATAAGCATTATCGAGGAAAGTATCCATCCAAAGAAACTCATCGACCATAAGCAAAAGCTAATTTTAAATGCATGTTTTAAAATTTAAATATGTCTTATGATTTATAGGCTAATTAGTTACTACTTACTAGACTTCTTTACTACTAATTCCGTTCTTCTTTCGAAGGAAAAGTATCTGTTTCCTGCACATCATTTTCTCTCAAAAAAATAACAACTACAATTGTTTAGTTCCAGTCTTTTTGAACGAAAGGAAACTTCCACCTGCTAAATTGCATCTTATGCTAATCAAAAAGAGAAAATGACGTACAACTGTTACAGACACTTTTCTAGGTTCACCAAATCATATGTAAGTTTTCAGTAACCATTTTTAATTAATAAGCGTTGAGTGATATATAACCCATACAGTGATCGTCGAAAGTCAAATCTATAATCTTCAAAAAGAGAGAATTTTGTAACAACTATAAAAACTAGCAACAACTTGTTGGAAATATACCTCAAATATTTCTGTAAGATTTAAAATCTTTATTCTTTAGTTATTTTCTTTTAGATTTATATCTTACTACATTTGAAATATTTGATACAATCTTTTGTAATTATCTTGAGATATTTGTTAGGGATTTATTACTAATTTGATTAAGAGAATATATGTGATTTGGGGGCTAAGTTTGTTAGGGACTTATTCCCTCTAGAGGATCTTGTTAAGTCTTTTACATGATCAATACAAACCCCCAATCAAATAATAGATCGCACCAATCACACAACGTAAACAAGAATTGTCCCAGTTGGTGTTTTCGCCTTAATCCGGTAGAGGAAGAACCGAGATGTTATTCAACTAGAGAAAATACAATAATATTACAATTCTCACCACGACCGTTTCTCAAGCCTAACTGAAACTTGCTTGTTGTTTACAATGGAGAAATCTCTCACCTCTCAGATAAAGTACTTCTCCTATTCGGTACTAAATAGAATTATTTTCTCTCTTAGCCATTACAATGAATATATAGATCTAGAGAAACCCTAGTTTGATACACTTCATACGTTAACAATTCGATATATACTAAAGAGATAACCTTGCATTCAGAGCCGTACGATATAACTTAAAGACGAAGTTGGGCTTCTCACAAATCACCAAGACCCGACCGAAAACTGCTTCAACCTCGCAAGACGGTCGACTGCAAATAGTTGCAGTCCACCACAATCACTCTGACTGACACCCGATGGGAGGACAGTCGACCGCACAGTCGACTGTCCACCTCTCTGTTGTTGTTGCTACTAGCTAGCTGCTTTCTTCTCTTTCTTCAACCATTCACTTAGATTCCAATATCTCATCACTTCATCGTTTTCTCATCGAACATGTGTATGCAAGACATATAATGTAACGCCCCCAAACCAAGGGCAACTATTTCAACTATATAATACTTATCAAATCTCTTGGCAATAAAATTTATCAATAGAAAGCAGCTCAATGGATAACAGAAGCATTTAATTCATTATAAAAGAAAACAACTAAAATTCTTCAAGAAATAAGTCTTCTTAAAAAACTTCAATAAAACAATTTACAACAATTTCGTAAATACAATTTATCAACTTTAAAAGCTCTCAATGAAAATTTACTTCCAAGAGACAGACTTCCAGATCTTTTATTCTCTTCAAGCACCCGATTCTGATGCACAAATCTGAAAAAATTTATTAACAACAATATGAGCTGACGCCCAGTAGTAATTGAATAAATATAACTAGTAGCTGGTAATTCATAAAATACCGCATTAACAATTAAACATGTTAATGCACAATCATACAACTGCAAATATTAGAACAAAATATCTAGATTATAATTAAGGCTCTTATATATAAATGTCATAATGATTAAGGTGATTATACAAACAAACACTGCAAGATACCTAGTGCGATACTTGTCTAATAATTTATGCATCCTATACTATGTAAATAATCAGATACAAGTATTCTAGAACGCAAAGGAATTTAGGTACGCCCTTCTCTCAATGCGGCCAACGCTTATAGTCCGGTCGACAAGGTAAACGCCACTACAATCCGTGGTTAGAACAAACAAATTGCACAATTAAAATACCACTACGGTCCGTACTCGGGACAAATAACACATGCAATTTGGTCAATACTTATAGTCCGGTTGACAAGGTAAACGCCACTACAGTCTGTGGTAAGAACAAACAACACTCATAGAGTGGACACATTGAGAGCCAAATGGGTTACTTAGATTCCCAACTCGTATACCGGTATACAAACATGGATGCCAACACATCAGTAACACAACTATAAATATGGTAATAACTTATAATAACCATCTCAATATTCAAAACGTCATAAGACCACTCATGTATATACATCCATACTCAAACTCTGTAAAATAATGCATAATGTTATAGTTTAAATCGGCAATCCAAAAATATTACTAACCACAATTCACATACGAATAACACTCACATATCACAAATTTATATTCATGAAAACATACCAACAATATATCAATCTCAATTTAATACTTGCACATCATCATACCGCATCACATAAAACAAGCATAGCCAATATTCATAATATAATATCACTACAAAACAATAAGTATTTTATGAAATTACATCTACAGAGTATAAATATTCAATTACTTACTGTGTTTGGAACGAAATTAAATCAATAGCTGGCTTCGAGACACTCCTCGCCAAACCCTCTTATAAGCATAAGAGACCAAAGGCAAGCAACTTCGAAAGATCTTTTCTTTCTGGTCCAAAACCCAAACCCTAAAGCAAACCATTACTCAATCAATGTATCCATACAATAGAGGCATAAAATGCAACATATTAATTAACAAAATAATATAAAAAGGAAGAAAGATTAGAATTTTATACCTCACAATTGCAATGACAATCGAACCATATAAATAATATGGATCAAACCAAAAGATTAACAGATTTAATGATTATGATGATGGGTAGCAAAAAGACAAGAAGGAGGAGGAAGGAAATGGGTAGGGCTGATTCATGTTTCTTTCTTTAATTCATTTTTTCCCCTTTTTCTATTGATGTTGATGTCAATACCATTGGGGGGGGGGGGGGGGGGGGTGTTGAGAACGAAAAGAGTATAGAGAGACCCTAACTTCTTTTACACATAACCCTATCTATACACTTCTAATAAATAAACCCTCCAATAATATGTCAATTGCATAACAATCTTGCTATATATAAAATCTCTTATTCTTTATTAACAAGGCTATCAAATCAAAATTAGTTATGCAATATAATTATTATTAACAATATCATTACCAAATATTCTGGGTTATTACATATAAACCTAACAATTTCCACATTAGATTGCAAACTCGTGAATCCAAACCTGTGTGATTTAAACTCTTGTAGACCTTTCATCTCCGCTTTGTAAAAAACCCATTTCTATGTCTTCTTCTACTAGTTGAATCTACCTCCATCAGTTTTCCTCCAATCGTATGCCCCCTTCAAGGGCACACCCCAGTAGATGTAATCATGGAGGTGCCACCCTTCCACACAAACTCCACCTACCCCACGGCTCTCTCCACCTTCCAAAGATATTTGAACGTTGCAATATCGCTTTGGTGATTCTAGTGACGGCTTACTAGATGATGCTTTAGGAATAATGCGCTTTGAAACACTCGGCCAAGTTTTCTTGTTCCCACAAAGCTGGTAAAGGTTGTATTGACCCTGCCCAGTCACCCTTAAGACGACTCTCCCAAACTGTCAAAACTCCACATTGAACTGTGTACCTGTAGCCCCGAGAATTAAGAGTCCCCAAGGATATCAGATTTTGCTTTATCGAAGGAATATGAATGACCTCTTCTAGAGTGAACCCTTTACCATCCGGCATCTTTAATTCAACTATTCCTTCACCCACCACTTCAAAAATCTCCCCAATTGTCGTTCTTACACTACAGCCTATTGATGACATGTAAGTAGAAAACATCTTCCTTTCGAAGCAAATATGAGAAGAACTTCTCGAATCAAGATATTAACTTGAATCCACATATGAAGTACTAACAAGAAGACATAGTTCAAAGTTACTAAATTCATCTGATTTATTGAATCAGTTACACTGACTACAATGGCTTGATCACCTCCTGTAGTAGCATTGTTCTGACTCAGCTACTTACGATAGTCTCTCTTGTAAAACTCAATCCCTCTACAATAGTGGCAACGGATCTTACGCTTGTGTGTTTTATCACTTCCAAATGAAGTATCACCATCCCCCCGCTAAACACCCTGCAAAAATAAACCCTCCTTTATGAGTCTGCTTTCTCAGTTTATCTTCATTCAGACCCTTATAATCACCCCGGCTGTACTGTACATATCTCCTTGGTAGATTTTCCATGTAGCATGATAGTTATTAAGTGATCATAAGAATTTTGCAGCGAATAAATCAAGTTGAAAGCTTTATCCTCTTCGCTAAGATCATCAACATTAGTCGTCTTTAGTTCAAATATTACCTTATTGAACTCCACAATATGATCTTGAAGATGGGTACCTTCCTTCATTGATAAATGAAACAGCTTCCTCTTCCAGTACATCTGATCCAATAACAACAATCCCGAGTAGTCAGATTTGAGTCTTGCCCATAGACTCGCCGCACTTTTTCTCCTCAACAATATTATACTTGACTTCGTTCGCCAGTTGCAACCACATTAAATATAAGGCCTTCAAACAAATCTCGTCCCACTTATCCTGCTTCACATCGGTTGGTATCTTCTCTTCTAGGGCAAGGTGCAAGTCCTTCTGAACCAATACATCATACATGTCCACCTTCCATAGATTGAAGTTGATCTTACCATTAAACTGCTTGACTTTTGTCTTTTGATCTGCCATCTTCTCAAAGAACTCGAACAAACCCACAAACCTGATGTGCTCTGAAACCAGTTGTTAGGGAATTATTCCCTTTCGAAGATCTTGTTAAGTCTTTGACACGATCAATACAAACCACCAAGCAAATACTAGATCACACCAATCACACAAAGCACACAAGAATTATCCTGGTTGGGGCTTTTGCCTTAATTCAGGGTAGAAAGAACCGAGTTGTTATTCAACTAGAGAAGATACAAGAATATTACAATTCTCACAACGATCCTCTCTCAAGTCTAAATAAAACTTGTGTGTTGTTTACAATGGAGAAATCTCTCATCTCTCAGAAGAAGTACTCTCATCTCCTATTCGGCACTCAATAGATCATTTTCTCTCTTGGAGCCAATGCAGAATCTACCAACAACTCGTAGTGCTACTAGCGGAAATACACCACAACCAATAGAAACTTTCCAAAAACTAGATGAACCAAAAACAAGCCACCATAATATATGCAAGATCTCACAAGAACACACAATTTGCAGAGATAACCAGTACTTCTTATTCCCCAAGAAATACAAAGATTGCAAAGAGATTACAACTCTCAATCTCGCTCCCTCATCTTTAAAACACTCGGCACAATCCCTTCTTAAAGTTGAACAATGATAACGGCTCACCTCGATCAAACTTGATAACCCTAGAGTTCACATCTACTACTATATGTAGCCCCCATACAAACCCTAAACGATAAACACAAATACAGCTTATTGGACCCAAAATTTGAAAGCCCAAATAACACACAGCTCCGATGTCGGTCGACTGCAACATGTCAAGTCCACACTCGAGGAATGACCGGTCGACTGCACGGTCGACCGTTTCCTTCTCTGTTGAAGTTTGTACACTCGAAGAACTCATCAGCAGCTTGGGTCGGTCGACCGCACACCCGGTCTATCGACCGCAACTCTTAAGCTGCATTTCTTCTACTTGCTGCTATCTTCTCTTGCTGTCTTCGTCTTCTCCTCTTCTTCTCCAACTTTAAGTACTCCATGCCTACGTATATTTGAGGCCACAATCCTAACAATATCCCACTTGGACCAAATACACAACGCTTCAAAGTTATTGTAATCTTTACCTTGCATTATCTCTATCAATCTCCCACTTTCATAGAAGACCCAAGTACTCTCCATTCTCAAGAAGAACACCTCCTCCACTCCACCACTTGGAGTGCACCAACCACCTTGTATCGCCTCATGAAGGATGTGCTCCACCAATTGCATAGAGCACGAATACCGGATAAACAACCTCCCATGTCGAATTTCGTATTACAAGACTCTCCAACTCGCAGAATCTCCATTAACACCGAACATGGTTCAAAGCCTCTCATTGCCCCCTCTGCACTAGAAGTCTCCGTGGATGACACCTCCATAATATTTGCACACTGTTCAATCCCTACAGCCTCATTTCGATTATCATTATCACTATCACCCCACATATTGATAACAATACTCTCTACCTCACAAGAGTGACTTGAAGCTTCGTCTACCATATTGCAAAGTACCATCACCGTAGCAATGTCTTGCTCTCTAGAATCACTCTCATGGCCAGCAGCTCCCACTAAATTAGCAATCTCTCCTCCACAACTGAAAGAACTCGGTTACATCCCACACAACCTACTACTCGATTCCAGCTAAGAGTCAACTACAGGAGAAATTCCCCTCACGTCTCTCAGCAAATGTCGTGTTCCCTCATGCTTCCCTTTTGTGATCGCCGTTGAACCTGCAACTATATACCACTCCCCACTACCAACTGTAGTAGACAACCCCTCATTGTCTAGCCTTCCAATCGAGATAGAATTTTCTTTCAAGTCTGGAACATGCCTTATCTCCCGCAAGAAAACACTCTGATCATCATTGGCTTTCACGCGAATAGTACCAACCCCTTGTACAGAACACTTTTGACCATTCCCAATGATCACATCTCCAAAAGAACCCTTCTTGTAGTCATCAAACACCTCTCTCCTCGAAGTGTACTGAAAAGAAACTCCTGAATCAATGCACCAATCTAGCGTGCCCAACTCCTCCCTAACTGATAAGCATAACTCATCAATTTTATCAGACACCACATTGGCTTTCATTGGTTTGACTGCCTTCGGTTTCTCCTGCTTCCTCTTCATATAGTTCTTACAACTGCGCATCATGTGACCCTTCTTGTGAAAATACCAACACTCAGGTCCATGTCCTCCATTGTTGTTATCAGACCCACTCTCAAATGAAGTACTCTGATCCTTTCTTCTTCGACTTCTCTTAGATCTCCCACATCTCTTCTCAATTGACATTGAGAAATCTTTAGAAGATGATGATGAAAATCCCCTGTTTCTCACCCTTCTCACCTCCTCGATCAGAATACTACTCACCACATCCTGTAGAGTCATCGAATCTATAATACTGTCTGTAATAGTTTATTCCACTGTACCATAACTATGGACAAAGTAGATAGAAGTAACAATGACTGACCCTCTCTGAAAACTTCAATCCTGCAGCTTTCATCTGGTTGTAAACCATATAGTAATTGTTCACATGTTCTGCTACTGAACCCCCTTCCCTCAACTTCATATTAACCAATTTCTTCAAATGAATAATTTGATTAGATGCCGACGGTTTCTCATACATATCCATGAGAATCTCCATAGCCTTCTTTGTGGTCTTTGCCTTCGAGATATGAAATAATGCCTTCCTACTTAGTCCCAACTGAATCTACCCTAGTGCCTTCTGATCCAAACAATTCCACTCTGACAAGACATTTGCATCCTTGTCTTCACCTTCCGGCTTCTTATTAAATAACGGAACATCTAGATCTTTCTGACGAAGATAAACTATCATATGGATCTTCCACATCGCAAAGTCACTTCCATCGAACCTCTCGATCTTTGACTTGCTATTAGCCATCTTGAACCCAGTTCTCTAATACCACTTGTTGCAGAATATATCAACAACTCGTAGTGCTAATAGCAGAAACTCACCACAAACAATAGAAACTTTCCAAAAACTAGTTGAAGCAAGAACAAGCCACCACGATATGTACAAGATCTCAAAAGAACACAATCAATATACAGAGATAACCAATACTTCTTATTTCCTAAGAAAAACAAAGTTTACAAAGAGTATACAATTCTCAATCTCTCTCCCTCACTTTTGAAACACTCAGCACAATTCCCTCTTGAAATTGAACAATGATAACGGCTCACCACGATCAACACTTGATAAACCTAGAGTTCATATCTACTGCTATATATATAGCCCCCAAACAAACCCTAAAAGATAAACATAAATATAACTTATTGGACCCAAAACCCGAAATCCCAAATAACACACAGCATCGACGTCGGTCGATCACACTTTGGGTCAATTGACCGAAATGTGTCAAGTCCACACTCGAGGCATGATCGGTCGTTTGCACTGTTGACCGTCCCCTTCTCTGTTGAACTCGATACACTTGAAAAACTCCTCAGTAGCTTGGTTCGGTCGACCACACACCCGGTCGGTCGACGCAACTCTTCAGGTGCACTTCTTCTACTTGTTGATGTCTTCTCTTGCAGTCTTGGTCTTCTCCTCTTCTTCTCCAACTTCAAGTACTTTGTGCCTACGTGTATTTGAGGCCATAATCCTAACAGTTACCTGCACATCATTTTCTCTCAAAGAAATAACAAAAAAAACCTAGCACCAAAACATATTATAAACTGCCTCCTTTTGTCCTACATTTGTTTAGTTCCAGCATTTTTAACAAAAGGAAACTTCCATCTGCTAAATTGCATCTTATGCTCATCACAAAGACAAAATGACAACTGTTACAGATACTTTTCTAGGTTCACCAAATTATATGTAAGTTTTCAGTAACCATTTTTAATTAATAAGCGTCGAGTGATATATACCCATACAGTGATCATCAGCGAAAGTTAAATCTATAATCTTCAAAAAGAGAAAGAATACATATAACAACTATAATAACTAGAAAGAACTACTTGGAAATATGCCTCAAATATTTCTATAAGATTTAGAATCTTTATTCTTTGGTTATTTTTTTAAGATTTATATCTTTCTACGTTTGAATATTTGATACAATCTTATGTAATTATCTTGAGATATTTGTTAGAGATTTATTACTAATTTGATTGAGAGAATTTATGTGAGTTGAGGGCTAAGTTTGTTAGGGAATAGAGAATTTTGTTGAATCTTTGACACAATCAGTACAAACCACCAAGCAAATACTAGGTCACACCAATCACACAAAGTACACAAGAATTGTCCCAGTTGGAACTTTCGCCTTAATCCAGGAGAGGAAGAACCGAGATGTTATTCAATAGAGAAGATACAAGAATATTACAATTCTCACCACGACCCTCTCTTAAGCCTAACTGGAACTTGCTTGATGTTTACAATGGAGAAATCTCTCACCTCTCAGATGAAGTACTCTATTCTCCTATTCGGCACTCAATAGTATTATTTTCTCTCTTGGAGTCGTTATAATGAATATATAGATCTAGAGAAACCCTAGTTTGATACGCTTGATACACTAAAAACCTGATCTATACTGAAGAGATAACCTTGCGTTGATAGCCGTACGATCTAACTTGAAGAAAGTTGGGCTTCTCACTAATCTTCAAGACTCGACCCAAAACTGCTTCAGCAGCGTAAGACGGTCGATTGCACATAGTTGTGGTCGACCGCAATCACCCCGATTGACACCCAAAGGAGAAGATAGTCGACTGTCCATCTCTCTGTTGTTGTTGCTACTAGCTGACTGCTTTCTTCTCTTTCTTCAACCATTCACTTCGATTCGATCTCATCATTTCATCGTCTTCTCATCAAACAAGTGTATGCAAGACATATAAAGCCAACAAAGTTAACTTAGCCACTTAGTCAAATACTACTTACCCTAACTTTTACCTCTAGATTACTACTCTATAAGTACATTAGAATAGATTGCATCTAATGGAGTGCCAATAGAGAGAACTAAGAGCCAGCTAGATATAATTGAGAGATTTCTGTAATCAAAGAAAATAATAATAATAATAATAATGATAATAATAATAATAATAGTAATAATAATAAATAAATATAAATTAAGAGGTATGTCTTGTAGTTTCCTTACTATCAAATTGAATACTGGCTCCGAAAATCTTTTTTTCTTCTTTTTACTATTTTCGACATGTTGCAATTCCGATTCATTTTGTCGAATTCTCCGAAGAATAATGAGTAGTTGGGGAATTATCTAATTCTGCGATTTTGACCTAACAGAACTAACTAAAAGCATCATAAATGTCACGCCCCGCTTCCCAAAATACGAAAATACGAGCGCGTGACGAAGCCCAGCGAATGATTTTTTACATCATCCATAAGCTGTAGGATCGACTCGGCATCATAACAAGAATATAACCAGATTTATATATAACCAAGCATGCATGAATAATTTATTAAGCAACAGAAAACAATTTAAACAAATAATAATATTCAAATAGTTTCCATGTCTCGATCAAGTGTAAACTCGGAAACAAGTCTTAAATAGCAGAAGAAATGAATACCTTAAGAAAAGCAATTATTCAAACAAGTCCTTGCTCTAAGCGAATACTGAAATGTCTGCTCGCCAATTCCAGCAGGTAGCTTGTCTCCAAAGTCTGCTTAATAATATAAACAGGAAAACAAAAGGGAAGCAAGAGAAAATGTCCTTAGTGCAAGCTAGGGCCACAAATAGTGAAAACAAGTACAAGTAGGGGGAATAGGAACTGGAATCAAGAATGTAACAGGAATACAACAAGTAGTGGGAACAACCAGGAATTAACTAGTAAGGGCGGACTACTTAGTAAACAGGCTAGTTAACAACTGCTAATGATAAAACATATGTCAGGTGAACCTGTAGGGGTAACTAACATCAAGTATCATGTTTCATGTGTCAGGTTTCACACATCAAGTTTCATATTTCAAGTTACAGGTGTCATGTTCAAGCTTCATGCTTCATGTATCAGATATCAGGTAACCAGGTAATCAGGTAACAGGATAATCAGGTAACAGGATAATCAGGCAACAGGATAATCATGTATCAGGTATTAAGTTCAAGTCTTGTGTGATTACTATCTAGGTAGCACGACATGCATCCATCTTTTTACTACATGGTTGCTACAGTCAAATCAGTTGCGTTTAGACCTAGTAATGGAGTCTATAGGGCGGTGTACTCAGGCATCAAACTAGCAGGTGATCAACCATGGGCTCTAGAGGTGGCCCCCGTAGGATCTAGAGGTGGCCCCCGTCACCCATGACGTGGCACTTAGTTCCATGTGATCTCAAGTATATATCATGTAATCATATAATGGGCTCTAGAGGTGGCCCCCGTAGGCTCTAGAGGTGGCCCCCGTCACCCATGACGTGGCACTTAGTTCTACGTGGCACTTAGTTCCATTTAACATACCACGTTGGGAAACACGGGCCCCCTTCCGAGTACACTTACCTATGTTGTCCACTCTATAGTCTTTCCCAAAACCCCGGCTTGTTACTTTTGTCCAGGCAGATTTTGTGTTCTTGTATTTATACATGTGGAACAGGGATGAAATAATATAAATTAATTCTAAGAAAAATTGGAGATGTCCTATAGGATGTCCAGCAGCTACATATAAAATTTGGGGTCAAACGCTCGCTGTTTACACAGCTAAAATAATTTGTAAAGTAAATATACACAGCAGTTTCGCAAAACTGCGTCTACTGACATAGCTGCAGTATATCTGCCATAACTCCTAAACCGTAGCCCCAAATTCGATCAACTTGGAGTCTATCAATATCTACACATCCGGATCTACATTTCATATTCAGGGCTCGGGCCCAAATTCCAATGATAAAAGGGTCGAAACTGCAAAAGAATATTCAGACAGCAACATTCAGAATTTATTTACTAATGTAGATTTCATGGAAATATGTAATTTGGTGTCTAAGTTGTTAAGTAGCATAAGTACATAATCATGGAGATCAAACAGCAACTAATAAATATTTTTCAAGTCATAATAGTCGCAAATTCGTCAAAATACTAACTTTATATGCGTCTACAAATTTTAGGGGTCCTTAATTCATATGTCCATGTGATTCATGTGTTCAAGGAGATAAAAGAGTCCAATTGATTATTATTTAATACGAGGAAGTTTTGTGACTCTTAGATTGTGGGTTTGAAGGTTCAAAATTGATTTACAATGATATTTCAAAGGGGAGTCACAATCTAACTATTTGCAGTATTTCAAGGAGGCTTGTACTAGAACAATAAGATGTACAAGGTTACTTGCCTTAGATGACGATGATGAACTCCACTTGTTGTAGCAATTTGGGTAGAAAAATCTCGGAAGAAGTCCTCAAAAAGCGCGTGCGAAAAACTACCGAAGATCGAGTTTTCCACCCACACAGGATCAGCCAAAACAGCGGACAGCCGATCGGGATTCGCTGCGCCAGAATAGCGAACAGCAAACCCACCCAATCAGTACTCTCCCGCACACCGGATCTACGCCCAGAACAGCGAACAGCGAGGTGGGATCCGCTGTGGCCGGAACACGAGACACCGATCAGGTGGGCTCTGATAGCGCGGATCTTGACGCGATCTGATGGTCGAGATTCGCTCCCGCCTTTTCGCTGTTCTTCTTCTTCTTCTTCTTCTTCTTCTTCTTCGACGATCTGAGAACAGGAGAGAGATTGAGTGCGACGACGGCGCGGCGATGGCTTCGACGGTGACGAGGAGGAGGACGACGGCGGAGTCTGTGGTGCGACGTCGAGAAGCGACGTCGAGAATCGGAGGGTGGCGCTGCTCTGCTCGTGGGTTCGAAACAGAGCAGCGATCGGAGATCTGGGTTTGGGGGTGTTAGCAGTGGACGGAGGTCGAGGAGGATTGGGAGAGATGGCGAGGCGATGAGGATGTGGTAATGGTGATGGTTGACGGCATCGAGGTGTAGTGGCGAGGCGAGATGGGTTCGGGAGCTTTGGGTTCGACGGTTATGGGTTTTGCGGTGGAGGTTGTGGAGGTGGTGGTGCTGTGGGGTCGACGAGGCGAAGGTCGGAGGTGGCGAGGCGAACGGGAAGGGGATCGGGAGATGGGTTGGCGGTTGCGAAAACGGAGGAGAAGGAAGCTGGTGAAGAAGAGAGTAGCGGCGGGGTATAGGGGTTAAAACAGTATTAGTTAGGGTTGTGATTAGGGTTAGGGTTTAAATAGTAGGGTTTGCGGGTTTGCGGGTTCGTGGATTTTGGGTATCCGTTTCAAAAAGAGCCCAACAGGAGAAGTGATCAAAATGCACCAAAATGGAGATTAGAGAGATAAAAGAGAAGAATTGGTCCATTGTTCATGAAGAACAATACAAATGGCACACAATTAAATTTGATAAAAGGGCCCACAATTTGAGTTGAGACAAGAATAATAATTTTATTCAATCAGAATAAATTACATGATCTCAAATAGACGAGAGAGTACAATTGAGAAAAAAATACGGTATAAAATACAAATACGGGGGAACAGGAGTTACAATAAACATAGTTTTGTCAGCTTAATTCCATGCAAACATTATCATTAATCGTTGAGTAGATCATGGAATTTCAATTCTCTTTATCGGTTCTTTTTAAAATACTGGAAAGTCTTGGAACTGAACTCATGCTCGCTCTTATGGCACTGCAATTGTAACACCCCGCAAAATTAAAAATGACAATTTTGCCCTCGTGTATCACGCACGTATATTTTGTAACGTATTTTGATTACCGACTATTTATGCATTTTCCGTATTCATTTCACCCAATTTTGAGTCAACAAAAATATAATATTTCAATCTTTGTATTTTTACATGCTTTTTAAGTAGTTGTAATACACGTATCGATTATGTGCTTCGACCGCTACGTACAATATTTTTTATGTATTTAAATTATCTATTTTATGTATTCAAATCCATTTTATAAAAAGAAAATTCATTTTCTCGCATTTTGATCTAAATACTTTTGTACGTGTAATACACGTGTTTTCCATGTACGTGACGATTACATCGTAGAATATATAAAATTAGTAAATATATTTTTCTTATATTGTATTTTATTATCTTTAACATTTTTTTCGTTGATAACGTCAAATTTCGTATTTTTAATATTTTACGTGTGACGCACGTGTTTCGGTGCGCGCATTTGAGCATACTTGTTTTCAAAATAAAATTTTGGTGTGTGGGTATATTTATTTTATTTGTGCATGAAATATTATAATTAATTTTATATGCATCTTGTATATTGTATACATGTGTTTTAATTTAAATAATAAAAACATTTAATAGAAGGAAGTGTGTGCTCGTGCAAGCACGTGCTAATATTTGTCCATCTTTATTTTTCTTACTCTCATTTTCTAATTTAGCATGCATAGCCTTTTTATTTAGCCTTTTATTAAACTCATGGACCTAAAGATAGATTCTAACCCTTTAGATTAATTAAAAGGCAAGCCCACTAGACTAACTAATTAAATTAATTAAAAAGAAAGCCCATGAGACAAACCCATTAATTAAATTATTTTTTAAGTTGTGCATGGACTCACCATGACATGTAACAACTTTTAATACACATTTTAGAACTATAGAAATTGTATTTAATTTGGTGTATGTGTGTGCACTAGTGCACAACACATGCACATGTTTTAGAAAGGAGAGAGAGAGTGGCCGGTTATGGGAGTGGAAGATAGGCCGGTTTTGGGGAGGGGGGTTAGAAGATGAAGAGATGGAGTAATGGGGTAGTGGGAGAGTGGGCCGCAATCATGTGCGGGAGAGAGTAGGGAGGAAATCATGGGTAGTTACTTTAACTGACTTTTAGATTTGTATATAAATACACCCTAAGCTAATCCATTCACCCTACACCCTAAACTCCATTCACTGTTAAAACAAGATTAGAAAAGCCTAATTCCCTTTTTGGCCGAGAGCAAATTAGGAGAGAGAGGAGAGGCGTCGTGTTGCATTCGGGGATTTCGAAGTTCACTTTTGGCGTGATTTTCTTGGAGTTCTCTCCGTTGAAAGCGGAATTATTTTCACTCTTCTAATAGGTGGGTGATCTTTGTGCTTTCTAATTCATAGGTTGAGCATGCTAATTTTTGATAAATGAGTAAAGTAGATAAATATGATGTGATGGTTATTGATCAACCCATGCTATTGTGTTTGCACCATGAAATTGTAGAAATAATGATTGCACACCATGATATTAATTAAAATGTTGCCATGAAAAATGTTAATTTACACATATTGCTATGATATGTCAAATTGTAACTTTTTGCATAAAGAAATTTAGAGATGCTCATGAGTAATTAATAGGCACGGTTGGCCTTGTTAGTGAGATTTTAATTAGTGTAATCTAGTGCATGAACTAGTTATACCGAATACAATTCTTAATTTCAAGTTTGAGGAAATCACTAATTGTTGTGTGAAATTGAAAAAAAAAAAACTAACGGGAAAAGAATAGAGATATGTTCGTAAAATGGAATTAAAAATTCGTGGGTTACTGTTTCAAATTTTATCTCAGTCAGACAAACGATGTATTTCAGTACACCGAAAGATTAGATCGATTGATTAAATGATTTTGTGAAAAACAGTTAATTTCATAACAGTATGAATAAAACTACTTAACGCAATCTCTAATCAGTAGTTGCAAGTAGATTTATTGGCTAGTGAGTGAGCCATAGGGCTGTCACTGTTGCTGGTAGGAGGTCCTGGGTTCGAGACCTATTAGCCCCATTTGTTTTTTTTTTAATTTTATTTTGTTTAAAAACAGCTCAGAATTCGAGAGAAAGTACTTAGGGATTTCGGTCTAATTTGTGACAGAGAAGTCACATCGACTTCTTGGTTAGTGTGTGCACCATAGTGCTGTCGCTCGCTTGGTCGATTGTGCGTGTGTTCGAAACCTGACGACCCCTTTTTGAGTTATTTTGAAAATTTTTGGGTTTTTAAATGAGTTCTCATGCAAGGAAAAATTCGAGAAAATCCCTTTATTCATTTAAAATAGTTTGGAATTTATTAAAAATAGTTTCGTGATATTTCAAGTATTTTGTGAGGAATTAAAGGTGAATTTGATATAGAAAGTGAATTGATGACTTCGAAATTATTTATTTGAGAATATGGCTTTTATTTTTAGAAGTAGAATAAAGATATTACTATGTTATTTGATTTCTCTTGATGAGATTATATACTTGTTTTGATTAAGAAAGATTTGATGTGGGTTGAGATATTATATGTGAATAAATTGCTAATGAGATTTCAAGTGATGAATTTGTGTTCATGAAAAGAGTTATTGTTTTTGAAAGAGTATGAATGAATAAATGAGACATTGTGAATAAATGTTTAAGATAAGATATTGAACCAATTGTGAATAAGTTGAAGATATGAACAGATTTAAGTTTGAGACATGTTTATTGAAGGGTATGAGTACCCATGGATTCTTGTACATGAAATGTTGTGATTTAGAGTTTAGTGAGACCCCGGATAACGACATTGTTGAATTAAAAGATTTGAGTTATATTTTGAGATATGGCCATGGAGCTATCTCGGTATTTGTAATTAAGTCCGGTAGGGGGTAAGACTAACTCTAGGTATGATAATTTAGTCTTGTCTTGAACTTAAGAATTAGGCACATAAGTGAAGATGCAGTAAACCTGGGCATACGTAAGTGGGGCACTCTATATAGTCGGAAGGTGAATTTCGGGACTATAGACCCAGTCAGGCGGTGGATTCCGGGACTGTGGTTGCTTCGTGGGAGACGAGCTTTATTTTAAATTCGGGACTATGCGTAGCCGGGCGGATAGTTTGCCGTACTCCAATGTATATACGTATACCAGGGCTAGAGGGACACTTGCGGGATGATTCACACGATGAGGAGTCTGTTATAACAGTCAGGCGGTGGACTCCGGGACTGGGATCCATACTCGTGGAATGATCTAAATCTTGCTTTATTACTGGGTAGTTTTCATGGCGAGGGATCGAACCCTTAAATGTGGAGTACGTAGGTGCTTGTCCTCGGACCTATGAAGTATGGGATGCATAAAATCCGAACAAGTATGCATTAGTGTCATCTTAGTATAAAATATTTTATATTTATATATATCTTAAGCTAATAGGCCTACCCCATCTCTTCTTTCTCTATTTTGAAATAGAGAAAGGATAGCAAAAGTAGGAACGGATACGTGCAGCCCACACCAATTGCCAAAACAGAATTAATTAAAAAAAACACCGAAAAAAATATATTCTCTTCCACATCTCCCCAAAACCTACAAACCCTAACTCTCCCTACCCCAAAACCCACTCACATCTCCTCACCCGTCCGTCCTACCGCCGCCCGCCGTCCACCCCCCCTCAATCCCGCCCGTCTCTACCCTCCATCATCGCCGTCCGTCGTTGATCACGCCCCGACCCCGCCGTCTCTACCCTTCACCGTAAGTTTCCCTTTTACTTAAGATTTTTCTATCTTTCTCTACCTTCCACCATAATTTTACGCTGCAAAAAGGGGCTGCAGAATTAAGGGGCCTATTAGAAATCACATGGTATAGCAAAATCAACTCAAAATTCACATGGTCATATCAATGACCAAACTATTTCCCAATAATAGTCTAGGTCATTGCTAGCAAGTATTATAAATTTCTTATTTCTAATGGGTTAATTATAAATTAGAGAAGAAACTCATGAATTATATCTTTGGTACGATCTCCATGGTTCATGATGCCAACCAACTGTTTGTCGAAATGCCCATTGGACATAAGTTGTTTATCTTTATGTAAATAGACCATGTAATGCACCCATTTTGAGTTTGTGTGGCTGAAAATGGCAATGTCTGTAACATGAATAGAATATATTTTGTTTTGGGGAGATGGGTATGATGGGATATGTTTTACCTAAAAAAATGTTTAGGATGCCTAATCCTAAGATGTATTCTGTTATGCTGAGAAAGAATGTTGAAAGTCATTCGTGATATGCCCGAGTCAATAACATGGTTTAGATAAGTTACGTAAGAAGCACCTAAGGATGATTATTCCTATCGAATTATGCTTCGGGAGGAATAAATCAGATCATGGGAAATTATCTGGTCAAGCAGATTAAACTTTTGTAGTATGCTAATCTGTATAAAATGTACGTGGATGAAAGTTTCCATTATGAATATTTTTTAACCTTGACTTATATTTGAAATGAGCATTTTTAAAGATTTTTTATTTATTTTTTAAAATTGATCTACATATAATTGAATTTCAGAAAAGATGGTTTCCTCATGCTCACATCTTGATTACTGTTCAAAGAGAAGACAAGATTACCAATATTGAAGATATTGATAAATTAGTATCCGCCGAGATTCCAAATAAGGAACAATTTCGAAATATGCTGGAATAGAAGCTTCGAAATATGCTAGAATTACAAGAAAAACAACATGTAGATAGTGGTATCTTTTCTACATCTTTTGTTTTGTTTGAAAAATTTTGAGAAATTGTAGTATTTTATGAGTGTTTTATGGTATGATCATTTTGTAGATGAAATAGTTAAGGGAGGAATCTGATAAGATTGTAAGTGATTTTTGAAAATACCTTTTTCTTGACATCTCTAAATTTATGGATCTAGGGTTTACCTATGTCTTTGTGCTGAAATTGTTGGAGAGTTACACACATCGAGAATTTTGGGGTTTTCTTTTAATTGAATAGAAAATATAGAACGATATTGATTTCGAAATGTGAATATGTTAATCTATATATTTGTCATCTTTTCATATAGGTAATTATCAACTATTGTTCCCTCCATGTGTTTCTAATGTTGATTATATTTAATTTGAGAGGGAAAGCCGTTAAGAAGCAAACAGTCGAGAAGGAGATAACGAAGTACATCACGGAGTCCGAGAAGAATCACAACCCAACTTTGGTAATTTTTCGATGTTTTTTTTTATTTCTTTCAATTGAATAGAATTATAGAATGATGTTGGTTTGTTTGAAAATGTGAATTTATATGTAGAATTTTCATCTTTTAATTATATTGTGAATGAAATAGTTAAGGGACATCTCTAAATTTTTAAGTTTCATACCCAATCCTAAGATGTATTCTGTTTTGCTGAGAAAGAATGTTGAAGGTCATTCGTGATATGCCCTAGTCAATAACATGGTTTAGATAAGTTACGTAAGAAGCACCTAAGGATGATTATTCCTATCGAATTATGCTTTGGGGGGAATAAATCAGGTCATGGGGAATTATCTGAACAAGCAGATTAAACTTTTGTAGTTTTCTAATCTGTATAAAATGTACGTGGATCAAAGTTTTCATTATGAATATTTTTTTAACCTTGACTTATATTTGAAATGAGCATTTTTTAAGATTTTTTATTTATTTTTTAAAACAGATCGACGTATAATTGAATTTCAGAAAAGATGGTTTCCTCATGCTCACATCTTGATTACTGTTCGAAGAGAAGACAAGATTACCAATATTGAAGATATTGATAGATTAGTATCTGCCGAGATTCCAAATAAGGAACAATTTCGAAATATGTTGGAATAGAAGCTTCGAAATATGCTGGAATTACATGGAAAATAACATGCAGATAGTGGTATCTTTTCTACATCTTTTGTTTTGTTTGAAAATTTTTGAGAAATTGTAGTATTTTATGTGTGTTTTATGGTATGATCATTTTGTAGAGGCACAACTAAGGAGTAATATAGAACAGTTGGAGAAAAATATTGAGGAACTTCGTAGACAATATGAGTATTTGCAAGCAAGCATTAGAATGGAGAAATCTGATAAGATTGTAAGTGAATTTTGAAAATAGATTTTTCTTGACATCTCTAAATTTATGGATCTAGGGTTTACTATGTCTTTGTGCTGAAATTGTTGGAGAGTTACACACATCGAAAATTTTGGGGTTTTCTTTTAATTGAATAGAAAATATAGAACGATATTGATTTCGAAATGTGAATAGGTTAATCTATATATTTGTCATCTTTTCATTTAGCTAATTATCAATTATTGTTCCCTCCATGTGTTTCTGATGTTGATTATATTTAATTTGAGAGGGAAAGTCGTTAAGAAGCACACAGTCGAGAAGGAGATAACGAAGTACATCTCAAGGAGTCCGAGAAGAATCACAACCCAACTTCGGTAATTTTTCGTTGTTTTTTTTTATTTCCTTTCAATTGAATAGAAATATAGAATGATGTTGGTTTATTTGAAAGTGTGAATTAATATGTAGATTTGTCATCTTTTAATTATATTGTGAATGAAATAGTTAAGGGACATCTCTAAATTTTTAAGTTTCATATAATTTTATAAGTTTCTCAAAATTATTTTAGTCTGTGCAATTTGCACAGAGTAACACTAGTTAGGCATTAAGGCATTGCATACACTTACATATTTAGTGTAGCCACATTTAACACTTTATTTTGCATTCAAATTTGTGGTTTGTTAAAGTATTGAGATCGTTATATGTACGGCATAGAAAGGATGGCCGAGTATAACATTTTCGTCAGTTGTAAGTAACTAACGTGCCCACAGATTATTATGCAGGAATTGGATTTTTCATGAAGGAATAAAGTTGATTTCGATGTTGTTGATTAATTACATGTTAAAGATGTTGCAAGTTGTATATTATTTTCATTGTT
This sequence comes from Hemerocallis citrina, assembly GCA_017893485.1. Classification (NCBI taxonomy): domain Eukaryota; kingdom Viridiplantae; phylum Streptophyta; class Magnoliopsida; order Asparagales; family Asphodelaceae; genus Hemerocallis; species Hemerocallis citrina. Next base: position 198,841,371 of record CM030364.1, read on the forward strand.
GCAATTCATTTTTATCTTCCGCTATATAATAATTGTAAAGAACTCTGATGTATGATAAAAAGTTTAAATTTTCTTGTAAAATTGTACGAAGTGAAGTGTAAAGATCCTGTGGAATCTCGAATTCGGTCTTATTTGGAATTCGGGACGTTACAGTGATGCCTTGCCACAACAAACATGTTCCTTATTCATAATTAACTCGCACTTATGGCATTGTGATGCCTTGCCACAAGAATCTGGGTTCCATATTTATAATTAACAGCTGTAGTGAAATCATATTATACTAATTTCCTTTGCATTAACCCTCTTAAATGCTGTCATGATTATACTGCAGATTTCCAAAATTTTAAGAGAAGCATTCTTTGTCAAAGAAGAATTTGAAACATAAAATCTGCAGCTCTTATTGCTCAATATTAGAGATGTTATACGGGTAATGTTTATGTTGTAATAGAAGTACAATATATATGTAATAAGTGTGTATTGTAAAGGGTGAGAAGGATAAACCAGCTTTCATGGTATCAGAGCTGAAAGCAAAGCCCCTTTGAACAGCCACTACCTTCCACCAAATCCTCACCCAAATCAGCCATCAATCTCCATAGTCCCTCTCCCAAATTAGCCATTAGTCTCCATAGTCTCAGAGAAGGAATACATTGCCATCCCCAAGAGTGCAAGATGCCTGAAGTTGCTTGTTGTTCCATCCTCATATTACGAGGCCCAAAGAGTGTAAGAAGCTTTTCCTTGTTCACTTGTCAAAGAAGGAATACTTTGAAAGACCTGAAGTTGCTTGCTGAAGTTGCTTGCTGTTCCAAACCTCTCCATCTTGAAAGCACCTGCGTCCAAAAACCCATCTCACTGCCGGCCATATCCACTGCCGATCATCTCAATTCTTCTTCTTCTTCTTGTTCTCCTACTGCTGGACATCTCCACCAACACCCCCCGACAACACTCATCATCTCCTTAAATGGAAATATCCAAGTTTTGATTGAATTTGAATTTCACCTATATTGGAGTGGAACATAAGGTATTTGATGAATTACCGCAAAGAAATCTAAACCCATATCGCACCTGTTTGAGGCTTGTCAGCAATTAAAAAAGGAAATTGCCCTATCATGCACTCTCAAGCCAATCAACTACGACACATTGCACATGTAGACTTTAATTCAATCACTGTCCAGATGACTGAGAATGAGCTGCAGCGGTTTCGGCAATATCAAAGGAATGAGCAATATAATGCTTTCCAACAGTGGTTTTCTTCATCTGTCACATTAGCAAGGTCAGGTATCACATGTTTAACCAATTCACCTCCAACATCATGGATAATAGATTCAGGTGAATCTGATAATGTGACTGGGAATTTAGATATATTGTCCTCTGTTAGTAGATCTTTTCATTTACATGTTAGACTTGTTGATGGTTCTACTTCCCCCGTGGGTGGGTAGGGGGGGGGTTGTTTCGGACATGTAAACCTTACTTCCACTTTACCACTTAGTCATGTTCTTCATATGCCAAAATTTTCCTTTAACATAATGTCTGTTAGTAAAATTATCAAAATACTGAATTGTTCTGTTACTTTTTTTTTCCTAATTACTGTGCATTTCAAGAACTTGGGACGGGAAAAACTACAGTCACATGGCATGTGTCAGAGGGTCTTTATCAACTTAACAATGTTCCTACCTCATTTGCATGCATGAGTGCGCCCTTTGGATTTGCATTATCAGTTGGGTCATCTGTCATTACAAAATCTGAAGAAGTTGAGACCTGAATTATCTTCTCTTAAGGAGTTATCATGTGAGTCATGCCAATTAGGCAAACACTTGCATACGTCTTAACTTCCTAGAGTTAATAAACGGTCGAGTCGACCTTTTAGTTTAGTTCATTTTGATGTGTGGGGACCGTGCCCTGTCCAGTCTCAGTTCGATGACTTTAGATATTTTGTTACCTTTATTGATGACTATTCTCATGCCACATGGTTATATTTAATGAAATCTCAGTATGAAGTTTTGTCCATTTTTATATCATTCTGTGCCGAGGTAAGAACCTAGTTTGATGTTTTTGTTCAAATTTTACAAAGTGATAATGTCAAAGAGTATTTTTCTTCCGAGTTCACTAGTTTTCTGTCTTCTTGTGTTATTCTTTATAAGTCTTCTTGCCCTTATACCCCTCAATAGAACTGGGTTGCAGAGCATAAAAATCGTCACCTACTAGAGGTTACAAGGATAATGCTTATTCATAGACAAGTTTCTTAGTGTTTCTGGGGAATGCAGTTCAACTGCATGTCACCTAATTAACTGCATGCCCTCATTTGTGTTAGATGGTCAAACACCTTTTTCCGTTTTGTTTCCAAATGTTGACCAATTCCCCCTTCCTCCCAAAATTTTGGATGTGTTAGTTTTGTCCATGACCATTGTCCTAGTCGCTCCAAGATAGCTCCCCATTCTATCCTATGTATTTTCCTAGGGTATTATCGCTCGCAGAAAGGTTATAGATATTATAGTCCTAAGTTGCATCGTTAATTTATCTCTTCTGATGTTACATTTCATGAGTCCCAACCTTATTTATCTAACACTTCCTCTAGTTTAACCCCGATTCCCTCTGATGCGACTGAATCTGAATTTCTAACCTACCTGTAGCACCCCGGATCTCCGTTATCGGACATCCGTGACACAACCAGAATCTTTTCCGTCAATGTTTCTCAACACAGTAAATAACACAGAAATTTTAAAACTTTTATTGCCAAACAAGATTATTACATTAATAATTCCAACCCTTATCTCGTTCTTGAACAAGGAATACAAATTACAAATTTTTACAAAAATATCCAGATTCCACTTATGAAGCTATCAGCGGTCTTCCAGAGTGATGATCGACTGATCCCCGCCGAACTTCGCTGAATGGTCCTACTGAGATGCGCCCCGTAGCTCGAATATTTTGCTGCACTACTCTGATATTCCTGCATCTGCTCGAATAGTAGGCATGTACACTACCATTCTACTTGGATGCCTTGATGGTCTTGAGTTCTCCTGCACTTGCGACCCGATATCCAGTACCTAAAAGTGGGATACGTCAGTAATCCTACAGATGCAATGCTGATAAGAAAACAGCGATCTCCAACTAGCAGTCACAATGCTTCTTGAATGGAAAAGAAACGTGCATCCTAACTACCTAGTGTCTGTGTATGCCATGACCTGAGGTCTAATGCAATATACAGAGTACAGAACGGATGCACTTAATCTAATGTCAGCAAGATTCTGGACACACATGTATTCCATACTACATGTGCCCCAGATCAAGCCGTTTCTCCAGTTTCAGTGTTTCGAACCCTCGCCATGCAATGCATTCTATTATTGTACACTTCTTGTTCCTGATAGTACAACATGATTGAGGACGTATATAAAAATAAATAATTTGGGGAGCTACCCCGTTATCACCAATAATTGTTGCATCGGACCATCCTCAAAAGTCGTGATGAACTTACAGATACACAGCAGCATATCCATTGCGCAGAAGATCCATTATGATCCGTTCATGTCCACCAACATAGAACACGATAGCCTCGAGGTTCTAAAACCCCCGATCTGCCAGGAAATCCCATCCCGTTCTTACCACGGTACTTCAGGAATCAACAGTGCAAGATACGCACAGCAGCACGCATCCCTAATGATAGGAAAAGACAATCCCTGGTTATCACCACCTAGTGCTAACTCTCAGAATGAGTCGGATTATAGGGAATCACCTCTAACACCAATTCGATCTTCAAGCGATCAGTAAAAAAAACTTAATAGAATACAGTTACTGAAAACATGCTATCGCTCAAATCATACATGGTGTTGCATCCAACAATGCTGAGCCTAACAGGTCTTTAAAAATAGCAATTAATTACGAAGATCACACTCACCGATTTTCAATACTTTCACAGGTCATTGACCAATAACTCTGGCCCGTGACCCTCAGTGAGTAGTCCAACAACACCCAAAGGATGCAATATAATTTGAATGAAGGTAAGCATACACATAACCACCAATTTCTGACCATTGACAGACTCCAGCATCGAGACACCAAACACAAATCGACCATGGCTATCTCCCAACTCACTCATGTCCACCCTGAGTACTAAGCACAAGAACTTTTCCAAGTTCTAGATGAAATGCTAAAAATATCTTATAAAACTCAATAGCTCTGATCACCACACTGCGGTATGCAGAGGATTCCTCATCAATCGTCCAATAAAAGTAGTTCAAGAAATAGCAGTAGCTGTGACCCAAGCTGCACCCATCGGAATCCAACAAAATTAGGTTTTCTAGTGGGGTAGGAGACTCTACTGCAAGCCCCTAGTTGTCGACTCCCACAATTCTTTAAAGAACTTGAGTCCCCCGAGTTAATACATGCTTGGAGTTGATCAAACAGCAAGTTACTGAAATTGCAACATCCATAACTTCCAGCACACAATTTGGAATTTCATGATATTATCCACTCCGAAAAGCTAAGACCTTAGGCTACAACTCTTTAGTTAACCATTTCCTCAAATTCAATCATCTTGGTACTATAAAAATCCCATATACTCTCAGCTGTACATCTCTTCATGCACTTGCTACACTTCTCTAATAGCAAAAAAATTTGGTCACTCATCAAAATTACTCGACTTCGGGTTCTATGGAAAGGTAGGAGTGTCTACTAAAACTTCCCAGTTTACACATTCTCAGATTCAATAATTAAAGTCCACAAAAATACCAAACTCCATCAGGTGCACAAACAGGGAGGAATTGGTTTATTCAGCCAACAATGTCACAACTAAGACTGGATCTGCCCCAGTTTTTGGAAAATTATAACTTTCAACCTACAAACTGGAATTAAAAAATTCCAGATATTTTGGAAAGCTATGACTCCCTACTACAAATCTCTAGTTGATCAATCTTTCAAATTCTTAACAAATAATTCCATAACTATACATCTTTACAGACTAGTCAATCTGAACTAAGTTGAACCTGGCCCACTTTGAAATTCAATAAAAAAATCAACCTTAAGTCCAAAGCTCATGAAATTTGATATTATTAAACTAGACATATACCAATCCATTTTTTCCAAAAATTGCATCCAGATTCATCTTACACAAAGAGTTATGACCCTTCAAATATAGCATAAAATTTCAGCTGCTCTTTCAACAGGGTCTTTACTACTCCACACTATTTATTTTTGAAACCTCATCAAATAAAATCTAAAATTTCTAAAATTTGATATTCATGATTTAGACCCATACCAAAAACTACTGCAAAAGTTTCATAGCAATATCATGCACACACAAGTAGTTATGGCCAAGTGAACTTTATCCTAAAAACAGTCAGCTTTAGTTCTAACTTCCAGACCAGTCGTAGCTTACAAATTTTTTGAGGCATCAAATGATCTCAGAAAATTATGAAATATAAGAATATGGTTGTAGACACATACAAGAGTATCAAAAAAAAATTTAAGCTCAAAATACCCAGCAAACTTTGGGTTATGACTTCGGAAAGTCATAACAGTTCTCACACAGTCAGTAGTTTATTTGACTGCTTTCTGTCCGAAATTGGACTGAGTGTTTGGTCTACTAAATAGCTTCCAAATATTATGAAAAAATTCATGGTAGCTTTAGACACAGAAAACCAAGTCCTAAAAATTTGAGTCCAAAATTCCCAACCGTTTGAGAGTTAGAAATTCTCAAACTCACATACTCATATATGTTTTCAACACAAGCATCATGAAAGAGTCGTTCTACCATTCAACTACCTTTTCCTTAGCGTGCCACTATCATACATCATAATCAAAATTTCTCCAACTACTACAATATGCTAAAAATCACATAATCATAAAAGGACTAATTTTTAGAGTTAAGAGAATCACCCATTTCTTGTTGTTGCAAGAGGATCTCCTTGTAGCTTACTCCCTTCCGTTGCTCCTTGCTCTTGTAGAAGCTTGGTCCGACTCCTACTAAACGTCTTCCTCTCTACTAAAACCTCTCTTCTCCTAAAAAAAATAATTCCCCTTCCTTCCTTCTCTTTTTTTGAAACAATCAAGACAAGAAAAAGAGATGAGAAGAGAATAGAGTGGGGGACTTATAGGAGATGGAGGGATGAGATGAGTGTCAACACACACAAGTAGAAGCTTCTTGGAAGTTTCTCATTCTTCAAAAGTCAACACACATGGTGAACTGTTTCCACCATTGGATCTTCATCAAGATCCAAACCAAGATCACATGATGCTAGGGTTCCCAACCCTAGGTTAGGTCAAGGAACCCTAGGTTACCATACCCTGATCCAAACCCTAGTTCATAAATAGGCATGGTTATTGGAATTCGAGCACTAACTTGGTTTTAAATAACCAATATTATATATATATATATATATATATATATATATATATATATATAATAATAATAATAATCTAAATTATTATTTTCTCCTGAAAATTTTCTGGTCAAAACAATCGGGACAATCTACAGTTTAATCGAGAAGATATTCCTAGTCTATCTCATCGGTGTTCAGAACAGCTCGTATATATGCAATTTCTCAACTAAAAACTGATAGTTATTAGAAAAATACGTAATCGTGTGCAATACTCAATTGTGCACGGATTACTATGCAAAAATAGCTATATGCTATTTTGCGGGGTATTAAACTACCCTAGACTTGTGGTATCTACTTCTACTGATTCTGTAATACAGTGCTCCCCAGTAATGCCCAAACGGCCTACAATCACTCAAGTGTATAAACAACGTTCGGACATCACTCCCTCAGATCACGCCACTGTGCCCATTGTCCCATCGCCCCAAGTCGATAAGACACGACCGTTCAAGCCTGCTACTACACACCCGGTTCCCTCCACTATGCCCATACCATCTTCTAGTGAGCATTCTGATCTTGGTCTTCCTATTGCTATATGCAAAGGGAACCGCTCCACTGCTCAGCCTTTATACAGTCGTCTTTCATATGCTCACTTGTCATCTGCCCATTATGCCTTTGTCTCTACTTTGGACAGTCAGCAGGTTCCTAATTCATTATCAAAAGCACTATCATATCCTGGTTGGCACCAGCCTATGCGAGAAGAGATGTATGCTCTTGAGAAAAATAGTACTTGGGATCTTGTTAACCTTCCATCTGGCAAACATTGTGCTGGTCGTAAATGGGTGTACATAGTTAAAGTAAACCCAGATGGTTCTCTGGCTCGCCTAAAAGCTCGATTGGTTACTAAAGGTTATTCTCAGACCTATGGCATTGATTATGATAAGACTTTCTCTCCTGTGGCCAAAATGTCTTCTGTTTGGATCATTATTTCCTTGACTGCTCGATTTCATTGGCCGCTCATCAACTTGATGTCAAAAATGCCTTTCTCAATGGCATTCTTGAGGAGGAGGTTTATATGGAGTAGCCCGCTGCTTTTGTTAGCAAAGCTGAGCCCACTAAAGTCTGTTGCTTGAAACGATCTTTGTATAGACTCAAACAGTCTCCTCGTGCTTGGTTTGGCCGTTTAACTGAAGTTTTCAAGTTTTGGATTTATGAGGAGTGATAATGATCATTTTGTGTTCTATCGACATCGTCAAGGGAAGAGAATCATTTTAGTTGTATATGTTGATGACATTGTAATTACAGGAGATGATCAGAATGGTATTCAAGATCTAAAGTCATATATTCAACAGAAGTTTCAAACTAAGGATCCCAGGCGACTGAAGTATTTCTTGGGGATCGAAGTTGCTCAATTTAAGCAGGAAATTTGTTTGTCACAGAAAAAGTATGGACTGGACATACTTATCGACAGTCATATGCGAGGATGTAGGCCCTCACACACTCCTATGGACCCAAATTCCAAGTTGTTGCCAGATCAGGATGTCCTGTTGAAGGATCCAGAAAGATATAGGAGGCTTGTAGGAAAACTGAATTTTCTCATGGTCACTCGTCCAGATATTGCACACTTATTTAGCATAGTAAGTTGGTTTATGATGTCTCCCCGTACAAGCCATTGGAATGCAGTTATGAGAATGCTTCAGTATTTGAAGAGCTCCCCTGGCAGAGGATTGCTGTATACTGATGGTAGACACTGTCGAATTACTAGTTGGTCAGATGCTGACTGGGCTGGCTGCCCAACGACTAGGAGATCCACCACTGGGTATTATGTTTGTTGGGAGAAACTTAGTCTCATGGAAGAATAAGAAACAAAATGCGGTGTCTCGATCGAGTGCTGAATTCGAGTATCGTGGTATGGCTGACCTTACATGCGAGATGACATGGGTCAAACGATTACTAACTGAGTTGGGGATTCTTCAACATGAGCTACTGCGTATGTATTGTGATAGTCTGTCATCCACATAGCCACTAATATTGTGTTTCATGAACGAACCAAGCATATTGAGGTTGACTGTCATGTGGTTCACAACATGATCAGTGGCACGCCGCGCCTCCTCAGATAGGGGCTAAACATATTCGTACTGATCACCAGCTAGGCAATACTTTCACAAAGCCTCTTGTGAGAGCCAGAATACAATTTATCAATGACAAGTTTGATATGTATGACATATATGCTCCAACTTGAGGAGTATTAGAGATGTTATACTGATAATGTACGTGTTGTAATAGGAATACTATATATATAATAAGTGTGTATTGTAGAGGGTGAGAGGAATAAACCAACTTTCACTCATCATAAGAAAAGATGTTACAAGTAGTACATACATGAATTTTAGAAGGAAGTACGGTCATTCTCATAAGATTGCAAAAACGCACTTGATGGCATTTTTTTTTTTTTTTTTGCTCCTTCTGTCTATGTTTTGCTTGCGAGGAAAAATATAAAGGTTCAACATAATTCAGGATCCTTCAGAGCCAAACAAATAATTTCATGCAAGTCGACACTTTCAGAAACGAAATTTATTGTCAGGGATGATACAACGAGCACGAGTTTCAAAATATGCTATAAAACAACAACAAAGAACATTCGCTTGGCATAAAAGAAGAAAAAAAAAAACTATTAATCACCCATACAAAAGAAAAAACATTTGGACAGATCAAAGAACAGAGAAGATATACCAATCACACACGAACAGTAACACTCTGAATCAGTGGTTGATCCTCCTGCAATTCTTCCTAATCTCGCCATGCGATCCAGTGAGCGGCGTAATATTACCCATCTTAACCATTGACTTGGCAAACTGCTCGAAGAAGAGCTCATTGTTCTCAGCATACTTCTTCACTAGTTCCATCGTAGCTTGGCTCTTTGTGAACAAGATTTCATCGGAGCTCAGAAGGCCCTTTTTCTCGATAATGTTCTTGAAATAGAAGTTATCGAATTTCGTGGGGCTAACATAGTCCAATACAAATAGGTTCTGATCACCGCCAGATTGAGGGCAGGTCTTTCTTAGTATATAAGCATAGGTATCGTCCAATGTGGAATCGGGCAGTCCATTTCCAGTTTGATTGTAGAGCCTTTGACGAAAGCTTGTGCATCGTGAGTCCCCAATAGTGTGGCTTCCTGCATTGGTTAACTCGATTATCAGATAAATATTTATTACTAATCTCTCTTTTTCTCTTTTTCTCTTTTTTTTTTTTAAAAAAAATTCGGGAACAACAGCCAAAATGGCCACGCTTTGCACTTCAAAAGAGCTTCTATTTTGTTGCGTATCTCATTATTTATTTATTTAACTTGGACAAAATCTTACACCAACCATGAAGACTGGTCAACTAGCTCTAATTTCCTCGTAGCTCATGATTCCTAATGACAGGCTGTAATTCCTTCAATATCATTATGTCATCATGCACATAGGCATACCGGTAAAGAGCTTTGTACTGCTAAGGAGCACATCTGCATTGATGCACCATACAAGTTCGGTGATAAGTCCTTTAGGGAAGAGAACCCCAGGCGTACTCAGAAGTCTGGTAAAATCTTCTTACTTAACTTTTTTTATTTAGTTGATCAATATCCAGTTTAGCCAACAAATTGTGCGACCAATTAAGACAAGTAGTACATTACAAATAACTATTACATTGTGATTTGTGAGGGTAAATGGTGATTTATGACCAAGAGGACTCATTGGTTCACCTGAGAGGGAGACAAGATCAACGATGTCGAGGCCTTTGAGCTTAAACTTGGTGATGATGGTGGGTAATGTATTGTTAGGAGCAGGAATGTTATAGTTGGAGCCACTTAAGCTTGCACCCAGGGAGTCCCTCCTACCCAATGGAACCTCCCAACTAGGTCCACCAGTCTGTTAAAACAATTCAGCCACCATATGAGCATCAAGAAATGTCACAAAAACTATGAACAAATGCAATTATATTCATGTTATTCAACTATCTAATAGTAACTCATCAAGCAATGAGAAAGGACGCTAATTTAAAATATGTTGATTAGAAAAGTTCTTATAAGAGAAAAATGTAATGATAATATTCTTAAATAAGGACTGATTCATGTTAATATATTCCTAATAGTGGCTCATCAAGCAAATAATGAGGACCATTACCAGTCAATTAGTCAATCTAAAACAAATTAAGGGGGTCCTATATGAGAAAAAGTATGAGGATAACTTAGCCAGAAAAGAGTCTGTGTCTTTTGTATTATACAATGAAACAAATCTGTCTATGCTTAAAAATCGGATGCTCGTTGAAAAATTATCATGGTCTACTAAAGTACTGTAACTTCAAGATCCTTATAATAATTCAGCAAAGAAAGGAAAAGATTCTCTTTTGCTTTGAACACGGCTATACACTAATATATCAGCACATTATTGCAGTAGATTTTTTTATTTTTTTTAATTTTTGGAGGGGAATATTGCAAGAGAAATTTGGATCCATAATGGAATACTTGAAAGTTACCAACACTGTAGAATCCCGGGCTGCAAGTGCAAGTATATCGGCACAAGAGACGATCTGAGGGCATTCCTTCTCTAATGCTGCTTTGATCTCATCAACCACCTCAAACCCTCTTGCAGAGTTCCTGTTTGGGTTGGACCTCTTCTCACTTATGATTGTCTCACTACTGTCCAATAATATAGATCCATCACACCCCTGCAAAAACCATAGAGAAGATCAGCGTTGATTAAATATACTTAGACTTATTTGCACGAGCATCGTAATGCTTATCTTCTTACTGATTCTCAACAGGCAAAGAAAATTGGAATTGATTGTATCAGGCATTTAATGAATCTAATATGTTAAGAGATAAAGACATGTTTGTGTGTGCTAGAAATGTAGTGTGCAGGAATTTGGCATTCACACATTAAGCCGGATTTAAACTTCCATTTGAAGTTGCTGAAATGAAGTAAGTAGTATTTTGGCAGTTCTTGGGCTGAAATTGCGTTTTTAGATAGTACCACATGCAAGATTCGTTTGAAAAGACGTTAATGTAGCTACACCAAAATTCCTATTACATGAAAGAAACTTCGGTTACGCTAGCGGATACTTCTCATAACTATGTCTAAGGTACACTACTTAAAAATGACCAAATGTTCTTACTGATATGAACTATATTTATAAAGCACAAAGATTCGCTAAAAATAGCTTCAGAATAGAAACCAAACTACCTTTACTAAATGTTTCAATAACCTTAAAAATCCTAGCTGTAGTCTTGGTTATGATGAAATGGTCTAGGTCTCTGAGAATTAGAACCTTAAATGAACTTTATCAAAAAAGGAAAAGACAAAGGTGGAAAATCAACACTTCCTCTGTACCTTAACGAAGCAGTCATGAAAGTGTAGCCTAAGCAAAGAAGCAGCCATCCTTGTTTCCTTAGCTACAGCTTTCTCGACAACTCTGTTAACAATCTGCTGGGCATTTGGGCATGAGTGGTCATAAAACTGAGGGTAGAGGGACCATGCAAAGCATGAAGGGATAAGAACAAGTGAAGTAAAAACAAGAAGAAATTTCAAAGAGAGAGTCATCTCTCTACACTTGAAAGGAGAAGCTGAAATTGCTCTGAGTGAGAAGGAACAGGTGAGGCTCTCTCTGTCTTTGTGATTGAAGAAGAGAAGACTTGGGTATTTAAAGAGGTAGTATTAGTTAGAGCCTTAGAGGTATGCCTTGACGAGTTTGAGGGTCAGATGGAAGAGAATTTTTAAGTTGGAGTTGGTAGTATTAGTTAGAGGTATGCCTTGACGAGTTTGAGGGTCAGATGGAGGAGAATTTTTAAGTTGGAGTTGGTACTCCTTTTTGGCTTTATCCCTACCACTCCATATTGGTATTGGAAGAGCAAGTATCACCTAAGCACTTTTTGCATCTTACCATGCAAAAGAAATGCAGAAACGAAAATGACTGAATAAACGAAAATGACTGAATGGACTCATCTATGGTAAAAGGGTGTTGCTGCTTTTTCCTTGGTGTGGGAGCAATCAGATGACGAGTTCTTTTTCAAGAAGAAACTTACAATTTGAACCGTCAAATCTGACTTTGAGATGGCTGAAGTCTTCTTGATCTGAGTTTGAACTATTGAGAACGTTTGGATCTTCGTTGGACAACTGAGATATTGCCGGATAACCTGCACAAAGTCTAAGCATCTGGGCTAGCTCCGATGAAAGACCCTCTGACGCTCAAGACAGTAACTCAGAAAAAAGACTTGAATTTTGGTGGCAAAAAGATTCATCACCTGTTATTGATTGAGAGGGGATAGTATTTATATGCTAGGAAAGATATAAGAATATATCTTTTTCAGATTTGGTTGAAGATTCCCCTGGTTAAGGGATAGAATCGGTTATTTAACACCTGATTTGGGAGATTTGATTGTCAGCTGTAATTAGCGGGAAATTTCTCTTTTTAGACTGGTTGAGCTAGTGGGCCCAGATGCGGCCCATATTCCTAAAATGGGTCGGTAGTGCTGCGAGATTGTCATTTTGCTCTCGAGTGCCTTTAAGTTGCATGCTAGGATTGTATGGCTCTAATTTTACCCGCATCATAAGCCCCTCATGTAGCGCCCTGAATTTTCAATAGATAAAATTAAAAATAAGTGGCACAATTCCCAGCATCAACTTCCATTGCAATTATAAACATAGTACAAAACACATGGATAAGTAAAAGTTTTTATTACATCAACTCTTTACAACACAGCAGAATTCAAACACTTTAAATTACATTTCTTTACAACATGATGAATTACAATTTTCAGTTAACTCCAAGCTCTTTCTTAATTCAACTTTACCCATAACTGTAAACCTGCAAAATCTGAATGAAAAGTGGACATGTCAGTTAAATGCAACTGACGTCAACTATAGTAATAGTGATACTTTCCATCCTCACAATCACAAACAATAATAATTTATACATGACAATAATAATTATAGAATATGAACAACATGGCAATAATAGATGGAACATAAACAACAATAAATGAAGCATAAAACATCAAGTGAAGTTAGGCTAAGTGTCACGTGCAAGAAACAGAAAACAAGCATGCATAAAACAGGTCAACAAAACCATGAATGCATGTGATGATTACTAATGCATACTTGTCGGATTCTATGCATCTCATTCAACGTAGATCCGGTGCAAGCCCTTATCATTCTCCACGTTTTAGGGTTTAATCCCCTATTATGCAACTAATCCTACTACGGTGATTACTTTAAGAGTTAGAGTGTCTAGTGCCACGCCCCGGTAATCCCTGGGAATCAACTTTCCCATTGTCCGTGATATTGGGTACACACCCTCACACCCCGATAATTCCGAAAATTGAAATCCACACCGTCTGCCAATGGTCCTTCATCACACAAATATCCCATGACCGTCGCCTCGAACCCTGGTCATCCCAAAGATTCATCCCACACCGTCCGTGATCACACCCCGGTAATTCCTGTGAATAACTTCCACCGTCTAGTCATATGAGGCCCACCTACCCATGTTTGCTCTTATTTCATCACAACTCCAACTACTGCATGTCCTTAGGTTTGTTATTATTGTTAGTTAGAGTCACAACTCCCCCTAGAGTTAGTATACCCTGCCAGACCTAATTCAACTAACTCAACAACAAGGCCCCACTAGCCAAAATATCTACAAAGTCTCAACCGCCGACATGTTAGGGTCCCACTCAACCTCTAGAATCTCAAAACTCGAAACATCACTCTCAGCACTTCATTGATGTCACATAAATCCAAATAATCTAACTCGCAACGAGGTTTCCCTCAAACTAGTCAACAAAACCCAAGTGTCACCAAAGTACAACCATATCCACATGATTTGTCAAAAATTGAAATCAAGCATAAATAAAACTGAGATTTAAATCTTCAAATAGTGTAAAACAATCCAAATATAATATTCTCGAAATCCACAAAGAGTATTCACATTCTAATCCCACAAAAATAGAACTTAAACCCTATTTAAAACTTATAAATACACACTTTCTGAAAGCGGTGCAATCTGTGCTTAATCACTTTGAAAACAAAGAAATTATTTTTTGCAAATTCGAAGAAACAATTGCTCAAGAAATAGAAAAGTTGCAACAAAATAGGGCATGTCGGTCGACTGGCATATACAGTTGTAAAAGTTGCGGTCGACCGACATCACTCAAAGTAAAAAAAAAAACTCAATTCACACTATGGCAATCGACTGACAATACTGCAGAAAATACTGCAGTCGACTGCGCAGTAGTAAAATGGCGACAGCCCAAGCATGACTGTAACGCCCCGAATTCCCGTTACCGGACATCCGTGACACTCCCAGAATCTTTGCCTTCAAATGCTTCTCAACACAATAAATAACACGGAAATTTAAAAACTTTTATTGCCAAATAGAATCATCGCATCAATAATTACAACCTTTATCTTGTTCTTGAAAAAGTAATACAAATTACATAAACTCATTACAATTGATTACAAAAATATTCAGACTCCTCTTGCGAAGATATCGGCTGTCTTTCAGATCGGCAATTGATTGGTCACTGCCGAAATTCCGCTAAGTGGTCTATCTGCCTCCCTGGGTCACTGCTGCGTGACTTTGATATTTCTACACCCGCTCGAATGGTAGGTATGTACTTTGCCACTCCACTTGGATGCCCTGATAGTTTTGGCTCTCCTATCCTCTCGACCCGGTATCCAGTACCTAATTAAGTGGGCATGTCAGTAATTCTACTGACGCAATACTGATAAGAAAACAACGATCTCCAACTAACACACCGACAATTCATCTTGAATGGAAAAGAAACATGCATCCTAACTTCCTAGTATCTTTGCATGCCATGAATTGAAGTCTAATACAAAATACAGAGTATAGAACAGATGCACTTAATCTAATGTCAGCAAGACTCCGGATACACATACATCTCATATTACATGTGCCCCAGATCAAGTCGATTCTCCAGTTTTAGGGATTCGAACCCTCTGTTGATTCTTGATTTTGATGATCACAACACAGTGCAACATGTGTCTATGTTATACAGCTAACATTGCAGATTGTACATACAAAAGACTATTTTAGCTGAACAAATGAACAAGCTCAAAAAGATACAGATAAAGACTTCACTCAGACAAGATCCAAGACTTCACTCAAGACAAGACTCAAGACTCAAGACCTTAGCTCAATTATGTCAAAATTGTAGTGTCTTGTAAAAACATTGTATCTTACTTTTTGTTGAGTCTTAGTCTGATGTAAAGCCTTGTCACACACACACACACTCAAAATTTCATAATGTGTGTCTCTTAAAAACCCCCAAAAAGAGTCAAAACAGTTTGAAGAAATTTAACTTTTGAGTACCAGTCGACTTAAGCTTCTGCCAGTCGACTGATAGTACAAAACTGTTTAAAATTATTCAAACTCTGATCAGTCGACTCATATAGCAACCCAGTCGACTGTTCGAGAGCTTTTGACCGTTTTCTGTTTTTCAAAATCGAATTTTTCAAACTCAAAAGCTTAGATCCGTTGGTTGACAGTTGAGTAACTGTCTCCCAACGTTCAGGAGATCAAACTCTTTAAGTAGAGTTCAGATCTCACTGAAAAGATCTACAGAATTCTCTTTAAAAATCCGAGCATTCTTTGTGAGAAAAATTATAAGTGATTCTTTGAGAAATAAAGCTTTCAAGATCATACTCTTTGGTTCTCTACACTCAGTCCAGTATAGCAACGATTTCGCTCTGGACTGAGTATAGAAGTCGACCTTGTTTATTATCCACGTGCATCAACACATACACCAACAAGGCTATAGGTTGACTGTAAAGTATTTCTTGTTCTCTTGCTCTCGGTTGGAGAGTGTTTTTGACTCTAGGTTGTAGAGTCGGTTTTTGTTTCACTCTTGGTAGTAGAGTGGGTCGGCTTTCTCTGGTTGAGAGAAAGGACTACGGGTTAGACAAGGTTGTTGTCGTAACGCCGTAGGGTATTCTTGTAATATTTTTCAAGAATAGTGGAAATCTCAAGTGGGTTGCTTGGGGACTGGATGTAGGTCGGGAGGACCGAACCAGGATATATCTTGTGTACTCTGTGATTGATTGTCTTGTGTTTGCACTTACTCTTGTTTATTTTAGTTCTGCAAAAAGTTTCTGGACAGTCGACTCCTTGTACTATCAGTCGACTGGTCAGTACCGTTTGTAGTTGTAGTTTCATTGTGCCTTCAGTCGTCTGTCTTATTCATCAGTCGACTGCACAGAGTTATTGTTTTAATTTATTTTGGTTATATCAGTCGACTGGTTCATAAACAAGTCGACTGCACCGAGAAAAATTTCCGCAGTTTTTATTAAACACTATTCACCCCCTCTCTAGTGTTTGTTGTCTCGCCTACAGGATCCAACACTTGGTATCAGAGCAAGGTTACAGGCTATGGCAACTACGTCAAATACAAATCGGTACCATGAAGGCCAATCTACACAACGGCCACCACTATTTGATGGAACGAACTACAATTATTGGAAGTGCCGAATGAGAATCTACCTCCAATCAATCAACTACGAGATATGGCAAATGACAGAGACAGAATACACTGCCCCTACCATTCCATATGCACAATGGAATGATGATCAAAAGAATCAGACTATGAACAATGCCAAAGCAATGAATGCCTTATTTTGTGCACTCACAAAGGAAGAATTCAACCGTGTATCCAATGCTACAACCGCACATCAAATTTGGCATACACTCGAGGTAACACATGAAGGAACGAATAAAGTAAAAGAGTCTAAAATTTTTGTTCTTGTCCACAGGTTTGAGATGTTCAGAATGAAAGACAATGAGACTGTGTCCGAGATGATTACCAGATTCACAGACATCACAAACTCTCTTGTGGCGCTTGGAAAGACTTACACTCAAGCAGAGATGGTTAGAAAAGTCCTACATGTACTCACTCCAGAATGGGAGAAGAAAACCACAGCAATAGAGGAAGCGAATGACTTGTCACAACTTTCTCTCGAGAATCTTGTTGGCAATCTCATGGCATATGAGGTCCAACTTGAAGATCGAAAGAAGGATACAGAATCACACCAAGCAAAGAAGAAATCATTGGCTTTTAAAGCCAAGACAGACTCAGAAGATGAGGAAGAAGATGAAGAAGAAATAGCAACGTTTACTCAAAGATTCAAGAAGTTCCTAAAGAAGGGTAAGTTTAATTCTAAAGTTAGAGATTCTAATGACCCTCCTACATGTTTCAGGTGCAATAAAATAGGTCACATGAAGAAGGATTGTCCCTTAGAAAATGCAAAGAACAAGGAAAAATCATCCAACTTCAAGAAGGACAAATATTCAAAGAACAAATTTGCCAAGAACAAGAAGGCTTATCAAGCTACATGGGATGATAGTGATTCATCTTCCGAAGAAGAAACGGATGAAAATAATGAAGTGGCAAATGTGTGTTTCATGGCTGCAGCACAAGAACATGTAAGTAATGATTATGATTCCGAAGATCTTCTTGATGCTTTTAATGAAATATTCCAAGAGTTAAAGAAATAAAAGATTAGAGTTAAGAATCTTGAGAAAGTGAATCAAACACTTAATCAAGAAAATCTTAACCTTGATAAGGAAGTAAAATCCTTAAATTCTCGCATTGCAAGTTTAGATACTGATCTTAAAACTCTCAAAAAGAATTATGAAGAGATTTCAAAGAACGTATCTAAGTTTAACAAAGGCAAAGAGAATTTAAATGATATGCTTCATCATCAAGTTACATCTAGTCAAAAATATGGACTTGGTTTTAAAAAATCTTCTGTAAAAGAATCTCCTGTTGTAAACACTAGTAATAATCAAACAGCATCTATTTCTAGTGTTACACACAAGTTGTATGATTTCTTTGAAAAGCCTAAGGTTGTTAATTCTAGTGATAAAAGCAAGACTACCATTCGGTTAAGTCGACTGAACCATACAACCAGTCGTCTGTCCAGAGGAATTGGATCTTATTCAACGAGATCAAAACCTTTTATAAGTCGACCTAGTGGATCAGCCAGTCGACTGATGTACACCAACAGTCGACTGAAGGACACTGTTAAGTCGACTAGACAGAACAAGTTAGTATGGGTTCCAGTCAGTCTAAATCAGAATGATAGAATTGCTTATATTAACTCTGATATGGCTAAAAATAGGATTAAATCGGGACCGTTCACATCGGACTCGAATCTTAAAGCTCAGGGGTAAAATGGTAATTTCACATGCAAATGGGTCCGAAGCGGGTACTGGGTCTCCTTCTCACAGATCCAATAACCCGCAAACGGATCCACCTCAGCTGGGTACGGGTTTCAACCCGCTACCAACCCGATCCGACAAGATACAATCAAGGTCCCTGATTAGATCTAAATCAACGGCCATGATTCACATCTATCTTTTCACTGGGGATTAGGGATTAAATTCCTTAACTGATTATAGGGAATATACCTTATCAGATTGCATGCCTTATCTGATTACGAGGAATATTCCTTATCTAATCACGGGGATTACATTCCTAAAACCAGTCCCTAAGACGCCTATAAATACCCCTCACCCATCTCCATTAAGAGGTAATCAATCTTTCTCTAGTTAAACGCTCTTTCATAATCATTTCTGGTTACTGACTTGAGCGTCGGAGGGTGCGTCGCCGGGAACAACCCCGGTGTCTCGCACTTTTTGCAGGTCTACGGCGGGAGCAACGATCAGAGTTCGACGGAACAGGTATACAGGTTCTCCTATTCAGTTTCCCCAAGAACTCACAAATTCATCTGTTTGCCCCCACACCGAATTTAGCGGCAACAGATTGGCGCCGTCTGTGGGAAAACCATACGAATAGCCTTCTCCTCTTCCCGTCGACTAGCTCTTCTCCAGCCATGCCTCCGAGAAAAGCCAAATCTAGGGGGTCCAACCGTGGGCCCAATCCCGCCGATCAGCAGGAGCCAGTCCCTGACCAACCCGTTCTGCAGCAGGAACGACCTCCGCTTCAGACGGAAGACCCTCTTCAGCAAGACCAGCCCCTTCAGAATCAGCAACCCCCCAAGGGTCCGACCGAACCTCAGAATGCTGGTGCGGGGGGCTCCCGCGGAAAGCAACCTCTCCACCAAGACCGCGTCTCCATACACAATGCCTCTACGGATTCCATGGCTTCACACAATCCTCAGAATCGGCAGAAGAAGGACGTGGATCTTCGTCACCGTCTGGACGAAAAACGGGCCCGAGAGGGAACCTCCCGCCACTATCGTCCGGGTGAACGATCTCCCCGTCACCGGGATTACAGAAGGTCTCCTAACCGTAGGGGGCGAAGGGAATCCCCCGAGCATCGCAGAAGAAGGCCACGCTCCCCCGTGGGTCGGCAACAGCCTAAGAACGAGGAGGCACCAATCACCCGTGCCGAGTTCCAGCAGTTCCAAGCGACCATCCTACAAGCTCTCACCAACGCACCCAAGGCTCCATCTCCTCCCCCGGTCCGAAGCCCTCGCCGACGGTTCCCCTCTCCTCGTCCTGCTCCTACTAACTCCCGGCGTACCCCAAGTCCTCGTCGCTCCCGAAGCTACCATCGCCGCAGCCCTCGTTCTCCTTCGTATGAAGACGAGTCTCGAGGCTCGGCAGATCACCGTCGGAGGGATGACGCCATGTACCGCCGTCTTCATGAAGTAGAAAGGTGCCTGGGTCGGATAAACCGAGAAGAGGAGCTTAGGGGGAGGACCCTACGTCCTAGCCAACCCCCTTTCTCCCGAACCATAGTGGATGCACCTGTCCCGTTCGGCTTCAAACCTCCCCAATTTGAGACTTACACCGGGGAGACCGATCCAGTTGATCACATCGAAAGCTTTAAGACTTTGATGCTCCTCCATCAAGCTTCCGATGCCCTCCTCTGCAAAACCTTCCCTGCGACACTGAAGGGCCCAGCTCGAGAGTGGTACTCCCGCCTCGCACCGTCTTCCATATTCTCCTTCGAGCAGTTCGAGACACTCTTCATCACCCACTTCGTGAGTAGCAGGCGCACGGAGAAGACCAGCATTTCACTCCTCCAGCTTAGGCAAGAGAAAGGTGAGAAGTTAAGAGACTATGTGAAGAGGTTCACAGCTGAAGCCAGGACTATAGCCTCCCTCGACCAATCCGTCGCAACAGCCGCCTTCCAATCCAACGTCTTCAATTCCAGCCTCCGCTCCTCTCTTGCTAAGAAGCCTCCACAGAACTTTGCCGACCTCCTTCTCAGGTGTGACAAGTACATTCGTGCCGAAGAGGCCGCCTACCCTCCAAGCTTCGGAGGGTCTGCCTCAGGGACGAAACGAAAGCTGACCGAAGAAGATGAGGGCTCCCAAAAATCCCAGAAGGACAGCAATGGACAGCGTCGCCCGACTCCTCGGTTTGAGAAGTTCACCCCCCTCATTGCCAACATATCAGAAGTCCTTATGGAGGTGGACAACGAAGGGCTACTCCGCGCTCCCCCGAGAATGAATACACCTAGCAAGAAGAGGAATAAGGATAAGTGGTGCCGCTTTCACAGGGACCACGGCCACGACACGGATGATTGTCGGGCTCTCAAGGAGGAGATCGAAGAACTCATACAGCGGGGGCACCTGATCCAGTTCGTCCAAAAAGAGGGGGCCGAGCTCCTCACCTGATCACCACCTCTTCCAAACGAACAGAAAGGCCCGCCGAGCTTCAAGACTCAGCTCCTCCCAAGAGGTCCTCACCTTATTGTAGAAGTAGGATTTTGATTTTCAATAAGGCCGATGCTTGTAACTCGGCCAACAGCATGTAATAATGGCTCGCCCTATTGGAGCAGCCACTTAGTTTATTTCAATAAAACTTATCTTTTCATTGAAAATTATTGCTCTTGCTCCTCTATCTCTCTGGGTTCGGAGTCCAGCTTCTTCTACATGGCTCCTCCCGCAACTTACTAAACTCTAACGATGGCTCCGGAGTCCAACACTTGGTTCGATTCTGCTTCGAATAACTCGCTCTTAAGCGGGTTAGAAGTGGTTCGCCATTCGGAATTGCTCCCACAGCCGTTGAACAACTTAAACGATGGTTTCGGAGTCCAACACTTGGTTCGATTCTGCTTCGAATAACTCGCTCTTAAGCGGGTTAGAAGTGGTTCGCCATTCGGAATTGCTCCCACAGCCGTTGAACAACTTAAACGATGGTTCCGGAGTCCAACACTTGGTTCGATTCTGCTTCGAATAACTCGCTCTTAAGCGGGTTAGAAGTGGTTCGCCATTCGGAATTGCTCCCACAGCCGTTGAATAACCTCACAATGGTTCGGAGTCCAGCACTCGGCTCGACTCTTCTTCCTCGGCTCGTCCTCAGACGAGCCAGGAGTGGATCGCCGTTCGAAATTGCTCCTGCAGCCGTTGAATGGATCGGAGTCCAACACTTGGCTCGATTCTACTTCGCAAGTTCGCTCCTAAGCGGACTAGAAGTAGCTCGCCATTCGAAACTGCTCCTGCATCCCTCAAACTAACCTCACGATGGTCGGGGTCCTATGGCTCGACTTTACTTCACCGGCTCGTCCTTAAACGGGCCGGAGGAAGATAGCCATTCCGAACTACCCCCACGACCATCCGAGCTGAGTTACCCATCCACCGAGAAGCAAAGTGGCGGAAAATGTGCCCCAAAATCCGTGCTCGGATTCACCGAACAAAGCAAGCAGATGAAGAGGAAGAAAGAAAAAGAGGCTAACGGTCGGGGTCGGATCCGATACCCACGGTCCGACCCATACCCATCTTAGCTCCTTCATTCTTCTCCTTCTTCCCCAGCACATCTCCTCTTCTCCACTGTGCGGAAGAACAAGGCAGAGGAGAGAACCCAACTGCCTCTCCTCCCCTTCCTCTTCTCCTCTTCTTCACCGTGCGGAAGAACAAGGCAGAGGAGAGAACCCAATTGCCTCTTCTCCCCTTCCTCTTCTCCTCTTCTCCACCGTGCGGAAGAACAAGGCAGAGGAGAGAACCCAAATGCCTCTCCTCCCCTTCCTCTTTCTCCTCAGAAGTGCTACCGATCCGAAGTGCTGCCGTACCGACCCTCGTTTATGGAAAAAAATTCGGCCCACCCCATCTAACCGTTGGATCATCTCAAAATTCACACTCAAGCGTGATGGACGGATCAGATCGTACCACTTCACCGCAAAACGACAAGATAACGTTTTCTCGAAACTCGTGCCTCTTGTCTCGTGATTCGCGCCACGATCGTGATCAACCGTCCAGATTGAGCCACGTAGATCGGATCTCAAATCCGAGCTCCGAACTCCTCTCCATGCCGAACCCAACTCCTCGGCCGGGCTTCGTGCTTCGCCACCTCCACTCCGGGCAACGCCGACTCCGAGCTCCCACTCTCGCCGAACTCTCTCCGTCGCCGAGCCGAACCCTTCACCTCTCCAAGCTTCACCGTCGAGCTCCGAGCCCCTTCGTCGGCGCTTCCTTCGAGACGAAGATGAAGGAAAAGCGGGGAGAGGCGAAAAAGAAACGAAGAAGAAGGAGGGCGTGGGGCGAGTTCGGTGGAGAAAGAAACGAGGAGGGAGAGAGAGTCGAAGGAGAAGCGAAGAAAAAGAAGAAGACAGGAGAAAGAAGCAGCAAAGCCACGTGGCATGCCACGTGGCATCTTTGGAGGTACAGCCGAGCCGTATGGCCGAGCCGGGGTGCCTTCGCCGAAGCGCCGAACCGAGGTGCCGAATTGCCGACGCTGTATATGGGGAAAAATTCGACCGAACTCATCTCACCGTCGGATCATCTCAAAATTTGTGCTAAAACATGATGAACGGCTCAGATCTCGCCACGTCACCACAAAACGACAAGATAACGTTTTCTCGAAACTCGTGCCTCTTGTCTCGTGATTCGCGCAACGATCGTGATCAACCGTCCAGATTGAGCCACGTAGCTCGGATCTCAAATCCGAGCTACCGAACTACCGAACCGCAAAGTGGGAAAAAATTCTCAAAATCCGTGCTCGGATTGGCCGAACAAGAAGCAGATCCGAGGAGCTCAGATTTTCCGAACAAGGAAGGAGAGAGAGAAACAAAAAAAAAAGAGCTATAGGGTCGGGTTCAGGATCCGAACCCGAACCCCATAAACCACTTCCCCTACTTCTTCTTCAGTTCTTCTCTTCCAATCTCCCGCCAAAACCAAAAAAAAAAAAAAAAAAAAAAAAAAACTGAGGAAAAGAAAACCCATCATCTCCTTCGAAAGCTTCGTCGCCAGGCTCCCCCCTTCGTCGAGCTCCAAGGCCTAACACGTCGACAAGCTCCCCCCTTCACGAAGCTTACCGCTGCTCCGAGCAGCCGAAGCCCATCGTCGAGCCCTTCTTCGGCGTGCACCATCAAGCTCCCCTCCGCCGAAGCGCAAGCTTCGGCGCCAGGCGCCATCCGTCATCGAGCTCACCTCTGCTCGCTCCCTTCTTCACCAAACTCCACCATCGAGTCCACAGTGTAAAGCTCGACCACCACCGACCCATGCGCAGCTCTCGACCACGGCGCCGACCAAGCTCCTCGTCGAACCGTCTCCGTCATCAGCTCGGCGACCGAAGCATCGAGCTCGTCCAACTGCCGAAACTCCACTCCGAACAACTCCGAGCTCTCACCTCCGAGTTCCAACGGTGCCGCACCCATCGTCTCCTTCACGAGCTCAACTCCAAAACAGAGCTCCGCTATTCGTCGAAGCTCTTGTCCACGTCCACTGTCGAGCTTGCCTCCCATCGCCAAAGCTCTTCTCTGCCATTGCCGAGCTCGAACTGTGCCACCTCCACTGCGTCGAGCCACCACAGTCGAAGCTCCGAAGCATCGAGCTCCGACGTTGGCAGAGCTCCATTGAAGTTGCCGAAGCTCCATTGAACTTACCGAAGCATCGAGCTCCGACGTCCCGCCTCCGAGCTCCTCTCTACTGAGTCGACGAGCTCCGAACTCGAACTCTTCACCAACTCCCATCTCCCACCGAAGCGTCGACTCTCCGTGCCGAGCCGAACCCATCACCTCAGTCACTGCCGAGCTCTCCCTCTCTCCGAGCTCCACGTTCGCCACCTTCTACTTCCTATGCCGAGCGTCGCCTTGGCACCGAGCTCCAACGAGGAGCTTCGCCACCTCTACACCGTCGAAGCTCAGAGCTCCCACACCGAGCGTCACCTTGGCACCGAGCTCCAACAGTCAAGGTCCACCACCACATCGACAAACTCCGAGCCTCCCCGTCGACCTCTCTCGCGAACTGACGAAGAACGAAGAGAAAGACGGTCGAAGGAGACGGGGGCGAGAGCACGCGAAGGAGAAGAAAGAAGAGAAGCAGCGGAGAAAGAAAGAAGAAAAGAAGAAGAAAAAAAAAATAAAAATAATAATAATAATAATAAAAATTGCCACGTGGCGGCCCACGTGGCAACTTCTCAACGAGCCGGGGTGCCTTCGCCGAAGCGCCGAAGTGCCGATGCTGCAAATGGAGAAAAAAAGTGACCGACCAACACGATCAGTCCGATCGTCTCAAAATTCGCGTCGCGACACGATCGACGCTCAGGAACGCGCCACGTGTCCCGATCGTGATCTGCATCACGATGCGCGCAGATCTGATCATGATGGACGGCCAGAAACGTGCCACGTGTCAAGATCGCGATCTGCCTCACGATGCGTGCTCATCTGGTCATGATGGACGGCCAGAAATCTGCCACGTGTCCAGGTAATATTTAAATTATTTATTTATTTATTTAATTGTTTTTTTTATTTAAAAAATCCGAAAAAAATATTTAAAAATCGAAAAAATTAATTAAAAATTCTAAAAATAATTATTAATTCAGAAAAAATTATTTTTAAATTCTGAAAAAATAATTATTAAATTAGAATAATTAATTAATATTTTAGATAATTAATTATTTAATTCGGAAAATGAATAAAAAATTCAAAAAAATGAGAAAAAATTCAGAAAAATCTGGAAAAATCACCAAAAATCCAGAAAATTCTGAGAATACTTTTGGGCATTTTACAAGCCCATAATAACACTGTTACACCCCGAGCAAGATTCCAAACTCCCTTAAGAACACCGATAAAATCCCGTACGCCATTAGAACAGTTAAACTACTCCTCAAAGGCTGATTACACTCAGTCTTTAGGAGTGGGGGGCTCGTGATATGGCTAAAAATAGGATTAAATCGGGACCATTCACATCGGACTCGAATCTTAAAGCTCAGGGGTAAAACGGTAATTTCACATGCAAATGGGTCCGAAGCGGGTACTGGGTCTCCTTCTCACAGATCCAATAACCCGCAAACGGATCCACCTCAGCTGGGTACGGGTTTCAACCCGCTACCAACCCGATCCGACAAGATACAATCAAGGTCCCTGATTAGATCTAAATCAACGGCCATGATTCACATCTATCTTTTCACTGGGGATTAAGGATTAAATTCCTTAACTGATTATAGGGAATATACCTTATCAGATTGCATGCCTTATCTGATTACGAGGAATATTCCTTATCTAATCACGGGGATTACATTCCTAAAACCAGTCCCTAAGACGCCTATAAATACCCCTCACCCATCTCCATTAAGAGGTAATCAATCTTTCTCTAGTTAAACGCTCTTTCATAATCATTTCTGGTTACTGACTTGAGCGTCGGAGGGTGCGTCGCCGGGAACAACCCCGGTGTCTCGCACTTTTTGCAGGTCTACGGCGGGAGCAACGATCAGAGTTCGACGGAACAGGTATACAGGTTCTCCTATTCAGTTTCCCCAAGAACTCACAAATTCATCTGTTTGCCCCCACACCGAATTTAGCGGCAACAAACTCATATATGTTAAATGTGTGTAATTCTACTTATTATATTCCTGCTTATGGAGGAAGATCAAACTCTTCATGGGTTTGGTTTCCCCCAAACTAATGTGTTTTGGACCCAATTAAAAGGGTACCATATTTACCTTAAAATTTTTATAGGTACCCAAGAAAGAACGCTGGATATTAGACAGCGGATGTTCAAAATACATGACAGGACATGCCAACCTACTATCCACCATTCAAAGCATAGATGGAGGAACCGTCACCTTTGGAGATAACAACAAAGGCAAAGTCATAGGTATTGGCATGGTCGGTAAAACTTCTAACCCAACTATAGAAAATGTGTTATTGGTTAGTGGTTTAAAGCATAATCTTTTAAGCATAAGTCAATTGTGTGATAAAGGATATAAAATAGTTTTTGAAAAAGATGCATGCTTGATTTATGATTCTACTATGCAAAATGTTATTTTTCAAGGTTTTCGTAAAAATAATATTTATGAATTGTGTTTGAATGCAATTGATTTTTCAAATGACTTTTGTTTAATAGCATCTAACAATGAATCTTGGCTATGGCATAGAAGATTTGGACATGTGAACATGAAAAATCTCTCAAAATTATCTAAATATAACCTAGTTAAAGGACTGCCAAAACTATCCTTTAAAAAGGATAAGTTATGTGATGCATGTCAACTAGGAAAACAAATCAAATCCACTTTTAAAACAAAAGAAGTAATTTCTACTAGTAGGCCGCTCGAATTAATTCATATGGATTTATTTGGCCCTACTAGAGTTGCTTCTTTAAATAAAAGTAGATATGTGTTTGTTTTAGTAGATGATTTTTCAAGATTCACTTGGACATTCTTTTTAAAACATAAAAATGATGCTTTTGATGAATTTGCACATTTTTGTAAACGTGTTCAAAATCAAAGATCTCTAACCATAGTCACTATTAGAAGTGATCCTGGTGGAGAATTTGAAAATAAAATATTTACAGAATATTGCAACAAGAATGGTATAACACATTCATTTGCATTTCCTAGAGCTTCACCACAAAATGGAGTGGTTGAAAGGAAAAATAGGACTTTGCAAGAATGCGCACGTACTATGCTTGTTGAAAGCAATTTACCAAAGCATTTTTGGGCTGAAGCTGTTGCTACAGCTTGTTATGTTTTAAATAGAATTCTTCTAAGACCTAAGCTAAAGAAGACCTGTTATGAGTTATTTTTTAATAAAATTCCTAAAGTCTCGTACTTTAAGACATTTGGTTGTAAGTGTTTTATTCTAAACACAAAAGATAATTTAGACAAATTTGATCCTAGATCTAATGAGGGTATCTTTTTAGGATACTCAAATAGGAGTAAAGCATATAGAATTTTCAATAAGTCTACAATGACTATTGAAGAATCAATGCATGTTACATTCGATGAATCTTTACCTTCATCAACTTTAAATAAAGATGATGAGATTGATTCATCACCTTTAAATAATGTGATTAAATCCTTAGAACAAACTAATCTGACTGATAAGTCGACTGATAAGGTCTACCAGTCGACTGAAGTAAAGCAGTCGACTGAAGAACAAGTCAAGTTGACTGATCCGATTGTGATATCTTCAACTTTACCAAAGTCATTTGTTGAAGTTAAAGATCATCCTCATGACTTAATAATTGGTGACATCTCCCATGGTATTCAGACACGTTCACATGTTAATATGATCTCTCATACAGCATTCTTGTCGGATTTTGAACCGAAAAATATACAAGAAGCTTGTGAGAATGAATATTGGATGAATGCCATGCAAGATGAACTAAACCAATTTATAAGGAATGATGTATGGGATCTAGTTCCTAGACCTCCTGATCAGTCTATTATTGGTACCAAATGGGTATTCAAAAATAAGTTAGATGAATCAGGACAAGTTGTAAGGAACAAGGCTAGATTAGTTGCTCAAGGGTATAATCAAGAAGAAGGTATAGATTTTGATGAAACATATGCTCCTGTTGCTAGACTAGAATCTATTCGTATTTGATTATCTTTTGCTTGTTTCATGAATTTTATACTTTATCAAATGGATGTTAAAAGTGCCTTTCTTAATGGGTTTATTAAAGAAAATGTTTATGTTAAACAACCACCAGGTTTTGAACATGAACAATTTCCAGATCATGTTTATAAATTGAAAAAGGATTTATACGGTCTTAAACAAGCACCTCGTGCTTGGTATGATCGTCTGAAAACTTTTCTTTTAGAAACAGGATTTGAAATAGGTAAAGTAGACACTACTTTGTTTATCAAAAGTGTTAAGAATGATATCTTAATCATACAAATATATGTTGATGATATAATTTTTGGTTCTACTAATAATAATCTATGTCAAGAATTTGCTAATACCATGAAAAATGAATTTGAGATGAGTCACATGGGTGAACTCAATTATTTTCTTGGACTTCAAATTAAACAGTCCTCAAATGGCATATTTATCAATCAAGGCAAATATGCAAAGGAACTACTCAAACGTTTTAACATGGATGGTACTAGTAGTAAATCCACACCTATGGCTACTACTACTACTCTTGACAAAGATTTATTAGGTAAGAGTGTTGATCAAAAACTCTATCGAGGTATGATCAGTTCACTCTTATATATTACTGCAAGTAAACCGGATATTGTGTTCAGTGTATGTTTATGTGCTAGATATCAATCTAGTCCTAAAGAGTCTCATTTAAAAGCAGTGAAATGAATTTTAAGATATATTAAAGGCACATCTGAATATGGTTTATTTTATCCACGCACCGATAATTTTCAACTTTTGTCATATAGCGATGCCGATTTTGCTGGAAGCAAATCTGATCGCAAGAGTACTAGTGGTACATGTCACTTTTTGGGACATTTCCTAGTATCTTGGTGCAGTAAAAAGCAAAACTCCGTATCCCTATCAACTACAGAAGCTGAGTATATCGCTGCAAGTTTGGCATGTGCACAAATTTTATGGATGAAACAAACCTTTTTAGATTATGGTATCTCATTTGAGAAACCCTCAATTATGTGTGATAATACCAGTGCGATTAATATATCTAAAAATCCGATTCAACATTCACGTACGAAACATATTGATATTCGACATCATTTCCTACGTGATCATGTTTTAAAAGGAGATATATCTTTAGACTTTATCTCTACTGATAAACAAGTAGCAGATATTTTTACCAAACCCCTTAAAGAAGATACTTTCATTAATTTAAGAAGAGAACTTAGAATTTGTGATTTTATTGATATTTGCTAAAAATTGTTTCTGTTAAGTCGACTGTATTCTTGAGTAAGTCGACTGTACTGTTTTTTTAACATATCAATTTTTTTTATCTGACCAGTCGCCTGGTTCCTATACCAGTCGACTGATTAGTAGACATAAATTTTTTATTTTTTTCTCGACTCAGTCGACTGATATACCCTACCAGTCGACTGTCGCGAGCTCAATCGTCTTCAGCGACTATTCATCGCGTCTTTTGAGATGGAATTCACCTCTCTTTTCACCCGTGATCTCTAATCTCTACCATCGATTTTTTTTCTCTCTTTGATCTCAGCCGTTTATTCGCAGTTAAAACCCCTTTACCAGTCGTTTTCTCACCCTTACCAATCTCAAGCTTTTTTTACCCCAAATTTCAAAACCCTAGTTTTTGAAGAAGAAGGTGGTCGACTCTCATTTGCTACTGGTGCTTGCCCCTGGTCTAATCTTTCCTTTTCTTAGGTAAAATCCTTTCCCCTCTCTTTTCATGGCACCTAAAAGATCTAAACGATCTCATGAGGGTAGTTCTTCTTCTCAAGACTACACTCAATATCTCTTGAGTCCCGATCTCATTGATCGATGGTACCTTTTTTGTACCATTACAATCTTCCCTGGAAGATTTGTTAACTTCAATGACCTTGATCGTTTCAATCTCATTCCCTTGTTCCAAAATAGTAGTCTTTATGATTTTCTCTCTTTATCAAACCAACCCAATTATTATCCCCAACTCATCTTTTTGTTTTACACAAATATGAGAGTTGTACAAAAACCAGATGGGGATGTTGTAATCCGTTCGTCTATGAAGAATGTTAAAATGACACTCACACCGACTAGGATCAATCAAATATTGGGTATTGATGATGGGGGATTCCCTCTTGATGAAATTCTTTTAGATGATGCCTCTATTTTATCTAAAATTTTCTTACCCAATCATGGCCCTCCAATGACAAGCAAAAATATTAAACCAATTGCTAAGCTTGTAGGTAGAATATTAGTCTATAACATCCTTCCCAAAAAGGATAGTTATGACCAATATTCTATAGAATTACAAAAAGCTATGTATGCAATTTTTGGTAAAATTGCTATTAATTGGGGTCAAGTCATTTTTTTCTAAATTGAATCAAGACCACACTCACTTTCTACCTTTTGGAGGTCTTCTTACTAGAGTCTTTATAGCTTTTGGTATTGATCTCGATTCCGAGACCAATATTGTTACTCGTTATGAGTGTTTCGATCGTGCTAGTTTAGCACGTATGAAACTTCTTGATGCACCTACTAGATCACCCCCTAGGTCTCCTCCTCTTTCTCAAGTTCCTTTAGGTTCTACTTCTAGACCCTCTAGACCTTCTACCTCTACTGATCCACTTCTTCAAGCCAACTATGATGATCCTCGTACCCTATATGACTGTGTTTCCTATCTATTGAAGCATTCAGCCACTGTAGATACTGACCTTCATAACCTAGATTCCAAACTAGATCACATTGATTCTAAGCTTGACAACCTCACTCATCTCTTCAACTCTCAATTTCATCCTCCTTCTCAAGATGACGATGAAGACTCCGATGAAGAAGATTGAAAATTTTTTCTTTTCTATTATGTAATTTTCCTTCTTAATGCACTTATTTCTGTATAAGATTTTCTCTTAAGTTTCCTTTTAATGCAAAAGTTTGTTATTTTGTGCTTTTTGATGATAACAAAGGGGGAGAGATATCTGTATTATGGTTTGTATTATCTGTGTTATATGGTTGCTTTATTATCTACTGTTTTTTATGTTTTCCTCTCAGTTGTTAACTTTGTTCTATACTGGGTATTAGAAAACTCTCTGGTCAGTCGACTGCCCTAAGGCATAATAGTCGCCTGTTGCTACTGCATCTATACTTATTTTTTGCTTATGATTTTTCTAAGTATGGTTTCCTTATCAGTCGCCTGTCATTTTTGATAAGTCGACTGATACATGTTACATTTGTTAAGACAATACATTTTGTGTTTTTAAAAGGGGGAGTATGTCTTCACTATGCTTGTATATTATCTCTTATTATCAGCTATTGTGTTGTCATCATCAAAAATGGGGAGAATATTGATTCTTGATTTTGATGATCACAACACAGTGCAACATGTGTCTATGTTATACAGCTAACATTGCAGATTGTACATACAAAAGACTATTCTAGTTGAACAAATGAACAAGCTCAAAAGGATACAGATAAAGACTTCACTCAGACAAGATCTAAGACTTCACTCAAGACAAGACTCAAGACTCAAGACCTTAGCTCAATTATGTCAAAATTGTAGTGTCTTGTAAAAACATTGTATCTTACTTTTTATTGAGTCTTAGTCTGATGTAAAGCCTTGTCACACACACACACACACTCAAAATTTCATAATGTGTGTCTCTTAAAAACCCCCAAAAAGAGTCAAAACAGTTTGAAGAAATTTAACTTTTGAGTACCAGTCGACTTAAGCTTCTGCCAGTCGACTAATAGTACAAAACTGTTTAAAATTATTCAAACTCTGATCAGTCGACTCATATAGCAACCCAGTCGACTGTTCGAGAGCTTTTGACCGTTTTCTGTTTTTCAAAATCGAATTTTTCAAACTCAAAAGCTTAGATCCGTTGGTTGACAGTTGAGTAACTGTCTCCCAACGTTCAGGAGATCAAACTCTTTAAGTAGAGTTCAGATCTCACTGAAAAGATCTACAGAATTCTCTTTAAAAATCCGAGCATTCTTTGTGAGAAAAATTATAAGTGATTCTTTGAGAAATAAAGCTTTCAAGATCATACTCTTTGGTTCTCTACACTCAGTCCAGTATAGCAACGATTTCGCTCTGGACTGAGTATAGAAGTCGACCTTGTTTATTAGCCACGTGCATCAACACATATACCAACAAGGCTATAGGTTGACTGTAAAGTATTTCTTGTTCTCTTGCTCTCGGTTGGAGAGTATTTTTGACTCTAGGTTGTAGAGTCGGTTTTTGTTTCACTCTTGGTAGTAGAGTGGGTCGGCTTTCTCTGGTTGAGAGAAAGGACTACGGGTTAGACAAGGTTGTTGTCGTAACGCCGTAGGGTATTCTTGTAATATTTTTCAAAAATAGTGGAAATCTCAAGTGGGTTGCTTGGGGACTGGATGTAGGTCGGGAGGACCGAACCAGGATATATCTTGTGTACTCTGTGATTGATTGTCTTGTGTTTGCATTTACTCTTGTTTATTTTAGTTCTGCAAAAAGTTTCTGGACAGTCGACTCCTTGCACTATCAGTCGACTGGTCAGTACCGTTTGTAGTTGTAGTTTCATTGTGCCTTCAGTCGTCTGTCTTATTCATCAGTCGACTGCACAGAGTTATTGTTTTAATTTATTTTGGTTATATCAGTCGACTGGTTCATAAACAAGTCAACTGCACCGAGAAAAATTTCCGCAGTTTTTATTAAACACTATTCACCCCCCCTCTAGTGTTTGTTGTCTCGCCTACAGGATCCAACACCCTCTCCATTGAATACATTCTATTATTGTACACTTCTTGTTCTTGATAGTACAACATGATTGAAAAGGTATTTAAAAAGAAATAATCCGAGGAGCTGCCCCGTTGTCACTAATATTTGTTGCATCGGACCATCCTCAAAAGCCGTGACAAACTAATAGATATACAGCAGCATGTCCATTGTGCAGAAGATCCATTATGATCCGTTCGTGTCCACAAACATAGGACAAGACGGCCACGAAGGTCTAAAACCCCCTATCAGCCAGGAAATCGACCTTCCGTTCTTACCACAGTACTTCAGGAATCAACAGTGCAAGATATGCACAACAACACGTATCCCTAATAACAGGAAGAGACAAGCCCATGGTTATCACCACCTAGTGCCAACTCTCAGAACAAATCGGATTATAGGGAATCACCCCTAACACCAATTTGGTCTTCAAGTGAAACAATAAAGAAAACCTAATCAATACAGTTTACTAAAAACATGTTTTTACCCAAATCACACTCGGTGTCAATCAAACAATGTCGAGCCTGACTGGTCTGTCAAAATAACAATCATCACGGGAATCACATCCGCTAATTCCCAATACCTTCACAGGTCATCGACCAATAACCCCGGCCCGTGACCCTCAGCGAGTAATCCAACGATGCCCCAAGGATGCAATATAATTCGAATGAAGGTAAGCACACACATAACCACCAATTTCTGACCATTGACAGACTCAGACATCGAGACACCTAAACACAAATTGACCATGGCTATCTCCCAACTCACTCATGTTCACCACGAGTACTAAGCACAAGAACTTGTCTAAGTTTCAGATGAAATGCTAAAAATATTCTTTGAAATCTAATAGCTCATGATCACCACACTGCGGTACGCAGAGGACCCTTCATCAATCGTTCAATAAAAGTAGTTCAAGAAATAGCAGTAGCTATCATGCTCCGCTTCCCAAAAAGGAATACGGAATACGGATACGTGACAAAAGCCCAGCGAATGATTTTCATCATCCATAAGCTGTTCAAGAATCTTTCCAACATATCACAGAAATAATTAGACTCGAAAGCTAGAAAAGTATCAACCAACATGCATAATTGAAACAAGATACCAACAGAAATGACTTGAAACCAAATATAATAATCTCAAATAATCAAATTCTGAACGAGTCAAATATCCTGGGTCACATCGCCTAAATACAAATAAATATCGAAGTAATTAAGTACATTTTATTCAAGTTCAAGCAAATAATAATAATAATAATAATAAAGCAGAAAATCCAGCACTAATACATCATCTCGCCAATACCATCTGGCAGCTGATCATCCTGATCTAAAATTAGTAAATTTGCAGGAGAAGGAAAAAGAAAACAAGTACCGGTCAATTGCAAGTTACGAGTCACTTATAATGCACGATACAAGTACATGGGGAAACTAAACATATCTAATTAATAGCAGAAACAGACCTAGCATGGTACAGCAGAATCAACTAGCATGGTATACTAACATGTGTCAAGTGTCAAAGTCAAAAGGCATACAGACAGATATACAGATAGTATCAAATATGGTGTCAAGTGATAATGTCAGACAGATAACAAGTAATCATATGATCAGATAATAGATAACCAGATACATATAACAGATTTAAATTCATATTTCAGATACAGATATAAATATCATGTTCTTATAAGTCTTGTATTAATTACTAACTAGGTAGCACTTCATGTACCATTCTTTTATCACATGGTTGCTACATTCAAAACATTTACGTTTGTAGATTTCGTAGGGGATCATATAGGGCCGTGTACTCAGGGTTCAGACAGATATCAGATAACAGATCCAGACAGACAGATAACAGATGATCATGTAAGATGATCTCATAACAGATAATAGATAATCATATGGGAAACACGGGCCCCCTTCTAAGTACACATTTCTATGCTTTTCCACTACTAGATCTTTTTCTTAAACCCCGGCTTGGTTACTTTTATTATGGTTATCAACAGACATGAATGTGTACGGAAATAGTGTCAAACTAATATTGTATAATCAGTATCAGGTTCAGGGAAACAAATAAATATGCTTAGATGATATACAGTCACATAAACGAGCACAACAGTGTATGTTCATATTCAGGATAGCAGGACAGTACAGTACTAAAACAGTGAATCCCGTCGCTACAGAAATGCAAATCTGTCCATCAAAGAATTTGGAAAATAGACTTCCATACAAATCCAGCGAATATAATTAAGTCATATAGTCATTCACAACATCATAGCTCAAAACAGGTTTGAATTCAGAAAACACGTTCAGCCAGAAATCAGTAAAACAAACTCACGGTCAGAAAAACAGCATTAAAACTTCTCAAATAAATCCAAAAAAAATCTGGGGTATTCTCCTATATGTCTAGAATCAAAATATAAAGTTTCATAATATTCCAGTAAAATTAGATCAGTCATCAAAAATAAGAAAACATCAAGAAACGGTAGTTTGGCAAATCTGGAATTCCCAACATTGCTGTACGAAAACTATGATATCTCGCAACCAGTGAAACGAAATCCAATTCCGCCAAAGGGATATGAAAATAGATAAAATATACTAACTTTCATATTTCACAAATATTTTCCATACAGTAGAAGGAATCATAGGGAAATTAAGGTTCTTTATACAACAGCGAGCAAAATACAGCAAGTATAGATTTCATAAACAAGCATGAAACATCACATAAAATTCATCAATAAAATTTACAAAAATTCTGGGTAATCCCAAACTTGATAAAGAAACACTGACCAAAGTTTTGGATCAAAGTAATATAGGTAACATAGTTCTTTAAAATGATTTGTCATCAAATTTACCGAAAAAACAAAATCTGGAAAAGATTGATACCACTGTACTAAAACAGTCATAACTCGGTCATACGGAATCAAAATCAAGCAAGGTCAGAGGGGTTTGAAAATAGAAGAAATTCTATAAAACTCATGTTTTATACCAAAATTAAGATACTGACTCTAACACAGTCCAAACCAGCAAACAAAACAGAACAGGGACAAAATACAGATTTTTCCCTTCAGAACAAAATCAACATAGATTCAAGAAAATTGATCCAAACACATCCAAACATGAAATTGAGTCTACCAAGTGTCTAAATATCATGAATTAGGGTATCTAGCATGTCCACACCAAGTATTTCACATGGGTCTCAACCAAATCACTAATTTTCACAAAAAATCTTACATACATGATCCAAATTCAAGAACGGGTAAATCCTAGGTTAATTCATGTCCAAATTGTGTCATGAGTCATCTATGGTCAAGTTTTTACAATAGAGACAAAACCCATTAAGAAAAACACAAACAAGAGTCGTCTCTAGACCCAACTACACTATAGGTGAACTTTTGACTTGTATCAAACAAATGAATTGGAGTACAAGTTACTTACCTCAAATCGGGATGAAGAAGGATGCAATCAAGAGTAGGAGCAAAAACCACAAACGAAAATCCACGAATCGACGAATCCAAGCAACCAGAGCGAAAATCTCCACATGAACAAAACTCCTCAAAGTGAGATGCTAAAAGTGGCTTGCGGCCACAAGAGAACACCACGAGAGAGACGAGGGATTGTGGGGTGGTGTGAGGTGGTCGGGTTATGCAAGGAGAAGAGGATCGGGAGTAGGGGTGGATGGAGGGGCTTGGTTGTAGGAGATGGGGGCTCGGGTTGTGGTGTTGCCGGGATGAAGTAGGCCGGGAAGGGAGGATGGGGTGTGCTTGGCCTGGAGCTTGGGGTCGGGGTCGACTGCACAAACAAGGAGGAAGGGAGGCCGGATGTGTGGGAGAGAGAGAGAGGAATTAGGGTTAGGGTTTAGGGTTTGTGAGGGGTTATATATATAGGGGGTAGTTGTGGATTAGTGGGTTAATGGGTATTAGGAGTAGTAGTAGGTTTACAAATGGGTTTTGGATATTGGGGCAATCAACTAGGAATACAAATAGGATTGGACATTTTAATTTGACTTTGGTAGTCGAATAGGGTTCAACAAAAAGGTTGGAAAATAGGATGATCCATCACCACTACAAAGACCAAGAAAAATAAAAATAAAGAGACGAGACCAAAATGAAGAAAGAACCAAAATAACGAAGAATGAAACAGAAGGGACAACCAATCACACACGAACAGCTCAAAATGAAATAACCGAATATATATTGAAAACAACTCCAATATATGGTTCAGAAAAATACTACAGAGAAAAATACACCAAAACGAAAAAATACACCAAAAATACGAAAAATGAAAAAACAGGGATTACAGTAGCTGTGACTCAAGTTATGCTCATCGAAGCCAAAAAAATTAGGTTTTATAGAAGGGTAGGAGACTCTACTGCAATTCCCTAGTTGACGACACCCTCAAGTTCTTTAAGGAACTCAAGTCCCCTAAGTTAATACATGCTTGGAGTCGATCAAATAGCAGGTTACTGAACTTGCAACATCCATAACGTCAAACATACAACTCGGAATTGCTTGATACTATCCATTCTAGAAAGCTAAGATCCTAGTCTACAACTCTTCAGTTAACCATTTCCTCGAATTCAATCATCTCGATACACTAAAACCTCATATACTCTTAGCAGTATATTCCTTCATGCACTCGCTGCACCTTTCCGATATCATAAAAATTTTCTCACTCATCGGAATTACTTGATTCCAGATTCTATGGAAAGTTGGGAGTGTCTACTACAACTTCTCAGTTGAACGCATTCTCAGATTCAATCATTAAAGTCCTCAAAAACACCAAATTCCATCAGGTGCACAAACAGGGAAGAATTGGTTTATTTAGCCAACAATGTCTCAACTAAGACTAGATCTGCCCCAGTCTTTGGAAAATCATAACTTTCACCCTACAAACTGGAATTACAAAATTCCAGATGTTTAAGAAAGCTATGATTCCCTATTACAAATCTCTAGTTGATCAATCTTCAAATTCTTAACTAATAATTCCATAATTAAACATCTTTATAGAGTAGTCAATCTGTACTAGTCTGAACTTGGTTTACTTCGAAATTCGATAAAAAAATTGACATTAAGTCCAGACCTCATGAAATTTGAGATTCTTAACCCACACATATATCATTCCACTTTATCGAAAATTTGCATTCAAAATCATATCACACAATGAGTTATAACTCCTCAAATATAGCATAAAATTTCAGCAGCTCTTTCAACAGGGTTTTTACTGCTCCACACTATTTATTTTTGAATCCTCATCAAATGACCTCTGAAAATTCTAAAATTTGATAATCATCAAATAGACTTATAACAAAAGCTATTGCAAAAATTTCATTGCAATCTCATACACACACAAGTAGTTATGGCCATGTAAACTTCATTATAAAAACAGTCAGCTTCAACTCTGTCTTCTCAGACTAGTCATATATTACAATTTTTTTGAGGCATCAAATCACCTCAGAAAATTATGAAATTTAAGACTATAGTTTTAGACACATACAAGAGTGTTCACAAAAATGTTCAGATCAAAATACCTAGCCCATACTGAGTTACAAAATCGGAAAGACATGACATATTTTTAACAGCCAGCAGCAATTTCAGCTGCTCACTGTCCAGAATTGGACTAGGTGTTTGGGCTACTAAATTGCTTCAAAATATTATGAAAAAATTTATGGATGCTCTAGATACATAGAAGAACAAGTCTCCAAATTGTGAGCCCAAAATTCCAAACCGTTTGAGAGCAAAGAATTCCCAAACTCACACCTCAAAAGCATCCTTCTTAACAAAGCTCATGAAAAGGTTGTTCTTACCATACAACTTATCTTTTCTTAGCATACCAATATCATATGTGATGATCAAAATTTCTCAAACTACTTCCACATGCGAAAAATTCACATACTCATTAAAAGACTAATTTTTAGAGTTAAAAGAATCACCCACTTGTTATTGTAAGAAGGTCTCCTTGTAGCTTGGCTCCCTTCCTTTGCTCCTAGCTCTTGTAGAATTGGCTATCTCAAATTCTCCACTACTTTTCTCCTCTTCCACTACTCAAAGACTCCACCTTTCTCCTTCTCTCTTTTCCTTTGAAAAACAATAGAACAAGAAGATAAGAAGAAGTGAGAAGATGAATGGAGGGGGGGTTTTTTTATGGGAGATGGAGAGTTAGGGTTTGTGGAGATGTATGGTGAGATGAGGTGCCAACACACAAGTAGAAGCTTCTTGAAAATTTCTTGGAAGTTTCTTGGAAACTTCTCATTCTCATGAAGTAAACCACACATGGTGAATTGTTTCCACCATTGGATCCTCATCAAGTTTCAAGTCATGATCATCATGGTGCTAGGGTTCCTAGCCCTAGGTCACCATACCCTAGGTTACCAACCCTAACCTTAACCTTTGTGTATGAATACAATCCATATTCAATTCAAACATCAACTTAGTTTAAAATAAACAATATATATAATAATAATAATTTAAAATCTATAAAATATATGTTTTATTATTTTCTCCCAAAAATTTGTCTTGTTAAACAATCAGGACAAATCCACACTTTAATCAAGAAGATATCCCGAGTATGTCTTATTGGGTTCAGAACAGCTTATATGTCTGAAATTTCTCAGTTAAAACTGATAATTATTAGAAAATATGTAATCGTGTGTAAATCTTGACTGTGCACGGATTACTATGCAAAAATAGCCATATGCTATTTTGCGGGGTATTAGAATGACAGTCGACTACAACTGCGCGTTCAATTGAACTGCAATAGACCAACAGATACACTGCAGTCGACTGGCATGCCCAGTTTGCGACAACCAGGAACTTTGCAATTCTCTCAAAACTGATACATGTTAAAACTTCGAATACAAGATTTCAAATGATGAAATCTGTGATAAATCAAGCACATCTTTGGTGAAAACAACATAGTTCATGCTTCAAATCAAATCCTCATGAATTTCACAAAAAATCCCAAATCTTGAAATTATAACTTGAATAAACAGATTTTCATAGAAACTTTTCGTACCAACACTCGAATATTATTAAAACGCAGTCACAATTTCTTCTCATACAGAATATACAATTTAAACATGTTTAAAACTGAGATTACTCTTGCAACATACTTTTGTTGGTCCAAATCTCTCAAACCATTCAACTCGACATTAGTTCTTTCACTTCTCATTCAATTTAAATCCAAAACAATAATAAATTATTCATCTTCAAATCCCAAAATAGTAAATACATAGGGAAAACAGCAGCTAATGATTCTTTGTTCATCCATATGCATGTATGACATTACTATTCAATTTGCATCTTATATATGCATGATATGAATCCACAAATCAAGAAATTCTCACACAAGAAATGTTTAGATCCATGCTGATTAGGTGTTAATTCTACAAGCCTCATACACATTCATTTCAAACATGATTATTCAAGCATGGCTTAAGAAAGTGAAAATCTTGTGTATTTATACATCAACTATCTAAGCATGGAAAATTACTCATAAATTCATATTTCTTCATGAATGATGTTGATTAGTTATTCACTCATTAAAAATCTATATTCACATATCATATCTCGTAATCATACAACTTCTAATTATGCATTTTACTTGAACAATTTACAATCATATAGAAAAGAAGAGGTAAGAAAGCATCACCCACCTCAAGAAGACTTAATTGAAGCACAATAGTAATAGTAAAGAAAAGCCCCTTCCTTCTCCTTGCAAAAGTTCAAGATCCAAGCTTTAAACTCCAAGAAAATAATGAGAAAATAGATTTTGGGTTTCACAAGAGAATAGCGGCTGCTGCCCCTAATATATAGGCCGGGATTTGGTTTTGTAGGGTTTCACAAAGTTTACAAAAATACTCCTCAAGAAAATTATTTATTTACATATATAGATCCTTCTAATTATTAGTTAATCAAATCAATTTAAAATAAAATTAAATTAAATCCCCTCACTCTCCTGATTTGGCCGACCAATATGCACAGTCCAGAAAAATCGAAATCTGGAGTTTTTACTCCAAGTAAAAATTTTGCATAAAAGTCCTTTATTTTTTAGTATCTATATAATAAATTACAAAGAAAGCTATCAAGTGGCTCTCCTTCAATCTTCCCTAAAACCAATGGCCCAGATTGGTTCTTACAAAACATATTTTTCCGCTCAAAATTTCAAACCCCACAATTTCAAAAACACACACTCTCTCTCTTTCCCGAAATACCCCCCTTCTCTCTCTCTCTCTCTCTCTCTCTCTCTCTCTTCCTTCCCCAAATCACCCCTCGGTTCTCTCTCTCTTCCCCTGGCTCTCTCCCCCCCAGGTGCCACCGCCTCTCCCCCCTTGAAACCCTCCCTCCGCCGCCACTCCCACCGCCCTCCCCCCTCCACTTCCCAACCTCCACCAAACCCCGCCGCCTCTCCTTTACGGCCTCCTCCTTCTCCACCCCCTTCTTGGGCCCCACTCTCGGTGGTGGCAGTGGTAGCGGCGACCGTGTCGGTGGTGCATCATCATCCTCGATGACAGCGGGTAATTCCCTCTTAATTAGAGATCTAGGGTTTCAACGCTTTTATTTTTGTTGTTGTTTCCACATTTTCAACCTGAATGTAGTCATTTTGTTTAAGTTTCCATATTTTGGGTTTTAATTTGAGATTGATCTTCGTTAGATTCTACATTTGGCTTTGGGTTTAGTTGCGTTCCTCTATAATTGCTTAAGTAACGATAGGTGTGGTGTAATCCCAGATTTGGAATTATGTATTATCATTGATTGCATGGGCAAAATGGGTCAGATTGAGAGAACTTATGGGTTCATCAAACACATGCCTATAGAACCTGATGACTGTATATGGAGTTCGCTCCTTAATAATGGTAGGATTCATGGGAATGTTGAAATGGCTGATATTTCAGCCAAAAAATTGATAGACATGGAGCCTATGCATTCTGGGTATTAGGTTTTGTTGTCGAACGTATATGCCGATGTGGCAAGGTGGGATGATAAGAGGAGTGTTTGGTCAGCAATGAAGGATGGTGGAGTGAAGAAGATCCCTGCCATCTACTTTCCTATATATAATCAGACTAAATAGTTAAAATAGATAATTTAGGGTTGCTATGATCCTTTAATTACTTATTATGCTCGAGCATATATGTTGTGTATGTCATCTTAAAAATTAGGGATGGAGAATGCAGGTTGATATGTGAAGTTCTTAGTAGTTTATTGAAATGAGTTTTGGGGAATAAATTTGATTGCATATGCTAAAAGTTAAATCTCCTCATCTCTCAATTATTTTGCATCTTCGCTTTTATTGTAAATTGTTCTTTTCTAATTGTGAGCATTTATTTTGACTACTGTAGCACGTCTTCAATTTTCCAACTCAAATTTATTTTACGTACCCATTTCAATGACAGATGAATAATGTCTGAAGGCTAATGCCTAATGATAATCATGCCTGTAGAAATTTAATCTTTGGACTAAGAGCTGATGACTGTATTAGATGTTTTAACAATCCTTGAATATTTTGATCTATTTGTTTCCATATTCATGTGTGCTAGCTTACTGTCGTGCTGTGTACTCAGAATCACTATTAGCATATGTAGCTATCATTCTCTGAACATTACAAAAATGACTTATGATTGTTACTGTTAAGCACTTGACATTTTCAGTACTGTAGTAGGCTTTTTTACTGCATTCACCAGTCCCCTCATCCTACATATTGTAGCTGACCTTGCATTAATGTGATGGCACTCAAAAATTTGAGGTACGTGCCATTTCACTCTTAAATCCAGTTTATGCTTTTCAGAACATTTTTTTCTATTACTGCAGTTTGCCCAAGTGAGGGTTCTTAATCTACTTATTTAGCTACTATGCACATTGCGCAATAGCCTGAATTTGAGTAGTAATAAATGTTTTCTTAGGTCCCAATCTTTGTTGAAACCCATTTTGATTCATGCGCTGGTTAATGTTGGATTCGGCTTAAACATTGCTAGGGGAATACTATAACTATTGCTTGAACCTAGGTTTGCCTAGGTAAAGGATTTGTATAGTTTCTATACGTCTTTCAGAAATACTAAGCATCATTCTTCGATCCAATCTTGAAAAGGAAGTTTCGGTGGATTAAGCCGAGTACATGCAACATGATCACAGGATGCGCAGTTCTTTGTTTGTTTGGTTGGGAAATGAATTTTAATTTATTTATTCTATAATTTGAACAAGATAATCTGGGTTGGCAAACTTACTTAGATTGCTGAATAAACACTCCAGCATTAGGAAGTTTAATTATCCATTTATTGATACTTAACAGACGTGTCCACACTGTTACCAATTGTTTTGCATTGTAATATTTGAGATTACAGCTCACAGGAAACACAATCAAAGATTACTTATAGTTAGGTTTACAGAAAACACAATCAGATATTTTTCCTTCATGGTTATTTGATGGGAAGTCATGTTTAAGGGTTTTGCAGGAGGAACTCACTAATATCACAAAGAGTGAGACTCAATAATCCACTCTCAATAAACTCAAATGTGGACATAGACTCAGCTCCATTAAGTTCCATTAAAACTTGATTTAATATCTATGATAAGTACTCCTCCCTTTTAGCACGGTTAGTTGTAGAGGTACTCACACTACTATCCAGTTTTGTGCATATTTCCTTGAGATTTCGTACATTCTTTGATAAACCCATACTGGAGACAAAAGCTTCAGTGAAAAATTATACATTATGCTCTGAGCCAATGTAGGAATAGTACTCTTTTGAAGATATTATAAATTATACATTGATCTTTTATGTTGTTTATATTTTCCTTTCATTTGTCAATTAGTTAATGTTTTCTACCATACAGATGGTATAGAAAACATAAAGGCCAATATTTGTTATGTTACTTATTTGAGTTTACTTTACTTAGATGAGGGTTGAGCATGTGTATAAATGAAAGGCATGTCTCCTATTTAACATGAACACAATGTAATTAACAATCTGACTAATTTGAAATGTTTCTACTTATAGTTTATATGTCAAAATTTTCCTAACAATTATATGTATTGAGTTTTCCTAACAATTTTCTCTATCAGCAATTGGATGTCCCTTCACAATAAATTTGACTGGTGAGAGTGAGGAATAGAGAAAATCTAAAGTTGTAAAGCATTGACTGACTTCTACTCCAAGAATTTGATACTTTAATTTTCAGTCATTGTCAAATTTAATTACCACAATTATCTTCTTTAGTTTTAATGTGAATAATATAATTTATTTTTCACTACAATATTGCAGGTGTTAGATCCACTTCCAATAGGGTTTGCAGTGTTCATGGACAGGCATCAATCCTTCTAGGAGCATTGGAGTTGCTGTCATCTACAACACTGACAAGTCATGGGATGATCCGGTAATTTTAGCTCTTATTTCGGTCATAGTATAACTATATAATTGGATATCTGGCACGTGCACTGAATTTTCTATTTACAAAGAATAGAAGCAGCGATGAATGATAAAACTACATT
Source organism: Hemerocallis citrina (assembly GCA_017893485.1). Lineage (NCBI taxonomy): Eukaryota > Viridiplantae > Streptophyta > Magnoliopsida > Asparagales > Asphodelaceae > Hemerocallis > Hemerocallis citrina. The sequence goes on from CM030364.1 coordinate 198,885,684, forward strand.
TAGAGTTATAGTAGATAAGAATTTCTTATGTGAGTTTCCCTTAAGTATGTAAATTCCTTAAGAAGTTAGATCAAATATCAAGATTTTCCTTTTGAATGAAAGACTATGTGGTAATATGGTCTTCAACCCTTCCATTACCCCTTTAACTCTTTACTTCTAAGCTACAACTCATTGGACAAAATATCGAACTGTAGACATCCAAATTTTAAGTTTAGTCTATCTCTCAAACAATTTTAAGTTTAGTCTCTAGCTAAAGTTTAATCTTGGATGATAAAGTTGTGATCATTTCAATATTTATAGGTGTTCCCGCTATTGATTTCGGTGAGGGAGGATTCATGATTCCGCGAACTCGCAGACTCATAGGATTTAGAGGTATGTTGTTTCTTGATTTGAAATTGATTAGTTGAATGTTGATGAGTTAGATTTGGAGATCAAGTTAGTAGGTTGTTCAACAGTGCACTGTGTTGTGCAATATTTTCGTAATACTTTGTAGAAGTCGATTCATTCTTTCTTTATCTGTGATGAGTTAGATTGTCATCAGAGAGGTGCACTGTAATGAGTAAGATTTGAAATAATTGTAGAATATATGATGAGTTAGATTTTTTACATAGAAGTTAAATACAGAAGTTGATTAGTTCTTTGATGAGTTGACTAGTTGATTATTTCTTTGATGAGTTGAATACAAAGAAGTTGAATACAGAAGTTAATTAGTTGAATACAGAAGTTGAATATAAAAGATGAGTTAGATGTTCAACAATGCACTGTGATGAGTTAGATTTGAAATAATTGTGTTGTAGAATAGCATCCTTTCATTTTACACTTGGATACTTCATATTTGCACTTACAATTATATGTCGGATAGTTTCTGGCTTGAGTATTGTTTTTGAGAGAGTTGTAATTAGGGGAAGATACGGTATTTCTTATATTCACTTTAACCAAAGAAGTTAACAACAATATCCATATTTTAGCTACTTGAATGTAATAGCCTGATTTAGCCATAGCTTAATATTGCAATTGCAAAACAAGATCTAATATTTTATTTTATTTTATTTTATTGCAATTGCAATTGCAATTGCAATTGCAATTGCAAAGTAGTGTTTCTTAAACTGTCCTTATATTACTTGCAACCGGGCCCAAGGGACTTCCTGCTCCAATATTTTATTAAGAGGAATCGAACTACTTAGACATACAGCCTTTACCTTGGTCTTACGTCAGGTATGCTTGCTTCCTGTCTATGATGGATAAACATCAATGTGTGGAGATAGAGGAAGTCGAATGCGGAATTGTAGTAGGGAACTTGGTAGTATTCTGGATGATGATGCTCAATTATTTCGTGTGCACTAATAACTTTATTTTGTTCTTGCCCTATTGGGTAATGAATTTGCCTATTATATAATGAGACTGTTGTGACTTAATTGCTAATAATTCTTCTTCATTTTTAAAACAAATTTTTGATGTAGCTTTGCAATTTTTAAATGCTTGACTATTTTTTTTCTTATGAACAATTTTTGCATACTTCTGTGTCTTTTTTACTATGTTTAGGCTCAAGTTCCCTGAATTACTTGCTATTGTATTATGATTTTGTATACGTAATGAACTTCTCTAGAATCATAATCCTGGGACTAATTATAGATCACAATTACGTATACCTTAACTAAAATAACTAAAGATATGAATTTGAATTGGGTTTTACAGATTCAACATGATTCCGTTACTACGCAACCCATGAGAATAATATCTCGAATTCTCGATGTAGAGCTCACACCATGAATCCAAATAAGGAAACACGAATATGAAAGCAATTTTCTAAGGGAACCTTCTATGGTTAGTTCAACATCAAGATGGAAATATACACCAATTTTTTTGTTGCATCAAAACTAGATACTACTACAACGAAAATATCTAGATAATCAAAGAGATAAACTGAAATCTGAGAAACTCTTCAATCAAACTTCTTTTTCACTTATCAATCTTATTATTGAGTAATCATAGGAATGTGGTCAGCATATTAAGATCAAAGCCATGAAATTTTTTACTGTATCGTTTGAGAAGCTGAATTGTTTGAGAAATTAAAGATGAGAAGTTGAATTGTTTGAGATTGAAATTAAAGATGAGAAGCTAAATTTAAACTTGATTGATTAAATCTGAATTGTTTGATTGAAATTCTGATATCGATCAAGAACACTAGATGAGAAGATGAATTGTTTGAGAAATTAAAGATTAGGGTTTTACTGTTACTAATTTTAGGTAATTTTTGCATTGTTATTGTTAGATTTGAACACTTTTTTGGTATTAAATGTGCAATTATTGTTGTTTATTATATTAGGAGTAAATTTATGATCTTGATTAGTTATAACTAGATTAGTTAGTTACATGTAGGAGGTAAAGATATTGCGAGGATTGCGACATTGTCATGGAGGGAATTGCTTCAAGGTTTCAAAACTTCTTCTGTTTATAGGGTTACATTATGAATCAGTGGAAGTGCATCAACCTTACTCTTAGACTTCGCTTATAGTTTGGATATTTTAGTTATTGTACCTAAAATTTGGGTTTCTCACTTAGCCTTAAAAATTTTCCTCGAAGGAAATTGAGAGTTCCTTTAGAAACTGTGTGGGATTGAGTTTTGAATGGTTGTTGGAAAAATTAATTTTCATGAGTATCTAACATTCTAATTACATTTTTTTAGAGTCATTTTATAGACTTGATTAGGCTACTCACCACTATTAGTAACAGCAGTTTTATTTCTTTGCAAGATTTGATACAGTATTCGAAGTTCTTTCTGAATTAAATATTTAGTGGACTTTGATGTATAACATAAAGGCATACATGCATGAAATCTAAACTTGAGCTATTAGGATGTGCAGTTTAGCATAGTTCATCATTATTTATAAATTTCACTACCTTGATATGCACTTCACTGTATGATAATTGTCACATTTTTTGAATTTGTATATATGGAACTAGGTCACATAACATTTACATGTACATGTTCTATATATGCTTTTAGGTAATATAAAACACTTACTTTGATTATCTTGCTAACTACATTCTTGGTTCTAAGTATTTGTTCATAATTTGAGTTACGGGGGTTTCTCCACTGGCTTGGTGTTGTCACTTTTGCAAGCTATTACTGTTTTTCCCATTTATATATTAACGAATTTATGAATGTCCTGCACAACATCTGTTTATGCTTCCAGCTGAAACTTAGCCAACCAAATCTGACGAGCTAGGACATGTTGACTCTGTTACATTGGCTATGGTTGTAGGATTTGCTATGTAAAACTGTTTTGGAGAATAGAAATGTTGTAGGATCTGCTATGTGGGAGAAGAACTGATTATAATTAGGGACTGCATTGTTAATTTGTAGGGTTTTATGCAAAAGTTTTAAGTCATGGATGCAATATATTTGAATACTAAGGATTCAGATAATTTTACTGAATAAGTAAACGGGTTGAATTAGGGTCATGGTTATCGACCCTGAACCCAACTGTTTAAGTTAAAATCATAGAATGGGTTTGGGTTTACTTTACTCAAACCCAACCCAGTTCTAATTAGACCCAATTTACGGGAAACATCCCAAAACATTGGTTGCACATATAAATAAGCAAATATGAAAATGCAATTAGAAACAAAAAACATTGGTTGTACATGAAAATTTGAAAAGAATGAATTTCATACTCTGATGGGTTTGCTTGATGCATTAGCCATCACAACACTTTTAGTCAATAAAATCCTGAGATCAGTTTCAACAATCAAAACATGTCTACCAAAAATTAATTATGGATGTGAACTTTCCTAAAGGTAGAAACCCTACCTAGGTCTGTAAGTGTTATGTCCAGCAACTGTCTTTCTGCATGATCATTTAAGTGCAAGAAGAAAATTAACAAATCAACACTTCATACAATCAAGTAGGATCACTTCAAGTGTAATAAAGAACAAGTGTATAATCAAGAAGGTTGCATTATTCGTACACTTGATATTTATTGATGTCCTGTAAGTTCTCCTTCCTGTTAATACAAGAGACAAGCGAGGATATACTTTAGCAATTTGAAGAACACTTACATTATCCTTCCATATTATAGCGAGACTGAATGTCATGAACTCGCTTGATAAGTACCTTTAGGGATAAAATAACTAAATAATCTTTTTTTTTAATGTTTGGTGCTTCTAATTATAAAGATAGCATATTATCATTATCAATAAACACTGAAATTTAAACTCCAACCCAGACAACTATATCTATTAAGAAAAATTAAATCCTCATAACAAATTCAAACAGAAATATCTCAATAACAACCAAAAACAAGCCTAACACAAACTGCAAAAGTCTAGAGATCACAAAATTAAGAACGCAAAGCCAAAATTCATGAAACAGCAGCAACAGTTAAACAATGGCATTGACAGCACTAGCAATTCTTGGCCACAGGTCAGCACATTCTTTTCCAATGGGCCCAGTAATAGCAGATCCTACAACCATAGCCAATAGAACTCATTAAATTTATGGATCTGAGACTCTTACTATAGCAGGTGCTATGTAAAACCAGGTGCTATGTAAAACTGTTGACTCTGTTAGAATTGCTTATTGATCTTGACAATAGAAATGTTTGTTACAAATAGTATCAGTCTACCAGAGCAATAGAAATTTTTGAATTGCTTATTGATCTGGAGATCAACTATATACAACCAAATATATTTGTTTCGCGGTTCTAAAAAGATTATGTGGTTGTATAGAGGTTCAAATTTTAAGGACAAGCCTAGCACAAGTATGTTTAGGTTGTAGGAAGAGAATTTATCTTATTGTGTATATATGATTGTGTCAACAGTTCATATCCAATAAGTTAATATAGGCTTGGGGACTTACAATTTCTACTCAGTTGTGTCAAGAGTACATAGTTGTAAATGTTTCTTAGCATTGATGTTAATTTGCTATGTTGCATATATTTGGAGTTTGTTAAGTGTCAAAAAGTTGCATGCTTGCATAGAACTATTAGCAAGTCCTCAATCAGCTGTCATTATGAAATACCTATGATCTGCATTATGTGCAAGCCAAACAATAGTATATTAACTATACTCTTGGAAGCTGTTAACCTGAGATTGCTTTATATAAATTGTTTTATTTTTGCATCGTAATTAGAAAATCAAAGTCAAGACATTGTGTATGTATGATTTGAATTAAAGGATTTGCGAGTTGAGTTCTTATTAGAATCTCATGTAGTTGCTTTCTTTCCAGGTAATGAGAAATAAGCATAAATCTATATCCTCTTACTATTTGTTTCTTTAATTATCATTGGTTTTGATTGATTCATGAAGAACTCTTACTATTTGTGTAGGCTCACTGTTTCGTCCCATATTGAAGACTCGAAGCTTTGTATATTGAAGACTCGAAACTCTTGCTATTTGTGTACTCTTACTATTTGTAACAACCCTGTAATCTTTTTTTTTGTAGTAAGGTTGTATATTTTGTTCCCTTAAGTTATGTAGAATAAGGGATTGTGTAAACCTATGTAATATTTAGGATTTTGGGAGATGATGTAAGTATTTGTATAGGATGATGATATAATATAGTAATGTTAAAACCCGAACTCACAAAGTTGTGGAGTATTGGGTTCTGTGTGTTGTTTTTCAAATGTTTTTCTAAAAATTCATTACATTTTCAAACGAATTCATGGTTTTTATTTTGTATCTTGCATCATATAAAGTTTTTTGCCCCCAGAGCCTTATATATATGATGCTTGTGTGATGTTGCTTGAATTTGTCTGGGGATGATTGATATTAACTACCAGTGATGCTATATTTTTAATTGTTTGCAGAATTCCGTAAGGAATTGCTGTAAAAAGGCTAATATTTTAGGGGAGGCTCTGTTGAAATTTTTACTAAAATTCCTACAAATCCATTACGTTTTCAAACAAAATCTTGGTTTTTATTTTGTATGTTGCATCATATCGAGATTTTTGCCCCCAGAGCCTTATATATAAGATGCCTGTGTGTTGTTGCTTGGATTGGTCTGGGGAGGATTGATATTAACTGCCGTGATGCTATATTTTTAATTGTTTGCAGAATTCCGTAAGGAATTGCTGTAAAAGGGCTAATAATTTAGGGGAGACTCTGTCGAAATTTTTACTAAAATTCCTACAAATCCATTACGTTTTCAAACGAAATATTGGTTTCTATTTTGTATGTTGCAACATATCAAGATTTTTGCCCCCAGAACCTTATATATATGATGCATGTGTGATATTGCTTAGATTGGCCTGTGGAGGATTGATATTAACTGCCTGTGATGTTATATTTTTAGTTAGCAGAATTCCGTAAGGAATTGCTGTAAAAGGGCTAATATTTTAAGGGAGACTCTGTCAAAATATTTACAAAAATTTATATTACATTACTCTTTTTACACGTCCTGTAGATTCACAGTACTCTTTTTCAATCCCGAGCTCCTAACAAATGATTCTGCAAAGATATAAACAAATAAACATCTTAATTCAGAATACATCAATGTCACAGCCAAATACACATCTATATAAATCATTCTTCACGAAGACGTGCATATCTTTAACTTTTTACAGGCCTTTTTATATGCTGCATCATTCAAGGAAATGTGCCATAGGCACGTGTCCAAGGGCAAACCTAGTTTGCAAATATGTCATAAATTATCCATAAAAATCCAGAAAAATTATAATTAATATCCACTAATAAATATTAGATTTTTCTGACTTTGTGTTTTCCAAGAAAATATTTGCACATGTTTTGCAATTGCAAAAGATAAATTTCAGAAAAATATTTATTAAATCACAAAAATTCATTTTAAATCATTTATTAATTTCAAAAATATTTTAAAAAATTCTAGGGTGGTACACCTCACTCCTGAAAGTTGGGTATCATACCCTTCAATGAGTAGTTTGCCATTTTTCGGGTGTTCAGAAGAGCCTACAGGAGCTTCGGAGACTCTGGAAATCTTGTTTGGTGCTCCTCTGGGTACTAGAATTTTTGTAGGGCCGCTAGTAACTTTTCCATATTTTTTCGAATTTTTTAATTAATTTTTCCAAATTTATAATTATTTTTTGAAATTTGAAGGAAGAAATCAAGAGAGGCAAGAATTTCGAGGAGACCCAAAGGCCCTTCTTATGCATGTGTTAGGATGCTCAAACAACACATCTAGCACCGACCCCCAATATGCTCAGCCTGGTCAACCCCCTAGGGGGTTCGGCTAAGCCGAGCATCGAGCTCTAGGTTTTTGTGTTTTTCCAGTGAGGGATTCGAACGACACGTCGAACACCAAACCTATGAAAAATATGTGTTTTTGTATAGGGGCTCGAACGAAACATAGAGCACCGAGCCTATGAAGGTCGACTTTTTTGGTGGGAGGCTTGAACGAAAATTGAGCGCCAAGCCTATGAAGGTAGGCTTTTTTGGTGGGGGCTCGAACGACTCATCGAGCACCGAGCCTATGAAAAATAGACATTTTCTTGTTTGTGGGGGGGGGGGGGGCTCGGGGGCTCGAATGACACATTGAGCACCGAGCCTATGAAAAATAGGCTTTTTAATGGGGGCTCGACGACATGTCGAGCACCGAGCCTATGAAGATAGTTTTTTTGTGGGGGCTCAAACGACACGTTGAGCACTGACTTGTCAAAAATAGGCCCTTTTATGTGTATGTGTGTGTGTGGGGGGGGGGGGGGGGGGGGCTCGAGCACCGAGCCTTTGAAAAATAGGCCTTTTTAAGGGGTTGCTCGAACGTCACGTCAAAAGCCAAGCCTATGAAAAGTAGGAATTTTTTATGGGGGCTCGTACGACACATCGAGCACCGAGCCTATAGAGATGGGCGAATGCAAAGTGTTGGTGTATCGGATGGGCGAGTTTTTCACACTTAGCGGGAATTCTCCATGGGTGGCCGTCAGGATAGTAGGTGTGGTGCCACATCATAAATGTAGTTGACGTGGCATGTCATGTCATCAATGTATGATCGAAGTATGTCATGTCAACAATGCAGTTATCAAGGCGTTTCGTGCGCCTCTTGGTTTCTACAGTTGGATAGGTGACACATGGACGATGGAGATATTGCCACGTCATTTCTTGTGGCTATTAAGGCATCTTTCCCCCCTTTTCTCTATAAATCCTCCTCCTCACTCCATTCTTCTCTTTACTTGCTAATTTTCCCCTCAAAGCTTCTCTCTCCTTTTCACTTTCTCTCTAGTATTCTGATTTTGGCGAGATTTTCAATATTAATCGTCGTAAATTTCATCATTTTCTTTTCCAGGCAATTTATCTTTCCTCAAAATAATGTCTAGGGTCTAGTCCAGCGATATGGTATCTAAATTTGGCGAAGAAAAGAGTGTAACATAGTCAATCCAATCTCAACGGTTGGAGGAAGGGAGTCGAGCACCATCATCCGAGAAAGGAAGTAAAGTCCAGGGGTCATCTTATGATTCGAAAAACGTAATTGAAGTGCCCCCCCCCCTCTCCAGGAGTGGAGGAAGATGTCTAGATACAACCCGTGCCTCCAAGGTCTCTGAAGTGCAAGAGGAAGAAATTAGTCCTTTCTCAGGCTAACTAGCTATCACTGCCAGAACCCAATGAGTATTTAGGCGGCCGCAGGGTGGATCGCCCCTATTTCCTAGATCCTTCTCGTGTTCGGGTATAACCTCAAGATCTTTAAGACCTAATTTAGTTTGGGGATAAACCTTCATCGCCTGGGCAACAGCTCGTCGAAGCCGACCGTATCCCGAATATATTGGCGGGGGCCAACCTCTTGATGATTTGCAATGTCCTCTTTATTCTGAGGGAGTTCGAGCTCCTCCCCGCAAACCTGGCATCCGACCAACTACTTCCCTTGAACCGAAGTTCGGCATGTTCCTCTTCAACGCATTCCAGTCGGGCCTACATCTGCCGATCCACCCCTTCACCAAGGAGGTGTTAAACTAGTTTGGGGTGTGCCCAATGCAAGTGGCTCCGAGTTTGGGGAAGCATTTGATCAACTTCCTATTGATGTGCGGGAGGAGAGGTATGGCGCCGAGTCCGAAGAAATTTTGGCGGTGCTTCGATCTTTTCTCTCTTCCGGTGCGCTCGAGCCTGTACTACTTGCCCCCTCGGACCAAGAACACGCAGTGCAGGATCACCCCGACTAGATCAAGGACTAGAGGTGCAAGTACTTTGTGGTTCGCATGTCGAACCATGGGGCATCCCCACTCAGTGGGAGTTCAATGTCCCAAAAGTCAAGCCCCCTAAGGAGAGGGAGTACACAAAGGAGTTAGAGGCATTCGAACACTTGTTTGCTCAAGGGGCGGTCGTGTGGATTGAGCTGAAGGAGAAGCATATGGTTAAGTGGTGGCTGAGCCCGACGAACCTTAGTAGGTTTTTTTGGAGTAATCATTTTATTTATATTCAATCTTTGTCTAATTTTTTTCTTTTCTTTGCAGACATGATCATCGGTGAAGAGATCAATGCTCGGAGACTTGAACTGGCGAGAAAAAAAGCTAGAGGGCTCGAAGAAAAGCTGTAAGAGGTCTGCTAGTTTGACCTCAGCTCCCCGCCTTCAAAGAAGGCACTTCTGGCGGCCAAAGAGAACATCGACGAGCCATCGAGGGTCCCCCGAGTCCCTTAGCCCTCGCCATGATCGATTTGGTTCAAAGCCCCCCCCCCCCTCTGATCCCCCTGGGGCAAGCTTTCATTTCCACCGTCAAGGATCCGATCCATAAGCCCGACTGGAAGATGACAGTTGCTAACTCAATGACAGAGGCTAGGATCACGGTTAAGGTGATGGACAACTTTGCACCACCCTGGGACTGGGAGAAGATGACTCATGAAACATTCGAGTCCAGCCATCTGAAGTTTTTCGCAAACTGAGTTTGTGGTAGTAGCCGACCCGTTCACTCATTCCAGTTCTTATTTGCCAATATATGTGTGTGTGTGTGTGTGTGTGTGTGTGTGTGTGTGTGTAAGTCCTCGGCATTTTTTCTTCGCAAACTTCTCTCCACAAGCCCAAAATGAAGCACCAGCATGAGTACGAACTGAAGCACTTCCGGAGCAGGGTCGCGTGGGTCAAGAATGAGTCTCGACACCAAGGTGGCCCTCGATGCCTCGGTGGAGAAGGGGAAGGCCCTTCAGATAGAGGTGGCCTCGCTCACCGCTGAGTGGGAATGGTTGGTGAAGGAGAGAAGGGAGCTAGAGGCGAGGGTGAGAGAGGCGATAATGGCGGAGATGGAGGTCATTCAGACGCAAGCCCTCGACATGGTCATAGCCGCCAAGGATCGGGGCTACAAAAAGGCAATAAAGGTGTCAAGGAGCGGGTGCCCGACTTTTGAGGTAGGGGATACTGCTTCCTCCTGAAGGAGGGGAGACCCTGAGGATAGTTGGGCCGACTTGGAAGGGACGCCCAAGGTCAGTGCGGAGGAGGATACCTCCACTCCTACAGAAAGTGAGTTCGGGATGATAAAGCCCCGAAGTACGCCACCGTAGGAAAAAAGGTGCCCTCTACCCTCTAAGGCTAAAAAAAATGTAATCTTCATATGTTTCTTTCCTGCCAAACCACAAACTGGCCACTGCTATGTACATCTTTTCTTTTTTGATTAATGCAGAATTTTTTGCCAAATCATCTTGCGTTCGTATGAATTCTTGACTCATCTTTAAAATTTTGAAGATGTGATTAAATGTTTTGCACTCGTCGTGACTCATTTGTTTACATTTTAGATCATTGTGTACACCAGGGACCCCCAATGGGCCGATGTAGGTTTCCTTCGTAAGAAGTTGTGGCTGGCCGATTTGGGGCTCACTTTCTTGCGCAGAGCATCGAATGAGACAGAGTTGGAGCTTCCTCACTTGAAGGTCGTTTTGACTGAGAAAGAAGCTGAACTCATTCGTTGTCGCGATGAGTCGCACGAGACCACACAAGAATGAGAGTTTGAAAGTTATGTTGCTCAAGAAGGACCAGGAGCTCGCCCTCCTGCGTGGGGCTCGCTCCCTAGATTTTTGGTTGCCTCCCTCGGTGGATAGAGGTAGCCGAGGTAAGGAAGTTCTGCTGAGGGAGCTACTCATCGAGAGGGCTTGGTGGTTATTGTTTAGAGGCAAGGTTAGGAGGGTTGCGGATGAGGAGCACTCCTCGCCCTAGTGGTTGGGCGACACCTCAAAAGTTGTCCACAGGACCCGGCACCGAGAAACCCAGGGGACACCCAAAGCGGAGTGGCTGATTCCTCTAGCATGACATCCACCAGGGTGGGATTCGCCTTGGCCACCGTGACTTTCAAACTCATTCGGTCAGGCTGATCCCTCCTTCAGACCGTTCGGGTGGTTCAGGTTAGTCCTTACGGATGAGGAAACGACCCACAACTCTTAACCGCAACATTCCTCGCCCAAGCAGCCGTAAATGATCGGAGCGGGGGAGGCGTGTAGGGCGCCCTGACGTTGGTTTGGCTGTTCAGGATTTATGTTAAAAGTGAATCAAGATATTTCGAATGTATCCTCGAGCTTGTAATGTGATATTTGTTATGAAATAAATATTTTTTTCTAATTGTTTTGAGTATTGTCTCTTGCTTTCCTTGTTTTGTAACTTTTTTGTGTAATGTTATCGAGTCATGGGAACAACTCTACTTGGCCAAGTTTGTCTTATTATAGCATGTTGTAGGGGTAGCCTCCAGGGATGGGGACTAGATTCCGAATTTGACTCTTTCTGGTGAATCATCGAGTTGCAAGAGCAGTTTTGAGCAATGATTCGGGCTCTAAACTTGCATGTTTGCGAGCTTGTGGGAGGGGCTTCAAGTACCGATTTTGGACACTGAATTTGTTGTTTAGATATTTTAACGAGTTGCGGGAGCAATTCGAGTGGTGAGTTGAACTCCGAACTTGCTTGATTGTGATTTTGCGATAGTGACTCCAAGCCACGAGTTTTGCACTCCGAACTTGTTATCTGGGGGGTCAACAAGTTGTGGGAGAATTTTCTAGTGGCGAGCCTAACTCGGATCGTTTTTGTTAGCGAGTTGCAGGGGCAACTTTGGGCCACGAGTTTGGACTCCAAACTTGTTGTTTAAAGTTAATTAGTTGTGGGAGCAACTCTAGGCAAGAGCTAGACTCAAAACTTACTACTTTTAGTTAGCTAGTTGTGGGAATAACTCTAGGAAAGAGATGGACTATAAACTTGCTATGTAAAGTTAGCTAGGAGCAACTCTAGGAAAAGATGGACTCCTAACTTATTATCTGAGGGGTCAACGAGTTATGGGAGCATTTTCGAGTGGCATGCCTGGTTCCGATCTTGCTTGTTAACGAGTTGCAGGGGCAACTTCGAGCTACGAGTTTGGACTCTAAACTTGTTGCTTAAAATTAGATAGTTGAGGGAGCAACTTTAGGGAAGAACTGAACTCCGAACTCGCTATTTAAAGTTAGCTAGTTTTAGGAGCAACTCTAGGTAAGATCCGAACTCTTAATTTTCTTATTTGTAGAGTTTATAAGTTGTTGGCGCTGCTTCGATAGAGAGAGGTAGCACATAACTCATTGTTCACATCCATATAGTTGTACAGAAATTTTGCAAAAGAAAATACCAAGTTTTTATTGAAAAATGATCCTAAGTGGATGCCTTGATGGCTCGCCTTTATTACAAGCTCTAGCCATTATAAGAGTTGGCATTATTACAAATTGAAAACTTACTATAAGTGGAGGGTGTTAAGTGCCCTCATCTTGTGCTCGGTGTTCCAAGTCCTTGACATCTTGTTGGTCCCCAGGTCTTCAAGTTCGGAATCCCCGAGGCGAAAGACTTAGGAGACCGTGTACGATCCTTTCCAGTTTGGAGCAAATTTCCCCTTCTTGCGTGGATTGGAGATTTAGAGCTCCGGAGGACCAGGTCCCCCATTTTGAGGTTTGAGCAGAAAACCTTCTTATTGTAGTACTTCACCCAATGCTGATAGATACTTCGTCGTAGGACTGTCCTTCCGCTTGGTCGGGCGAAAGTCCCCAAAAACCAAGTGAAAGCAGGCAGATTTCTTGCGAGCGCCTTAATCAGATCAAGGTCATTTCGCAGATCATTTGAGTTATGGTCCTCGTTGAAAGAGAGAAAGAGGGGGAAAGCAAGTCCAACATCTAGGGGGATCAACGCTTCGAAGCTGAAGATGAACTTGAATGGGGACTCTCATGTTGGGGTTCTTTTTGAGTTTCTGTAGGACCAAAGTACACTTGGGAGATCTTCGACCCACTGTCCCTTGGAGACTTCGTCTAACCACTTTTTGAGGCCACCAAAAATCTGTTGGTTGGCATTCTCGGCCTGACCATTGGTTTAGGGATGTGACATGGAGGAGAAGCGTTGTTCGATCCCTAGGTCGGTGCAAAACTTACAGAATCCCTTGTGGGCGAATTGTGTTCCACTGTCAGTGATGAGGATTCGAGTGATCCCGAATTTGCACACGATGTTCTTCCAAAAAAAATGATGAATTTTGTGTTCGATGATAAAAGCTAATGGTTCCACCTCTATCCACTTCATGAAGTAGTCGATGGATACCATGAAGAAGTTCATTTGGTCAATAATAGGGGAAACGGTCCGAGTAAGTTCATTCCACACATGGTGAACAGGATAGGACTCGAATTGAAGCAGAGGTTGGCTTAGGGCATCCGCCTGATGGAGGAGTAATTTTGGCAAGGGGTACATTGGCAGACATACTTTTGGGTGTCATCGAGAAGTGTGGGCCAAAACTACACGTGATTGAGAATTTTTTGTGCGAGGGACCTTGCTCCCTAGTGGCTACCACTGATTCCTTTGTGTACTTCTCGAATGACATATTTTTCCTCCTCGAGGGAGAGACATCGCAAGTAAGGCATGTCTTCCACTAGTGTATAAGAACGCTTGTGAAGAATCCCCACAAGTCTTTCAGCTCTAACCCAAATCTTTCTTGCTTCTTCGGGGTCTGCCGAGAGGATTCCCTTGTCAAGGGAGTCGACCAGGGGTTTCAATCAATAATTTTTTTGTGTTTATGGGGTGACGAACATAAGCTCTAATGCTCCCTCTTTAATGATTGGTTTGAGTAGGACATCAATAAGCACCGTGTTATCGAGTCAATCAAAAAAGATGATAACTTCGAGAGGGCATCTACTTTCCTATTTTCCTAGTGAGGACTGTGTGTGACTTCAGCATCTTTGAATGCGGGCAGCAGTTTCTTCACACAAGTCAAGTACCTGATCATGCGGTCATCTCTGTCCTCATAGTCTCCTTGGATTTGGTTCACTATCAGCTGAGATTCGCTAAACACCCCGACCCTTTGTGCCCCAACTTTCTGAGCTAAGAGGACGACAGCAATAAGCACCTCGTATATGGCTTCGTTGTTGGAGGCTGGAAGTTGCGGCACAGTGAGTATGGAAGAGTGAACTCAATTGGTCCGAGCAATATGACTCTATCTCTGCTCTCCTCGAGGCAGGAAGACGCATCAACATAAATGCTCTAAACTGGGGGTCCTCGGCTTCTTCGGGGGATCAGGGATAGTGCTTTCAACTATGAATCCGACCAAGGCTTGAACTTTGATAATCGTCTTCGATCGATAGATGATGTTATGTTTGCTCAACTCGATGGACCACTTCATGAGTCACCCCGAGTTCTCTGGCTTATGTAGTACCTGCTTGAGAGGCTGATATGTGATGACTAAAATGGAATGAGCTTGGAAGTATGGGTGGAGCTTACGAGCTGCCATGATCAGAGCGTAGGCCATTTTCTCCATTTTGGAATAACGGAGCTCGGCAACTTGAAGGACTGTACTTACATAGTAGATCGACTTTTGTTTCTATCCTTTTCCCTTACCAAGATGACATTGAAGGTTTGATTAGAAGTGGTCATTTTCCTAATACAATCATAAGCAAGTAAGGAACTCGTAAGAAAAGTTATTCCTTCTTTGATGTATTCAATTTGAGGCTAGCTACCTTAGTTAAGTTCCAAAGGTGGTAAGCAACAAGCACCTCCTAGTAGTGGTTATTTTTGTTACCGTACCTTATATATATATATATATATATATATATATATAGGTTTGGGCTTACTCAGGAGTGGGGGATTAATGAGGTGCCTTCTGTTGTTCAGATGTTGTTTGTTGCTCTTCTCCCCACTCAAAACCTTTTGTCCCTTGGAAAGCTTTAAAGAACAGAAGGCATTTCTCCCCAGACTTAGAGAGAAAGTGAATGATGGCTGCAAGGCGCCCTGTAGGTTTCTAAACTTCCTTGATGGTGGTTGGGGGAGCTATGTTGATTATGGCTTGGATCTTCTCAGTGTTTTCCATAATTACTTTTTGACTTACCATGAAACCCAAAAATTCCCCAACGAGACCCCGAAGTCGGGCACATGTTCTTATTTTCTGACTCTTAATGAGTATGTCATCTACGTAGACTTCCATGTTTCTCCCAATTTGTTCTTTGAAGACATTACTCACCAGGCGCGGGTAGGTAGCTCTGGCTTTCTTTAACCCGAAGGGCATGACCCGATAACAATAGAAATCATTATCGATAATGAAGGATGTTTTCGAGATATCATAAGGAATATACGGATCTGGTTATATCCCGAGAAGGTATCCATGAAGATTAGGAGCTCGTGCCCAGATGTGGCTTTGCTTAAGGCATCGATGCTGAGAAGAAGGAAAGGGTCATTCGGGCACGCCTTGTTGATGTTGGTAAAGTCGATGAAAATTCTCCACTTGCCATTTTCTTTCTTTACCATGATCACATTGGCTAGTCATGTGGGGTAGCAAACCTCTTGGATGAAGCGGGCAGTTACGAGTTTATCAACTTCTTCTTTGATGGCTTGCTGTCGGTCGGGGGAAAGCTTGCAGCGATTCTGCTGGACGGGTTTGATGTATGGGTTCTCCCTCAGATGATGCATGATTAAGTCTTCAAAGATATCTGGCATATCCACAGCGGTCCAAGAAAACAAGTCTTGGTTCTCCTTTATGTAACGAACGATTTGCTCCTTTACTCGGGAGGAGAGAGTTTTGCTTACTCAGAAGCACCTCCTCTTATCTCCTTCGGAGAAAGGGACTTCTTCCAATTCAACAACGGGTTTGAAGTTAATTTGTCTTTTCTCTTGAGGGAGTTCTATAGCATCGAGGGGGAGTCCTTCAAATGCCTCCAAGAAGAGGATGTTCACCGAGATTCCGTTGTTTACCAGAATGTGGTGCACTTCGTAATTTGCCATGAAGAAATTGATCTCAAGAGCATCGCAATGATGTGTTCTGACACTTTCGAGATCCTTGTTGGAGAAAGTTACCGGGACAATGGGCCCTTTGGAAGGAAGGAAGTTATGCACCAAGTTTACTTCCCAAACGATGGCCTTTCGGGGGGGGAGTTAGACTCTCCGCCCATAGGTCCCCCGTGGATAGAGTGAACGACTGCCATCTATTCTGAACCTGGGGATTCGGGCTCCTTCTCTGGGCGCTTGTTAGTCCCTCCAGCGGGAGGAGGGGAGGTCCTGTCTCTCAGACTAATTTTGGATAGGTAATCTCGGTAGACCAAAGCCTTAATCTCCTCTTTGAAGGCTCGACAATTATCGGTGTTAGGGAATGGTCCCTGTGGAATCAACACCACAGATTCTTGTCCCTTCTTTTACTTGGTGTATGCATCTTATAAGGATGGTGGTTCTTTCTCAATCTCCATGACGATGACTAATATGCTGGCACGGAGGGAAGTGAACTTGTCAAAGCGAGGAGCTGAAGGAGCGCAAAGTTGGCCAAAATTATTCCTCTGGGATTTTTGGGTCCTTCATGCGAGTTTTTTCATTTGTTCCCCGAGGATGACTCCTTCTGACCCTCGGGATGAAGGGCCTCTTCAGCTTTGATGTACTTATCGCTCATTTCCAGGAGATAGGTGAAGTCCTAAGGAGGCCTCTTAGCAAGGAATACTTTAAGCTCTTTGTGGGTAACATTATGCTGAAAGGTAGTTGCCACCACCTAAATCAAGGGAGGATATGGATCTGGCCTCGACCTGTGAAATCTTGACAAAATCTTTGAGCGACTCTCTATCCTTTTGCTTCAACTCGAGTAGTGAGATACTTATCTTTCATCTTTGCAAGTGGTGAATAAGTGGGCTAGAAAGAGCTCTTCAAGCTGATCAAAGGAGAAGATCGACCCTAGATAGAGTATGGAGTACCTACTCCTGAGCTGATTCTTTCATGGTTGTTGGGAAATTTTTGAAGAGAAGCGAGTCGGAGGCTTAGTGGATCATCATGAGTTTTAAAACTCTCGATGTGGTCTGCTGGGTCGAAGTGACCGTTAGATGAGTCGAAGTGAGGAGTTTTGAAGTTCTCTGGAATAGAGGCTTCCAGAATGGAGTTGATGAAGGGAGGTCAGGAGGGGCGGTATGCTCTACTGCGGCGATCCTTCTCTTTGATCAATTTGGGCTAAGTGGTCCTCCATCTCTTGGAGACGACATAGGACTGGGTCTTCTCGTCCCTCGGACCGGGTTGACCCATGAGACTCTTCTCTTTGCACAATGGAAGGTGGGCAATTTCTTGTCTGACGACCCATATTTGGGGCAACTTAGAGGGCCTTGGAGGATTTCATCCTTGAAGTCTTGGAACTCGGCCCTAGTGATGAGGGGCCTCTTCTTCTCTGTGGTGCTTGGGAGCATGTCAACTAACTAGGGTTGGGCTTCTAAAGTTTCTTTGCCCCCGCGGTGAAGCCAATCATCGTGATTTATGTTGGCGGGGAGAAGAGCTTCTCTTGCTTCTTTGGCGCCTTGAGTGGGGGGCCTCGTCTCGGCTACGCTTTTCTACTAAGCATTGACTGAGGTCTTTCCCTTGTTGCCTGTTGATGATGACAATGTAGAGATCAGGTGGAGTCAGGGGAACGGCCGGGGGCACCGTGAGAGAGGAGGTTGTGTGGATGGAGAATCGGCCCTCATCGGGTTAGGTTCGGGATCAGGTTTAAAATGGTTTTCAGAGTGTCATTGTTCGGAGCCCGCCGACACGGCACTGTAGAGGGGAGGCAGCGATGGCGGGCGGAGGGCCTGCGATGATGAGGGTGGAGGCTGCCCGGGAGGAGGAAAAGGAACTTCGGGTTGACGACTGGCGGTCGCCGTCTTCTTTCCCTTGGGAGGATGGCTGGAGAATGCGGTTATTTACTAGCAGATTTGATCGGAGGCAGTTCTGTAGGTTTTTACAAACGACGTCAATCTGTTGGTACTTTTTTCTGATGTTGGAGCAATCAGATGATGAGTTTTTTTTCAATAAGTAACTTACAATCTCGACCGTCGATCAGATCTGACTTTGAGATGACTGAAGTCTCCTTGATCTGAGTTTGAACCGTTGAGAGCACTTGGATCTAGGCTGGACGACTGAGATATCGTCGGAAAACCTATACAAAGTCTAAACACTGGAGTTGGCCCCAGTGAAAGACCATCCATGCTCAAGTCAATTAACTTTAAAAAAAGCCTAGAATTTTGGTGGCAAAAAGATTGATCACCTGCTACTGATTGAGGGGAAGAGTATTTATAGATTAGGAGTCTTGCTCCATAAAAAAGATCTCAGAATGTATCATTTTCAGATTTGGTTGAAGATTTATCTGGTTAAGGGATATAATCAGTTATTTAATACCTGATTTGGGAGATCTAATTGCCAACTGCAATTAGCGGAAAATTCCTCTTTCTTAGGTTGTAAGTAACCCTTATTTGCTGGCCTGGTTGAGGCTGGCGGGCCTAAATGCGGCCCATGTTCCTAAAATGTGTCTGTAGTGCTGCGAGATTATCGTTCTGCCCTCGAGTGGCTTTAAGATGCGTGTTAGAATTGTGTGGCTCAGAGTTTACTCGCATCAGAGGGTCTTATAGCATTGAAAGGGTTTGCTCCACTTGACAAAGAAAGAACCTTTGGTCCTAGTCTAAGCCTGTAAGATTTAGAGCCCTGCGTAAATTAATAATATAAGTAGGGGTGGGTAAACAGAACGGATGGATGAACGAACTTGAGCTCAGTCGAATATAAGCTATTGATGAAAATGAGTACTAATTTGCACGAACGAAACAAGATTAACCTTGGATATTGCTTGATTATTCAGACATTTCGGAGTGTTCAGCACTATATGTATTTGCATAGATTTATAGGCGGGATAACAGATATTCATGATGAATTTACAGTCGAATTAGAAAATCGGGTAATCCATCCCATTATAAACACACACATGCCCCCATGTAATAAAACATGCAGCATCAATAGGCTTAAGCCTTCATGTCTAAGATGCCCTTACATATGGTCTAGTGGATATACAAAGAGAAGCCAGAGTTTTATCCTGAAAGGGCCACAAAAGTGCATCTATTTCCACAACTGTGGAGAACTTAGTGCTCTCCGAAAAAAGTTATCATGTTATAAAATAAATAAAATACCAATGATATTAATAAAGAATCATATGGATACTCTTTCTCTTTGTATTATTGTATACATGTCCTCAACAAGATGTGATCATCTCCGCTGATAATTTAGCATGTGACTTAACAAGGGAACAAAAGGAAAAATTTATAGCAAAAGATTAGCTTGACAAAAGCAAATCTGTTTGTGTAGTTTAGGTACTATTCAACACCTAACCTACCTAGATATGAAGCTTCATGAAATGATATGAAAGCTTCCTTTGATTTGGAGAATTTTTTTCCAAACTGTCCCACTTTTTGAAAGTTTTTCTCTAAACTACCTTACTTTTTTTAAAAATTTCCAAACTACCTCACTCTCACTTTCTGAAAAAGCGAGTGTGGTTAAAACATCATCGCTTTTTCAGAAAGCAAGTGTGAGGCTTTTGATTTTCGAAAGCCTACACTCGCATTCTGAAAAAGCGATGAGGTTTTAACCACACTCGTTTTCTCAAAAAGCAAGCGTTACTTGGTTCGTATCAATTAGTCACTCAGACCTTATTGGTCAGTGGGTGCATTTTAGGACTGTTACTGTTCATGAGGCTGTTGGGTCTGGGTTCGAATCCGGCATTTCTCATTTTTAATTTTTAATTCGTTTTTTTGAGTTTTTGGTGAAATAAAAGTTGGAAAAAAATATTATAATTCGTTTTTAATATAATCATGAAGGTAGTAGAGACAGTTGAAGATGGAGTTGTGGAAGAAGCTGAAACAGGCCAGGAATTGTTAACTTCGAATTCTGCTTATTGCTCGACCCCTTCGATCCGTTAACAACATGCGTGGTATATATATATATATATTTAAAACATCATTGGCTCTTGATTCAGTTAATGTGGTTTAGTGGTTCACGATCGAAGACAGTCCGTGCAGGCACATTGCTGCGTGCTGAGTAGTAGAGATGGGTTCGTCTATCAGATGAAGAGTAGACTAGATTTGGTGGCCAGGGATTTTATTCGTGGGCATTGGGTCGTGTTGGTTATAAAACATCAGAAACTTATTAAACTGGGCCGGCCAACACAATACCCATATGAATAAACATGTCACCAATAGGTGGATGAATTTGCCTTCATAAAACTGTATATGTTAATCGTTTATATCTCTTGGAAAAAAAAAATAAAAAATAAAAAATAAAAAAAAAATTACTATCGAGTGTTGAACTTATCATGATAAGATGCTCATTATCAATCGAGGACTAATGAATAAGAAGTTAAGAACAGTGTTAATTGTACTACTTTTGATTATATTTTAGCTCCTTGCTTGCCCAAATCTTGCCATGTGCCCAGGCATTGTTGGTCATGGGCAAAAGGAAATCGCATGTACCAATAATCTACGACTACATCATGTACGCGTCTAAGAAGTTGGAGTCTTCAGGCTATGAGTGCTTATTTAATTCATATATTTGCTTCTAATCATGCATTACATACTAATCCATTCACCAAATCTGTTAGGCATCTGATTTTATATAAACCCTATTTCTCCTTTTGTTAACTAACAACACATTATGTGTTAGTTTCTTCTTTCTGGGCATATTGCCCTTGTCTTAAATGTGAGATGCACATAGCCTAAAAAATCAAATTAGCAAACCATTCCTCTATAACAAACAAAGCGATGCATGCAACCATATTTAGTTTCTCCTAATCCTCTCTGCAACCTTCAAAAAAGTTCTACATAATTGCAAGTAATAATATTTTAACTTTGGAATTTTTCTGCATCAATTAGGTGCCTTCTCGTCAACGTACTCTTCCTTTTCAACTGTTAATGTGTTGGAACATTCTTATTTTGTTTCTTCTTCTTATAAGATCTAATTAATTTATAAGGAAGTATAATATTTTTTTCCAACTTTTATTTCACCAAAAACTCAAAAAAACGATTTAAAAAATAAAAGTGGAAAATGCCAAATTCGAACCCAGACCCAATAGCCCCATAAACAGTAATAGCCCTAAAACACACCCAGTGACCAATAAAGCCTGAGTGACTAATTGATATGAACTAAGTGACACTCGTTTTTTGAGAAAGCAAGTGTGGTTAAAACCTCATCGTTTTTTCAGAAAGCGAGTCTCACACTCTTTCTTTTTCTTATCAATGAATAGATCTCTTTCTTTCAGAAAAGCGATGAGGTTTTAATCACACTCGCTTTTTTTCCGAAAACGAGTAAAACAGTTTGGGAATTTTAAAAAAATTAGACCAGTTTGGAAAAAAAATTCAAAAAGTGGGCCAGTTTGGGAAAAAACTCTGGAGTTCTCTACTGGCTGCATAACATAGTGGGGCAGAAGTACCAACTCAATTGACATCTTCTCTTTATATTTATATAAACATTTTTGAAGTTTTGAACAGCTGTTCCCACTTTTGTTTCATATTTGCGTATCTGCATGCGTCTAAGAGACCGATAAAGATAACGGATTAAGAATGTAAGGGAAATAACGCACTTGATTTATAGCTTTAGGACCAATTCTTGTTATCTTTGTTTGATTAAATAATAAATATGTACACACACAACTACTATGATACCAACTTCTGAAAGAAGTCATGTACATAATTATTTTTTATGTTCAGATAGCTGTCCATCAGTCATTAAAGTTAAATGTTCTTAGTAAAATATTGAAGCACATGGCAATGGCATATATTAGTCTGATTAAACATAACGGTATCATAATGACAATAAATCGAAACATTTGAATGGTAGCCTTGGATGCATGTAAACAAGCATATTATAGCTGATGTGATTTGTTTTTGGGGTGGCTGTATCCGGTGTGAGTTCTCTCAATTTATAAAGTAGAAGTCACGGTACTGGCTATACGCTCGATCCTCGGCTGAGAGAGCAGCTCGGGAGCGGGCAGGAGTGAGGTGGAGGTCGGGTGCTCGGCTCGGATCCAGCTGGCTCGGCTCGGATCTGGATGCTCGGCTCGGTCTCGTGTACCTGCACTCGGCCTAGAAACACCGGGAGATGTCTCGGTGGCAGGCTCTCCGACAATCTAGTTAGTTACTGAATAGTAACAGTAGCTAGGGTTTTAGAGGAAAAAGATTGATTACCTGGTGAGGGAGGAGAGGGCCTGGTATTTATAGGCAAGGCAAAAACAGGGTCTGGACCCGTTTGCCCATGGGCCTAATGTGGCAGAAGCCCGTGGGGCTTAGGGATGATCTGATGATCAAGAATGAGCGGTTTCTGAGGGATCCGGTGGCCTAGGAGAGGCCACGTTATCTGACCCATATCAGGAGCCCCCCACTCCTGGAGGGCTGCATAATTCCGCCGTGTAGGAGTGGTTTTTGCCTCTGTAGGAAGAGCGGAGTGGTGTGTACAGCGAAGAACGGGATCTGTATCTTCCTGGAGAGGCCAGCGGGGTAGGATGAAAGGGATCCGCTCTTGGAGTCACGAGGGGTGTTGAGTGCCGAAGAGTAGGAGCTCGTTTTGCCGAGCGTCGAGGGTCGGAGGACGAGCCCCCTCACTTGTTGGAAAAGCAAAGGGGCGTCGAGATCTGAGGAGTAGGTGCACGCTTTGCCGAGCATCGAGGGTCGGGAGACGAGCCCCTCACTTGTTGAAAAAGCAAGGGGACGTCGAGATCTGAGAAGTAGAAGCTCGCTTATCCGGGCGTCGAGGGTCAGGAGACGAGTCCCCCTTACTAGTTGGAAAAGCAAAGGGATGTCGAGATCGGAGGAGTAGAAGCTCGCTTATCCGAGCGTCGAGGGGTTTAACGCCCCGAATTCCAAAATACACTGAATTCGAGATTCCACAGGATCTTTACACTTCATTTAGTACAACTTTACAAGGAAATTAAAACTTTTCACTTTACATCAGAGTTACATGAAAACTTCACACTTTACATTTTACAGCGGAAGCAAATTTACAACATTTAAATAAATGTACATCAACATTTGAATAATCAACATTTGAATAATCTCTAAGCATCTGTGCTTCTTTAATCTTTATCATGTCATTTACCCTGCATACAAAACTGTGGGTACGTCAGTTTATTCAACCGACGAACATTATACACGGTCATCCTTTCTATGCCGGAAATAGTATAACTCATTTTCCATATTTAACAAACACAAACTTGGCACATATCAACCTAAAGGAAATACCCTATTAATGTCGTGTGGTGATTGTGCACTTAGTCCTTAATGCAATTATTTATATTACATGACACTAATGCACACTTGTTCGGATTCTATGCATCCCATACTACATAGGTCCGAGGGCAAGCCTCTTAATCGTTCTTCATCTTTGTAGGGTTCAATCCCTCGTCATGACTTAATCTAGTACTGTAACTACGGTAAGTATCCTAGATGATCTATGAGTACAAGCTCGTGTACAGAAAACCTGGAGGGGAATTCCACGCCATGTCTTGACACATCAAGCATGCATTCTGTGGCAATTCAGCCTCCTTCATGGCACACGATTCTCTTGCAGTCACCAAACATCCCACAAGAGTTTCTAAAGTCCGATCATTACTGAGTAGTGCCCACGCCATGTCTTGACTCATCAAGCATGCATTCTGTGGCTCACCCCCGCATCGTAAACTCTAGCTCTCATACTTGTGTTTTTCTCTCACTTTCATCACATCTCCACTATGTACTAATTTTAATTTAATAAAAATCATGAACAAAACCAATCTTTTAGAGTTAGTCCTCTCACTACTACTGGTCTTATTTCTTTCATTTCACAATGACCCAACCTGGTCTTTTCAATTTCAATAATCATAATTATTCATCACTTTCACTTGCCGATGTGAGTTTGACTACACTCTAATTTTCAATTTCAATTCATAATCTATATGTTTGAGTTTTCATACTCAATAACATTCTCTTTTCCAATAACATGATTTCTAATTTATTCATGAGTCCTATAGCCATACATGGAATTCAATTATTCCTTATGTATTTCATCCAATACCATTTCCACATTAAAAATCACATCACTAATTTTACGGTAAAAAAAAAATAATATTCACAACTCATAATTGTCACACTATTCTCCAATGAGAATAATTCACATCACTTCATTTCATATAATTTCTATCTTTATTATATTTCTTTTCTAACACTTTATTTCAAGTTCTTGTGCGAATTATAACCTCCACAAAATATAAATGTAGAACCATAGTTCTATTTATACATTTGTTCTCAAAATATACTCTATTCCATGTAAATAATTCTCAAATTATTTTTCATAAATCCCACATATTTTTAGGATAATAATCATATTTTTTTCATAATTTTTCGATCATCAAAACACCCAAAAAATATTTTTTTTCCACAACTTAAACACAGGCTGAGACCAAGGATCGAACCAGCAACCACAGGAAAACAAGCCACAGGCACAGACCACTAGGCCGAATGCGCTAGGCGATATAAAGAAGGGCTGAGAGCATTAAATGCTCTCGGCTGCAGTTACTTTGTTTTTCAAAAATTCAAAACAAATATATAGTGCTAACGGGATTCGAACCAGCAACCTATGAGACACCCGAACCCACTGTAGCAATTAAGAGCATCCCGACCACTTGAGCTATAAGCTCAGGTTGTCATAGTTCAACTCGAACTCTAATTAAATCAATTCTCTCTGTTTAGTAAAATATTTCGATGTTCAAGAAGCTCTCATTTGATTCTACTCTTACTAAACTTGCTGTAAATTTCCAGATTGACTATTCCCATCATAAATTATACTCCAGTATATTAAAAATAATTTTTTTCAATAATTAACACATATTTATCATATAATTAATTCGAATTTACAAGCTACTACTAATATGTTTCTTTTTCGATATTTCTTATCAAATTTTAACATCACTAATCTCTTTATTAACAATCTTGATATCAATTCTCTGTTTTTAATCATTTCACAAACCCCCAAATTATATTTTTAAGTCATTCACACAACATTATCACAATAGTCTATTTAAGCACATAAAGCGACATTGTCAATCTACTAATTTTGCATATAATTCTTGATGTTAATAATGAAGTTTTCTTCAAACAATCCATAGCCATAATCAATTTACACGCAACTTAAATTTAATAATGGAACCACATACAATTTGCATATCAACGTTTCAATCAATCAATAAGCCATTTTTTTCCCATTAAAATGTACTTTTATTAATCTTTTTCATGCATCATTATTTCAATTCAAATCTAGCATGCTTCCTAATTAGAAATACGGAAAATTACCCACCTTGATTGGAGAGAAGTACAATTAGCAACATCTCCTAAATAAATGTCCTTGCCAAGAGCGCGATCCTCCTCCTCGTCGATGCGCACACAAGCTCCAAGAATGCCAAACCCGAGCACTCCCTTGTTGATTGCCGACCTCTCCTCTTTTGATGCAAGCACAAACTCCTCACACAACTCTCAATCTTTTAACTCACTTACTAAACTACTAGATAATGTATTTTAAACTATAGGTTTGGAGGAATAATTAGTACAAAATAACTAGGCAGGGGGGGGGGGGGGGGGTATTTATACTAAAAATTTAGGAAAATGGAAGGTTAGGATTGAAGTAGGAGTTATAAACAAAGGGCTAGGATTCAAGGAGGAGTTACAATAACCAACCATGATCAAGTAACCACCACCCATGACTCCACTTAAATTTTCATTTTCCCTCCTAAACCAAAACCGGCCACTCATCATGTGCATGTGCACGTGTACGTGCAATGCACGTGCATGAAATTGTCACCATTTAAAATTGTACATTATATTTTACATAAAAATAATCTTTAAAATGTGTTCTACATTACGAGTTGTATTAAAAACAAGAATAGCTCATGGCTTTAGTTTATGGGCCAAAATAATAGTTTATAAAAAGACAATAAATAAATTAAATTTGGGCTTTAAAAAAAGAAAGGCTTTTGTCTATTTGAAAAAAGCCCTTTATATAAAAATAATTAAAGGGCACATATTTATATACATATACTCATCATAAAATTTAATATTACCAAAATATTGCACGTGCACACTACGTGCAAAATAAAATAATTTTCATTAAATGAAAATCGAGGCATTACAAGGGGACATCGGGAGACGAGCCCCCTCACTTGTTGGAAAAGTTTTTGTGGCTCGCTGTGCCATCCGAGCGCTGAGCTTCAAACTTGTTACGAAAGTTTTTGTGGCTCGCGGTGCTATCCGAACGCCGAGCCCTAGACTTGTCGGAAAAGCCTGGGGAAGTTTTTGTGGCTCGCGGTGCCATCCGAGCGCCGAGCCTCAAACTTGTTGGAGAAATTTTTGGGACTCGCGGTGCCATCCGAACTCCAAGCCCCAGACTTGTCGGAAAAGCCTAGGAAAGTTTTTGTGGTTCGTGGTGCCATCCGAGTGCCGAGCCCCAAACTTGTTGGAAAAGCCTTGGGGAAGTTTTTGTGGCTCGCGGTGCCATCTGAGCGCCGAGCCTCAAACTTGTTAGAGAAGTTTTTGTGGCTCGAGGTGTCATCCGAGCGCCGAGCCCCAAACTTGTTGGGAAAGTTTTTGTGGCTTGCAGTGCCATCCGAACGCCGAGCTTCAAACTTATTGGGGAAGTTTTTGTGGTTCGCGGTGCCATCCGAGTGCCGATACCCAAACTTGTTGGAAAAACCTAGGAAAGTTTTGGTGGCTCGCGGTGTAGGTCCGAGCGACCGATCCTCAAACTTGTTCGAGAAGTTTTTATGGCTCGCGGTGCCATCCGAGCGTCGAGCTTCAAACTTGTTGGGAAAGTTTTTGTAGCTCGCGGTGTCATCCGAGTGCCGAGCCCCAAACTTGTTGAGGAAGTTTTTATGGCTCGCGGTGTCATCCGAGCACTGAGCCTCAAACTTGTTGGAGAAGTTTTTATGGCTCGCGGTGCCATCCGAACGCCGAGCTTCAAACTTGTTTGGGAAGTTTTTGTGCCTCGCAGTGCCATCCGAGTGTCGAGCCCCAAACTTGTTGGGGAAGTTTTTGTGGCTCGCGGTGCCATCCGAGCGCCGAGCCTCAAACTTGTTAAGAAAGTTTTTGTGGCTCGCGGTGCCATCCTAGCGCCGAGCCTCAAACTTATTGGAGAAGTTTTTATGGCTCGCGGTGCCATCCGAGCGCCGAGCTTCAAACTTGTTAGAGAAGTTTTTGTGGCTCGCAGTGCCATCCGAGCGCCGAGCTCCAAACTTTTTGGAAAAGTTTTTGTAGCTTGCAGTGTCATCCGAGCGCCGAGCCTCAAACTTGTTTGGAAAGTTTTTGTGGCTCACGGTGCCATCCGAGCACCAAGCTTCAAACTTGTTGGGGAAGTTTTTGTGGCTTGCGGTGTCATCCGAGCGCCGAGCCTCAAACTTGTTGGGGAAGTTTTTGTGCCTTGCGGTGTCTGTCACACCCCGCTTTCCAAAATTATGGAATACGAGCGCGTGACGAAGCCCAGCGAATGATTTTAACATCATCCATAAGCTGTAGGATCGACTCAGCATCACAACAAGAATATAACAAGATATATATAAATATATCACCAAGCAAGCATGAGTAATTCATTAAGCAACAGGAAACAATTTAAACATTAATAATATCCAAAATGTTTTCAATGTCTGGAACAAAAGGTAAAACTCGGGAACATAAGCCCGTTACAAGTCTTAAGCAACAACAAAAGAAATAACTCAATTACAAAATGAAATGATCAAATAAAGATTTTTCCAGGCAAGGCTAGAACGTCTGCTCACCGATTCCAGCAGGTAGCACGTCTCCAAAGTCTGCTTAATAAATATAAAAAGGAAAAACAGGAAAAAACAAGAGAGAATGCCCTTAGTGCAAGCTAGGGCAACAAATAGTAAAAACGAGTACAAGTAATGGGAAACAAGAATTGGAATCAAGAATATAATAGGGTTTACAACAAGTAATAGGGATTCAAGAACTAACTAGTAGGAAGGACAATTCAAGAGACTAGATAGGGGTAAACAAACACTAATGGTGAAGCAAGTGACAAGTGTACATGTAAGGGTATCTAACCTCAAGTGACAAGTATCTAGTAAGTGTCGGGTGTCAAGTTGTCAAGTCTAGTAACAATGTATCAAGTTCAAGTTTCAGGTTTCAAGTCTCATGTATCATGTTTCATGTATCATATCATCAAGTATCAAGTAACAGGTGTCATGTTCAAGTTTCATGTTCAAGTCTTGTAGTTATTACTATCTAGGTAGCACTTCATGCATCCGTACTTTTACTACATAGTTTCTACAGTCAAAACAATTTCGTTTAGGCCTAGTAATGGAGCCTATAGGGCGGCGTACTCAGGTATCAAGTATCAAGCAAGTCATGCTCATGAATCGGATAATCATATAACTAGTTCATGTGTCAAGTCATAGCAAGACAAGTCATGAATCACATACATATACTAGTTCATGGATCAATAATATACTAGTCCATGAATCGATTTATAAATATACTAGTTCATGAGACATGCATCAAGTGGGAAACACGGGCCCCCTTCCGAGTACACTTACCTATATTGTCCACTGCTACAGGTCTTTCCCTTAACCCCGGCTTATTACATTTATTAATTTTTATCAAGCAAGTATACAAGTGTGTGAAATATTGCAAATTAATTCTAAGAAAATTTGGGGATGTCCTATACGGTGTCCAGCAACCGCATATAAAATTTCAAGTCCAATGCTTGCTGTTTACATAGCTAAATTAATTCGCAAAGTAAAAGTGTGCAGCAGTTTTGTAAATCTGCGTCTACCGACACAGCTGCAGTAAAACTGCAATAAATCCTAGACGGTAACTCCAAATTCGAAACTTTCGGAGGCTATCGACATCTAGACATCCAGGGCTACATCTTCTATTCAGGTCTCGGGTCCAGATTCTAATGTTAAATGGGTCGAAAACAGCAAAAGAAGATTCAGGACAGCAACATGTGGAAATAACTTACTAGTATAGATTTCATGGAAATTTGTTATTAGGCGTCTAAATTATTGTGTGATATAAATACATGATATTGGTGGTCCAAAAAGTAAGTAATAATTATTTTCTAAGTCAAGTGGTTGCAAGTTCATCAAATGCAAAATATACCATGTATCTACAAATTTAGGGCTCCTTAATCTCATGTGTCCATATGTTCAGGGGTAAAAGAGTCCAAGTAATTATAATTTAATACAACGAAATTATTGTGACTCTTAGAATTATAAAATTTTGGAGGATTGATATTGATCAACAACGATAGTCAAGGAGGAGTCACAATTCTAACTATTTGTAGTATTTTTCAGGGATGCTTGTATTAGAACAATTAAAATTGTACAAGGGATACTTGCCTTTAGGAGAGAAGGCGTTGAATCCGACGGATGACGGGAACGGATCCCGACGACACGGCGACGAGCAAACGATCACGATAATCACGACCAGGGCACGGATCTCGATGGTGATCACGATCAAGATGAAGATCCAGCGAATCCAACGGTCGAGATCGCACATAAATAAACATATAAGAATTAGAATAGTACCAAAAGATTAAATTTACCATGATTGATAATTGATCGAATGAGGACAACAAGTAGATCAAATATTTAACTCACCAAGTAGAAGACGAACGAGACGACCAATGGCCGAGATCAAGTTGATCAACCAATCGACGACCGAGATCGAAGATCAAGATCAAGATGGTGATCACGATTGCGATGATCCAGAGAGATCCGACGATCGAGATCAAGATCTTGATGATGACGGAGATGATGATCACGATCGCGATGATCGACGATCGGACGGCCTAGATCCAATGGCTTGGTCATGATCAAATGAAGGATCAGACGGCTGCGATCAGATTTGATGGTGAAGATCAGATCAGATCAAGATCGAATCTCAATGAAATCCAACGGTAAAGATCAGATCAAACAAGGCCAGATCTGGGCGCAGATCTTGATGAGATCCAATGGCTCACATTCGATGGCCAATATTCCAACAACAACAGCAAGCTTCGGCCCCGATGCTGCGATGGTGGTGGCCAGGGAGTGGCACGACGGCAGGGATAGCGACACCGCACCCGCACAGCGACAGGCGGTGAGGTCGTCGCGGTAGTCGTGTGGCCTGGCATCGCTGCGGTCGCGCGGCATCCCGGCAGGGGCCGCGAGGGGGGGCGTGACGGCAGCATCGCGAGGAGGGACATGCGCCGGGGCGGAGTCAGCGCAGGTGCGCACTGAGGTGTCGCGCTGCTGGGGCTGACAGTCGCCAGGGGGAGACGCCGAGGGAGGTCGCGGTGCTGTCGATGTGATGGAGGGTGCGCAAGGAAGGCACGCGGATGAGGGGGGGTCGTGCAGTCGCTGGGGCGAGGCTGACGGGGTGGTTCAGGCTGGGAGTGAGAGGGAGACGGGGATGGAGAAAGGGATAACGGGATGGAGGTGAAGAAGGTGAAGCAGTAAGGGATGATGTATATAGCGGCTGGGTAATGCAGTAGTGGGGGTTTTTAGGGTTAATTAGGATTAAGAGTATTTAAATAGTATAGAATAGGTTAATGGGTTTTGGGTAGGATCTAATAGGAACTCATAGGATTTGGGTTTTATTAATGGTTTTGGAGAATTACAATGGGTATTAAAACCCAATAAGAAAAATATACAACTAGGGAAAAATAAATAAACAAATAGATCAATAATAATATAGTAACAAAATAAATAAATTTTTGTGCATCAAATTATACTAAATGCAATAGAAGAAGGTTTTCAATTCAATAATCAAATATAGTAATATTAATAACAACAATAACAAATTTTGATATACATATCAAAAATGAGATTTAAGACAAACAAGTTCATTAAAATCTAAATAGTAATAAAATAAGATACAAATAGCCGATCACTTAGAAAATAAATATTAAAGTTGGAATATACTGTTATTCGAAGAAAATACAATTTCCGGTTCGAAAAGATTTTAATAGAAGGCCCAATTCGAGTTTAAAATAATACTGAATTTTTAATTAATCAAAATACGAAAAATATTCACAAAATACGTATTTAGGAAACAGGGATTACAGTGTCATCCGAGTGTCGAGCCTTAAACTTGTTGGGAAAGTTTTTGTGGCTCGCTGTGTCATCCGAGTGTCGAGCCTCAGACTTGTTGAAAAAGTTGTAGGGTAGCACATGAGCAGTTGGCACGCGTTCTGAGCCATTGTACCGACTGAAAAGGCTGGGGGTAAAGAGGTAATTTTGTGCCCCAGGCTGACATCACAGGCGTAAGAATTGAAGTGATTCAAATCCTAGTGGCCGTAGGTTAGATCTTTTCGCGAAAATCGAGGAGTCTCTTCCTCTGTTATAATCCCCCCCTCCCTCTTTTCATTTCCTCACTTTGCGTTTTTTCTCTAAGGACGGGAATTTCTCCAATAGCCGTCGACGACCTTTTTCCGGTGATCTTCTCGTGGCTCGATACTTCCAGGTTAGTATTTTTGATCCATAATGTCGCGCGCTCAGTCCAGGCTCCAAGGCAAGCTCTTCAGGTCGTTCTGAGGAGGAAGGTGAGTCAACATCGACATCTTGGTCTCTAGGCGACTTGGTAATGAAGGAGGAGGTTCAGTCAGACTTAGGATCGGATGGCGAGGGTGTCGTAGTTTATGACGTGCAACCTTTACGATCCCGTAGGCCGGGTAAAGAGCTTGTGGAGGAGGGTGAGCACGAGGGAGGAGACCTCGAGGGAGAAGGGTTTGTGGAGGAGGGGAAGCACTAAGAGACCCCGAGGGGGAAGAGCTTGGTGTGGAGGACGACTAGGAGGAGCCCGAACAGGGGACCAAGGGAGGCGATGGTCGGGGAGAAGAGGAAGGAGGAACCGTGGGAGAGGCAGCCGAGGAGGATGATGATCTTCCGCCTCTGCCCCTATTGGCGATCCCATCTCTGAAGAAGAAGCTTTGCCCTCGTAAGAGGAAGAGTAAGTGGATTCGTCCTGATAGCCGCCCATGCCAGACAAATATGGTCCTGAGCCGGGGTTCGAGTTTACCCCCGTGTCCCAAAGAAATTCAGGGTCGATCAGGATGTACCCTGACAACGTGGAGGGTCTTGTCGCATTCACCTCCTTACTGCGGGACGAGGGTCGGTCCATTATTAAGATGGACAGCATCCAGTGCGTCTTGAGGGCGGACTATCTGCATATCCTGAGGGCGGCCTACTTCATTCCGAAGGAGTTTGAACTTCTGATGCCGAACCCTGGAATCCGTCCGACCACAACTTTGGAGTCGAGCTACTGTATGTTTCCCGAGGACACCTTCATCTCGGGGTTGAGGCTGCCGCTGCACCCTTTCATCGTGAGGGTTTTGAAGTGGGGGGAGTTGAGTCCGATGCAGTACGGTCCTAACTCGTGAAAACACCTGGTTTGCTTCATTCTGAAGTGCCAGGAGAAGGGGATCAAGTCGAGGCTTACGTATTTCCATGCCATCCTAGGGATGAGCTCGCTCGGAGATGCGGAGAGGATCTTCTACCTCTCACCGCGACCTCACAAGAAGGTGATGCACGGCCATCCGGACTCCATCAAAGGATGGACGGAGAAGTATTTCATAGTCCGGAGCGAGAAGCCTTGGAAGATTCCAACCTTTTGGAACTTCGTGTAAGCCGAACCACAAGCCCCCAAAGCGCAGTGAGTTGACGGAGAAGGAGTGGGCGAAGGTGGAGAAGATTGTTGAAGGGCACAGTATAGGGTGGCCGCGAGTGACGGAGCTACATCTGGCCCAAGCCAGACTGAGCCCAGCCGACCCTAGTATGTTTTTATCTTGAATTTGTTTATCTTCCTGCCTTCATGTTAACATTTATTTCTTTTTCTTCCCTTTTGCAGAGATGTCTGCCAAGCAGCTTAACGACCGGCAGGCCTTGTTGTCCCAAGTCGCCAAAAGGAGGGAGGACCAAGAGAACAAGGCTGCCACGGGCACGGGTTCTAGTAAAGGGCCAGCCCCGGTGACTGTGGAGTCGTCCCCGAAGAAGGCGAAGAAGCATCACCACACGCCGAGGTCGACGAAGGAATCGGGGGCAAGCTCCGGTAGCAAAAAAGGGGCCGAGGTCCTGGAGCAGAGGCTCCCTCCACCTCGCCCCAGCGCCGAGCAGATGGTGGGGTAGCAGGGCCTGAGGCCACACACCCCGGATTGGGGGGTCAAGGCAGGGGATACCCTGCTCAAGGGTCCGGTGGCCATGGAGGTGGTGAAGCATCTCTGCACGGAGCGAGATCGGATGGCTCTGGCAACGGAGACGCCTGAGACGGCCTTCGTGAGGTGGGCTCAGGCGCAGCTCTCGGTAAGTGTTTGGTATTTTCTTTAAGCGTAGAATTTATGGTTTCTTCTAACTTGTTCTTCCTCGGTCAGGCGGTGCTTCATGGGTAGCACTTCCATAAGTGCTTGGAGAAGGAGGTCCTCGTCGAGAGGAGGAATGCGAAGAAGTACTTCCGTGAGGTTACTAAACTGCATGACGAGCTGAAGGAGGCCCAGAACGTTGAGGCGGTCGTCCAAGCTCAGATGGCCTCGCTGCAGGACCATCATGCGAACGAGCGGCGCACTTCGCTCTAAGGCCCCGGACGAGGCTGAGAAGGCACAGATTGCCATGGCTGAGATGCAGATCACAATGGCGGACACCCTGATCTTGGCCCAAGACGAGGCCTATGCTAGGGCTAAGGAGCACTTCAAGCAGATCTACCCGGACGCTCGGGTCGACCACCTCCACTACAACTGGCGATCAGAGCATCCGCTCACGCCCGGCGGCGAGGAGGAGATGGGGGACCCTCACCAAGAGGAGGTCGGGGGCGACCCGGTTGACGAAGAGGTGTCGTCCCCCCCTCAAAAGTAGTTTAGGATTTTCTTTTTTTTTGACTTTGTATTTGCCGTACACGGAATGGCCACCACCTTTTGTAATACAAATTTTTGAATTTATAAAAGAAGATTTTTGGCCTATGCTCTATGACTTGTGGTTTTTTCGCCTGTCTCTTTTGTGATCTGTTGTTTTTCCCGTCTTCTTAATAGATGCATAAGGCCCTCGGTGCCGAGGTATCCTGGCTCCGAACTGAGCTGCGGTCCACGGAGAGTGTGTTGGCTCGCCACAATAAATAGGCTCGTGATCGAGAGGCTGCAGTGAATTATTTCATGAACAAGTCTAGGGAGCTCATCCTAGAGGCCGCTCGCCTGAAGAAGGCAATAGCCGACCGAGACTGGTGGATAGTTGAGACGAACTGGTCAATCTCGATGCTTCCACTGGGCAACCGGCTTCGGAGTCCTTTCTTCGTGAGGTTGTTGTAAAGAAAGAGTTGGAGATCCGTAGGCTAAAGCTCATGCTAGGCACCGATCCGTTCGAGGAAGCAAGCCATTCCGTGTTTGGTCCTTCTCCGATCTTTTATCTGGAAGCAGCGAGGCCTGCTGATGCATAGAGCTCCGTTGCCGGGGCGTCCTCACTGGCCAGACAAGGCAGAGCACGCGAAGGATACCATGGGAAGCACCGAGTTTGAGTTTTAAGTCGAGTAATGAGCGATTTGTAATATCTTCATTGTATTGTGTGGCCATTTCTAGCGCTCTATGAGTAATAAAACTTCAATTTCTTTACTTTGATAATTTGTTAAGCAGGACCGGTAGGGGCATAGCTCGAGACCCTTATCGAGTATGGCTTTGCTTGAGGTCGCCGCCGAGGCAGAAAGAATCGTCGGGTTGTGGCTTCACTCGGGTGCCGAACCGCTATGCCTCGTAGGTAGCATTTAATAAGGTACGTTTCGTCTTTCGATAAAAATTAATAGAGACGCTTCATCTTCTGCCGTTTGGACTTCTTGATGTCATAAATGCGCCTCTCCGGGGGGCTACATAATCTTCACCCCCTCATCACTTTTCACCAAGAAATTCTGGTGACTTATCTGCCACCCGCTGGCAATTCGGGGTTTTGGCTCCGAGGGTCATATACCCCGAGCTGTCCGTGGGTCAAAGGTGGGCCGAACCGAAGGTGAGATTCGGGTGCCTGCCGAAGGCGGGCTCCCACAAGTTGGAATTCTTGGCCGATAGTCCTGGATCGGTGGCTCTCCTTCCATCCTCTAGCATTTTTGGGTAGATAGCTCTGAAGGCAGTTTACGCGGAGTTGCTAGCGGGTAAGAGGTGTGCCGACCAAGGTCCGGGTGCTAGGAGAGTTTTTTGGGCGAGATTCCTGGGTCGGTGGCTCCCCTGCCACCCTCGAACAATTCGGGGTTTTGGTTCTGAGGGTCATTAACCCTGAGTTGTTCGTGGGTGAGAGGTGGGTCAACCAACGGTCTGGGGCTCAGGGCATTTGCCGAAGGCAAGCGCCCTAATTCTTTAATGAAAACTTTTGGGTTGGGTGTGGCTGAAAGTCGTCGCCGAGTATAAAGGTCGTCGGGCTTGAAAAAGCCAGGGCCCTACTCGAGATTGATACCGAGCCCCCACACTTTAAGAGAAGCTATTATGAGGGTAGCTAGAGGTCATCGCCGATCGTAAAGGTCGCAGGGCTTGAAAAAGTCAAGGTCTTGTTCGAGGTCGATGCCGAGCCCCTATACCTGTCCTCGGGTAGTTAGTACGAGTGTAGCTAAAGGTCATCGCCGAGCGCATAGGTCGCAAGGCTTGAAAAGGCCAAGGCCCTGCTCGAGGTCGATGCTGAGCCCCCAAATTTTAAGAGAAGCTGTTATGAGCGTAGCTGGAGGTCATCGCCGAGCATAAAGGTCGCAGGGCTTGGAAAAGCCAAGGCCTTGATCGAGGTCGATGCCGAGACCCCATACCTATCCTCGGGTAGGTAATACAAGTGTAGCTGAAGGTCATCGCCGAGCGCATAGGTCGCAGGTCTTGAAAAAGCCTAGGCCCTGCTCGAGGTTGATGCCGAGCCCCCATACTTTAAGAGAAGTTGTTATGAGCGTAGCTGGAGGTCATCGCCGAGCGTAAAGCTCGCAGGGCTTGAAAAAGCCAAGGCCTTGCTCGAGGTCGATGCCGAGCCCCCATACCTGTCCTCGAGTAGGTAGTACGAGTGTAGCTAAAGGTCATCACCGAGTGCATAGATCGCAGGGCTTGAAAATGCGCAGGCCCTGCTCGAGGTCGATGCCAAGCCCCCATACTTGAAAAGAAGCTGTTATGAGCATAGCTGGAGGTCATCGCCGAGCGTAAGGGTCGCAGGGTTTGAAAAGGCTAAGGCCTTGCTCGAGATCGATGCCGATCCCCCATACCTAACCTCGGGTATATAGTACGAGTGTAGCTGAAGATTATCGCCGAGTGCATAGGTCGCAGGGCTTGAAAAAGCCTAGGCCCTGCTCGAGGTCGATGCCGAGCCCCCATACCTGTCCTCGGATAGATAGTACGAGTGTAGCTGAAGGTCATCGCCGAGCGCATAGGTCGCAGGGCTTGAAAAAGCCTAGGCCCTACTCGAGGTCGATGCCGAGCCCCCATACTTTAAGAGAAGCTGTTATGAGTGACTTTTTATGGCTCGTGGTTCCATCCGAGCGCCGAGCCCCAAGCTTGTAAAAGTAGCTTTTTGTGGCTCGCGGTTCCATCCGAATGCTGGGCCCCAAGCTTGTAAGAGAAGCTTTTTGTCGCTCGCGGATCCATCTGAACGCTGAGCCCCAAGCTTATAAGAGAAAATTTTTGTGGCTCGCGGTTCCATCCGAACACCGAGCCCCAAACTTGTTTTAAGAAAGCTGGCACGAGGCCAAGAGGGGTAAATTATTACATCATATTGACTTTACAAAACAAGGCACGGTGTGCCGATTACATCTTATAATTTACATGGAGGTATCTACAAGGGCTAATCCTCTCCTTCGAGGAATTTGATAAGGTGCTCCACGTTCCAGGGTCTTTTGACAGCATTGCCCTCTGGGTCGGTGAGGCGGTACGTGCCCGGATGTACAACCTCAGAAACTTTGTATTGGCCTTCCCAGTTTGGAGCCAGCTTTCTCTGTTGGTCGGGGTTAGATACCGCCAGCTTTTGAAGGACGAGGTCTCCTAGCTTGATGTCGGTGGGATGCACCTTTTTGTTGTAGAACCTCTCGATCCTTTTGCTGGTATGTGTTCCTTTTGATGGCGGATTTTTCCCTGACCTCGTCTATGAAGTCCAGATTGGCACGTATTTGTGCCAAGTTGCTTGCTTCATCAAAGGCCATGATTCGGGGCGAAGGTAGCCCGATCTCGAGGGGGATTACTGCATCCGTGCCGTAAGTCAGATTGAATGGCGAACTCTCCCGTGGGGATCCTCTTCGTCATTCGATGGGCCCAGAGAACACTGGCAACTCGTCGACCCATAATCCCTTGGAGGAATTATCAAGCTGTTTCTTCAGACCGTCAAGGATTTGGCACTTTGCATTCTCGGCCTGACCGTTTGACTGTGGATGGCACACTAAAGAGAAGTGTTGCTGGATTCCGAGGTCCTCACAGAACTTTCAGAAATTCTTACCCACAAACTGAGTCCCATTATCCATGATGAGTTTGTGCAGAATTCCAAACTGGCAGACGACGTGTTTCCAGAAGAATTGCTGAGTCTGCTGCTCGGTGATCATAGCCAGGGGCTCGGCCTCGATCCACTTCGTGAAGTAGTCGATCGCTACTATCAGGAACTTTTTTTGGCCTGTTTCTTTCGGAAAGGGGCCTACCAGGTCCATCCCCCACATAGCAAAAGGGGGTCGGACTGGCCAGGGAGCGGAGGTTTGCTTGTGGAGCCCTTCTCACCGAGGAGAACCTTTGACACGAGCCACACTTTTTGACCAGGGCCAGGACGTCTTGCAGCATCATGGGCCAATAATACCCATGGTTCAGAGCCTTTCGGGCAAGCAATCGACTCCCCATATGGCACCTGCCAATTCCTTCGTGGAGCTCCTTGAGAGCGTACTTTGCTTCGTCGAGGGTTAAGCAGTGGAGGTAGGGTCTTCCGTCCATCGTGGTGTACGAGCATTTGAAGAGGGTTTCGCTGATCATGGCGAACCTCTCTAAGCAGACCCTGATCCGCCTTGCCTCGGCTCGGTCTTCGGGGAGCTCTCCTTTGAGTAGAAACTTTCGGATGGGAGTGTTCCAATCGTCAGGCTAAGTTCCATCGTCTATACAGAGGGACTCGGGGAGGTTGATACTTGACTTCAGGAGTACTTCGATAAGAATGGTGTGGTCGAGACCTTCGAAAGACGAGGAGGCTAACTTTGACAGGGCATCGGCCTGGGCATTCTGCTCTCTTGGGATCCTTAAGACTACAGACTCATCAAAGGATGCCAAGAGCTGCTAGACCACGGCCAAGTACCAGATCATCCAATCGTCACGGGTCTCGTACTCTCCGGTGATCTGATTGACCACGAGCTGAGAGTCGCTGAAGGCCCTGATCTGCCTGGCGCCTACCTGGTGTGCCAGGATGAGCTCGGCAATCATAGCTTCATATTCAGTCTCGTTGTTAGAGGCCAGAAAGTTGAGGCAGAGAGAATATTGGAGAAGGAAGTTGTCAGGTCCTCGCAAAATGATGCCCGCACCACTCCCCACTTCGCAGGAAGAGCCGTCGACGTAAACTTCCCACGTCTGGTCGGCCTCCCCACTTTCGGGTTGCTCGGAGATGGTGCATTCCGTGATGAACTCGACGAGGGCCTGTCCCTTGATTGCTGTTCTTGGTTGATAGCCGATGTTGTATTGACTGAGCTCGATCGACCACTTGACCAGTCGATTAGAGCTCTCGGACTTGTGGAGTACGGAATTCAGAGGCTAGTCCGTAAGGACCTAAATTGAGTGCGCTTGGAAGTAAGGACGAAGCTTGCGCGCAGCCATTACCAGGGCATATGCCACCTTCTCCATTTTTGCGTATCTGGTCTCGGCCAAGAGCAGAACATTGCTCACGTAATACAACGGATTTTGGATTCTGTCTTCTTCTCGAACGAGAACAGCACTTAGCAAGTTTTCCAAAGCTGAGAGATAGAGCCAGAGAGGTCGCCCGGCTCGGGTTTGCTGAGGAGCGGAGGATTGGTGAGGTACTCTTTCAATTGGGCAAACGCCTCCTGCTGCTGAGTGCCCCATTCGAAGACTCTGATTCCGCGCAGGGCATTGAAGAACGGGAGGGACTTCTCTCCAGACTTGGAGAGGAAACAGCCGATGGCCGCCAGTCTGCCCGTAAGCCGCTGGACTTCCTTGATGTGCCTCGGAGGGGCCATGTCGACTATGGCGCGGATCTTCTCGGGGTTCGCCATGATGTCGCGCTGGCTGATGACGAGCCAAAGGAATTTTTCGGAGGAGACTCCGAACGTACACTGGGCAGGACTGAGCCTCATATTGTGGGTCCGAAGGATGCCAAAGGCTTCTTCCAGGTTGGCAACGTGGTCCTATTCCTGTTGGCTTTTGAAGAGCATGTCGTCGATGTACACCTCCATGTTGTGACCGATCTGGTCCTTGAAGACTCAGTTGACGAGCCTCTGATAGGTAGCACCAGCATTCTTCAGCCCAGGCATAACCCAGTAGCAATAAAAACCTTGGTCAGTGACGAAGGACATCTTGGCTATATCAGGAGGGAACATTCGAATCTAGTTGTAGCCTGAGAAGGCATCCATGAAGAACAAAAGCTCGTGACCCGACGTTGCATCGATCAGAGCATCGATGCTGGAGAAAGAGAACGGATCTTTAGGGCACATCTTGTTGAGGTCGATAAAGTCTATGCAGATCCTCCAGCTCCCGCTCGCCTTTCTCACCATCACGATGTTCGCAAGCCACTCGGGATAGCTAACCTCCTGGATGAACCAGGCAGACAAGAGCTTGTCTACCTCCGCTTTCACAGCCTGTTGCCTCTCCAGGGCAAACTCACGTCGCTTCTGGACGATCGGCTTCGAGCAAGGGATCACGCTTAGTCTGTGCATGATCACATCTTCGGAGATCCCGGGCATGTCAGAGGGCTTCCATGCGAAGAGGTCGATGTTGCAGCGAATATGGTCGATTAGGCCGGACTTTAGTCAGGCACGAGTGAGCAGCTCATGGGGAACCATTTTGACTTGTCTCCCGTCTCGAAGGCGACTTCTTCTAGTTCGTCCGCGGGTTCGGGCTCTGGTTGGCTCCTCTCGGGTTGCAATTCGACGGCATCCAGTGGAAACACACTGCCCCTGACAGCCGTCATATAGCAAGCTCGTGCTGCCTCTTGGTTCTCCCGAATGACCCAGACACCCAACTCGATGGGGAACTTCAATTTCAGGTGGTAGGCCGAGGGAACAGCCTGGAGGGAGCAGAGCCCCGGTCTCCCGAGGATGGCGTTGTAAGCTGCTTTGACGTTTACAACCATAAAGTTCATCGACTTGGTCCGTCTGTGGGGGGTCATACCGGCAGTGACATCCAGGGTCACGATCCCCTCTATTGGCACCGGGACGCCGGAGAACCCGTGCAGGGTGTACCCGGCTGGCTTCAGCTTATCTCGGGGGAGCTTGAGGTTCTCAAACGCTTTCAGGAAGAGGATGTTCACGAGCTCCCGTAGTCCACGAGGATCTGACGGACCTCGTAGTTTGCCATGACGAGACTGATGACGAGCGCATCGCAGTGCGAGAGTCGGACCCCCTCCAGGTCTTCTCCCGAGAAGGAGACAGGGTGTAACACACCCAAA